>BSBM01000096.1:21242500-21842500 GCA_027924585.1 Larix kaempferi | reverse complement strand
TATGTCCAGGAGTTAGTGGTTCTACAGTCAATGCTAATTATGAAGTATGGTATTCATGTTTATTCAGTGCTCATCCGTATGGTATTCATGTTTATGAAGTCCTCATTTTTGTATTGATATCTTCTTAATGTCCAAGATTTAGTGGTTCTTCAGTCAATGCTTTGGTTTATACTTTATTGTGATGTGAGGCATGATTCTCAACACTTTCAAAGTTACATTTTTCCACCTATGACCACTTTTTTTCGACGCGATAAGTGATTCCTCACCTTCTTTGATGGAGTTTATATGCACATGAGGTCCATAGAATTTTCCACACCTTCATTATGAATGTTTTGTTCTTCACCACTTTGCATACAATGTTGCGTTATGATCATTTTGGACTTTTCAACCAAACAGGTCTCTTAAGACATTAAGGCCATAAATATCACCAAAATATCAACAAAATAGGTCTCTTAATATATCAAGACCATATGAACATCATTTCATTATGAATGTTATGTTATTCACCACTTTGCATACAATTACGGTAGATAAAACTATTTGTCATGAATGAAATGATACCACCATTCAAACTAGATAATGTGATGAAATAACAACGTTATTGGCCATAAATGAACTGTCTCTTCAAATCTATGTTCTTTTTAATATTTAATTCAGAATTTTGTTGATTATTTAATTGTTAATTAATCTAATTAATTAACCTTCTTTGGTCATCTACGGGCTTCTTCCATCTCAGGCCTGCGGGCTTCTTCATCTGTAGGCTAGTCTGTATCTTTATCCAGTGGGATTCTCCTCTTTCACCTACGGGCATACTCCAAAATTTCGTGGGCTTATCTCCCTTGGCTTGTGAGCATATCCCATGCTCTTATGGGTTTCTTCCTTAAGCACCTTCTGGGATTAATTTAAGCCCTTGTGGGAATCTTACAAGCCCTTGCAGGCATTTTTCAAACCCCTGTGGGCATCTCTTTAGCCCTCATACATTAAGCCCCTTGTGGGAATACATAATCCCTTGCGGGCATACATAAGCTCTTGTGAGTTTATTCATTAAGCCCCTGCGGGCATAACCTTTAGCCCCTGCGGGCATTTTACAAACCCTTACGGGCATTTTTACAAGCCCTTGTAGGCATATCATAAGGTGTCATTTAACCTTATTTTTCACAATTTTGGCAGGCCAAAATCTTGCACATGTGAGCCTCAAAGAGAGAACTGACACCACATCTAGATTTCCAGATCACCAGGGAACATGTCCATGCCATCTGGACAATTTATTACCACAAGGACACTCTTTGGCGGGCATTTCCAAATGCCTCTTCAAACCTTATTTGGACATCAAAACAAACTTCTTCTCATTTTGGCAGGCTTGTCTACAACACGTGTGAACTCCAAAGGCAAGTCTGATCCTATGGATATACAGCCAGTTCATCAAGGAACAAGCCTATGCCACTTGATTAATTTTATCAGCATAAGGACACCTCCTTGCGGGCATTTCCAATTGGCCTCTTAGCCTTCCAAACTGCTTATTTGACACTTGGCAAAATGATCAAACCCTAGGTTTATAGTATGAAGAGATTTTTCTTTTCACCAAATTAGAAGTGTGAGACAAGCAATGGATAGAGGCCAACGAGGTGATTCCATCCAAACCAATTTCACCTCTTGAATCCTCTTTCTCTCTCCTCGGTGGGCATGTTACTGGAGTAGTGCAAATCAAGCTGGGAGGCACTTTTGGCAGATTGATATCTTCCTCCTCATAGACTATTAGGAAAATCTGGGACCATGGTTGGATGCACCAAACAACATTCTAGAGATCCATACTCTCAAAATGATTTAAGACATCAACCACAAGAGATGGCAGGCAATTTACTGAAGTCACTTAGGCAGTTTGAGTGATTTTATACTCGGACAATTTTTGCACTTTCCTAAACTGGTCCAATCTGCCTGAAACCCTGTTTTGGGAGATCCATAACTTCTTACTTAGATATGTTTTGGACAGAATCCCCTTTTTGGCCCCTATCCAATGGATGTCTCACACTTCAAAATTGATGAAAAGAAAAATCTCATTATATTAACCCATGGTTTGATAATTTTGCCTAAGTGGCAAATCAGCAGTTTGGAAGGCCACTTTCAAATGTCCGCCAGATGATGGGTATGTGTTACTTACTTCAGATTTGACATGGTCTTGTTCATCATTGAAGTAGATATCTAGTCATGCTTGTAGTTTTCTCTATGGTGATCACATGAGGAAGAAATCAATCTGCCAAAGTGAAAGAAAAAGTGATTGCATATTAAAGACAAACATTTGTCTAAGTGTCAAACGGACATGGCTTAGAGGCCATTTGGAAATGTCAGCAAGGAGGTGTTCATGAGCTTATAAAACTAGTCATATGGCATATTCTTGTTCTCTAATGAACTGGCCATCTAACCATGGAGTCATATTTCTATTTTGTGCTCTCATGTGCAACATTTTGGCCTGCCAAAATCAATGAAAAATAAGGTTGAAAGACACTTTATATTATGCCCGCAAGGGATCTCTAGGATGCCCGCAAGGGGCCTCCAAAATGCCCACAGGAGGCTTATAAACATACCCACATAAGGGAGCTAAAGATGCCCGCAAGGGGCTCATTTATGCTCGCAGAAGGCTTATGAAATACCTGCAAAAGGGGTTAAAATCCATTGCGAGGAACTTTATGCACTACTCTAATGGAAGCTGGTCAATACTGAGAGGGGGTGGGGTGAATCAGTATTGATAAATTTTTACCATTTAAACCACTTATTTAAACTTTAATCAAAACATGAATTCAACAAGATACACAAATTAAACACAGATCTTCCCATTTTGGCAGACTCCTATTTCACACGTGTGAACACCCAGAAGGAAACTAACTCCATGGTTAGATATCCAATTCATCAAAGAACAAGACCATGTAATTTGATGGATTTTATCATCAACAGAACCCCTCCTTCCAGGCATCTCCAAATGGTCTCTCAAACTCCTTTTCTTACACTTAACCAATTTTCTTCAAACCCTAGGTCACCAAGGTGATTTCATTTTTTCTTCAAACTTGGAAAGTGAGATACCTAATGGGTAGAGGGAAACAAGATGAATCCAACAAGACCAGTTTCAACCTTTGAGGCTACTTTCTCTCTCCTTGGCAGCCATTTTACTGAAGTAGTGCAAATCAAGCTAAGTAGCACTTTTGGCAGATCCATATCTTCTTCCTTAGAGTCTCTTTCAACAAGATAATCATATGGTAAGATGCACCATACAACACTCTAGAGATACACTCTCTCAAAATATTTTTCTCATCATCCTATGATATGTGGTGGGCATTTCCCTGAGGCCACTTAGATAGATTTAACATTAATTCCATACTTAGGAAAATTCCTTAAGTTGGTCCAATCTACCTAACACATTGTTTTGGCAGGTCCATAACTTCTTCCTCGGCCACTTCCAAGACAATCTGACGACATGGTCAGGTAGGCCAAATACCAAGGTACAAGATGCCCATATGGTGCGGGCATTTTCTTTAACCCATAATTCATGGTGGACCTTCTATTAGACCCTCTTAGACTAGTTTTGACTATATTCCATACTTAGTCAAATTCCTGATTTTCACCAATTTGCCATATTTCTCTAGAATGATGTCATAGTGCAGTAATGATTTCAACTTCATGCCATATCATCATTTATGCCATGCCAAGTCATCATATTTTCCATATCATCATCCATGCCATGTTATCACTTCCTTTGTCTTTCACTGAGCTCACTCTGCCATCATGACCTTAGTTACTCCTTTATCTGTGCTAAGATCCTTTGACATCAACGACAACCATATTCCATATTTCCAACATACTCCAGTAACATGCCCGCCGAGGAGAGAGAAAGAGGCTTCAAGAAGTGAAATTGGATTAGATGAAGTCACCTTGTTGGCCTCTATCCATTGGGTGTCTCACACTTCAAAATTGGTGAAAAAACAAATCTCATGTTACCCTAGGGTTTGACAATTTTTGTCTAAGTGTTGAATTAGCAGTATTAAAAGGCCATTTGGAAATGCCCGCAATGAGGTGTCCTTGTGCTAATAAAATTCATAGGGTGACATAGATCTGTTCCTTGTTGAGTTGGTTATCCACCCATGCTTTCAGTTTTCCTTATGATGGTCACATGTGCAAGAAATCAATCTCCCAAAGTAGGAAATCATGTGCATGAAATCAATACTGTCCATTCCATTATTTTCTTAATGTTTTTAAACAATATTTTGGTGTTTTTTTCTTTGTTTTTTTTTTCCTTTTTTCTTTTTTCTAATGCAATGCAACTTTGCTTTTAGGTTTTTTTTTTCCTTTTATCTTTGGCTAAGAGAATAAAAGTATATGACAATACCTATGTTAGTAGTTAGAATACCTTGATGAGTATAGCTCTAAGGTGGATGTAATTTGTATCTATGAAAGGCCGAAGGGTAATGAGAAGTATTCTCGCTTCTCTATTGATGTAATGTTTTGTTGACACATATTTCTCATTTAATAAAAGAATGTTTTTAGTTATGAAAAAAAAAGTATACATTCAAATCTTTATTTTTTCATTTTTGTTTTTTTTTACAATATTTTAAAGTCAAAATTTAATACTGCAAATATAACATATGATTGTAATATCTGAAAGTCCAAAACACTTTAATGAGAAATATTATTATTTTTCAATGAAGAACATAAAAGTGGAGGTACAATGATTGAGTGGTATCTCACTCCAATGTTTTGTTGACACATCTTTTTCATTTAATAAAAGGATGTTTTTTAGTTATGAAAAAAAAGTATACATTCAAATCTTTATTTTTTCGTTTTTGTTTTTTTTACAATATTTTAAACTCAAAATTTAATACTGCAAACATAACATATGATTGTAATACTTGAAAGTCCAAAACACTTTAATGACAAATATTAATATTTTTAAATGAAGAACATAAAAGTGGAGGTACAATGATTGAGTGGTATCTCATTCCTGTGAAAATTTCTTTTGGTTTCTTCTTTCTTTTTTTAGTTCATATCATTACATAACATATTATTTGTTCATTGTTGTTTTTTTCACAATATTTTAAACTCAAAATTTATTATTTTTTCATTCTTTTTTTACAATATTTTAAACTCAAAATTTAATACTGCAAACATAACATATGATTGTAATACTTGAAAGTACAAAACACTTTAATGACAAATATTATTATTTTTAAATGAAGAACATAAAAGTGGAGGTACAATGATTGAGTGGTATCTCACTCCAGTGAAAAGTTGTTTTGGTTTCTTCTTTATTTTTTTAGTTCTTCTTTCTTTCTTTAGTTGATATCATTGACATCCATTTTGTTTGCACTAGAAATTGTACCTAGACTACAGAGAGGTACAAGCTAGAACATCCAAAGAAAAACTGAAGGATAATGGTTTAATTTTTATAAGTTCTAAAGGTATCATTCATGGAAAAGGTAAGGAAATATAAATCACATATAATCACTAAATCAGAAAGATATTACAAAGATCTGAATTGAAGGAATCTGAAACATAGATGTAAACCATAAATATAAATATAAAGAATCCAATTATGTCCACAAACTTAAAAGCATTTTTAGGATAAAAACTTTTATCAAGAAATGAAATAGAAAGAGAGGTGATCAAACCGATCATAAACATCAACCAGAAAATAAGATCAACACAAGGCTTATATAGTATATTTCAGTCCAAACATTTAGTCTTCAAAAACTTACATGAGAGTGTATCATATGTGTTTCAGTACAATATCTTCAGCACTTCTAACCCTTTTCCAGAACAAAAAACCAACCATGATCCCTCCTATCACTGTTATTTTTATAATTACATGAAGGAAGTTTAAGATCCATCTTTTGAGGATTCGAATCCATTCTAGAATTTATATAAGAAAAGGAATATCCAAAAATAGTATAACTAATTCTCAAAAGTAACCATTCGTATCTATCTCCAAAGCTGTGTCATTTGGAGTTTGTTAGACAGATATAAGATGGATCATCTGGATCTTAGATTTCTCTAGCTGCCTCTGCCAAAATGGTCAATCCATCCAATGCTTGTGACCTATTGAGGAGACGATATTGCTCTACTTTCATGACCTGAACCTTGTTTGACAAAGCTTCATTTTGCGTGGTTTAGTCTCCATTTTGTTTGGTTAGCTCTTCGATTTGTCCCTATGCATTCCTTTTCCTTTTTAAGACCTCTTTAGCTACTGAAATGATCTCTTGATAATGGCCATTCACCTCTTCCAGATCCTCCCTTAACCTTCTATTAGCTTGCATAAGCTTATCATTCGCATCATTGAAGTATTCATTTTGTGCTTTATACTGTTGCAATGATTTTTTGAGAATTTCAATATCAGAATCTGGCAGAATTGTTTCTTGATGTACTGGATCTTTAATTGAGCTTGATGGAGTTTCTAGCTTTTTAATATTAAGTTATTCTCATGCTTCGTAGCCCTTCTTTGACTCTTTTTCATTTATTTATTCTCTTGAAACCTCCAAATGGAAATTTTTTTAGATCCATCGAGGTTCAAAGCTTTGAATTGTTTCTTCCTCAAAAACTTCACAACACTTTTTCAATGGCTCTGTCAAACCCTGGTAATTATGCTCTGTATCTTCAAAAAAAAAATTGTGGATTTAACTCTACCATTTTAGCCTTCGATTCTTCATCACTTAAAGAATCCAACTCAAAAAATTCACAACACTTTTTCAATGGCTCTATCAAACCCTGGTAATTCTGCTCTGTATCTTCAAAGAATTTCAGTGGATTTAACTCTACCATTTTAGCCTTCGATTCTTCATCACTTGAAGAATCTGGAATTGCAGTAACTTTTTCCTTTTGCAACTTAGGGTTTAGAGTTCTTTTCATATTCAATCTGAGCTTGTCGGATGCCCTGGTCTTAGGTCTCTAATTGGGCACTTCGAGCTCAACTATAGTTTGGATATCAACATCAGTTTTGGGAGAAGGAAACATTCCTTCCTCTATAAGTCTCTCTTTGGTAAAAGAAGGAGTATCGGGGGCATGAGAAATCTCTTTATCATGTGAGGCCAAGGGTTCTTCCTCTAATATATGTTTCTGTTTTGCATCATTCGGCTTTACAAACTTTTCCTGCAAACCACACTCTCCAGCTTGATGTACTTCTTCGACCATGTTCGTTTTAAACCAGTTTATGATGTTGGGTTGTCTTCTTGGCAAAGGCCTTCTTCCAGTTTCGTTCTTCAGCATATTAACTAATCTTTCGGCTTCTTCCAAGTTCGTGTTTTTCTCTGGTTCAAACCCTGACCAAACTAAGAAATGTGGCCAACCACAATTTCTCTTTTCCAGCTCTGTTAACACTATTAACTTAACCAGGCTATGATGGAAGAAAGATTGGTTTGTATGATCCGAATGACCCTTTACCCTATTAGAAATTTTTATGAGGATTTTTAAAAGGTAGAAGGGTAAATTCATTTTTAATTGACCATTCAAATGCAATAGGAACCTGAAGTGGTACTTGTAAGCTATGGCAAACCTTCCCTCACAAGTGATGTAGTGTTGCACAGTGCCAATGACCTCATGCCATTCAGGTTTCACAGTACTGAGATGAATGCCTTTGTTCCAGTCAAGAGATTCAAAGCCGGGTAACAAAAATGAGCCTAGATTGAATTCGAATGGAATTTTCTTGAACTAACGCTCCCCCTCAATGGCTATATTAGCTGCCTCATTTATAAATTATTTTGTCAATTCAAACTTCACGGTCTGAAAACTAACACATGAGTTTGAATAGTTCTGAGCGAAAGAACGAGTGACCTCCAGATTGTAACCTATAACTTTCTCAAAAAATACGAACCAGCCAGCCCTCCTGAACCGTTCTGCGCACTTAGGGAAATCATTCACCCATTCAGTATTCATTGGTTCCAATCTACACAACTTGCCACTCTTCTTCATGCTTACTATGCTTGGCACAAGCTCCTTCACCGATGAAGAAATGGCATGAAGGTGGAATAGGGTTAGGGTTAACGTGTCGCCTCCTTTAACGTTCTCAAAACATTCGTGAAGGAATGATCACATCTGACATATGTTACATCCTTCCTAACAAAACCTTGGGGTAATATCTCATCACAGCTAGTGCATAAACTTAGACATGTGCCGATCATGCTCTTTAATGATTTCAGGATTCTGGCAGTGCCCATGTGCATGAAGTTGAACGATTGCACTGCAGGAATGTACGAAGTTACATTTCATAGTTGAAATGTTCACACAATCTCAATACAAAGGTTAGGAAAATATTAACTTATGTTTTGAAGACCAAAAGGAAGGTAAATTACTTATAAGCCAATGTTTAAATCACAAATAGCAGTAAATAATAAGACTAAGGAGTAAATAAAAAAACTAAAGTATATAACATTAAGGTAATGTTTGAATGATATAACAAAGTAAATAACATAAAAAAGAAAAACAAGGAAGAGAAATTAGAATTGAGGTACAATTTTCAGCTCCAACACATTTCATCTTTTTTCTTTGGCTCATTATTTTTTCTTTAGGAGTAGCTTGTATTTATGTTTCCAATGGTTGCATTGCAATCTATTTTTTTGTGAGCATTTACTTTCAATGTTATCCATTCCATTATTTTCCTAATGCTTTTTTGCAATATTTTAAATTCAAAATTTGCCATATGATTTTAGTATTTGAAAGCCTAAAACATTTTGATTTTCAAAACATTTTAAATCAGAAATATTTTTTGAAATAAATAAATGTGAAGTGAAGGTACAATAATTGAGTGGAGTCTCACTCTAATGAACAATTCTTTTTTTCTTCTTTCATTTTTCTAGTCCAGTACAACTTTCATTGACATATTTTCTTTCTTTTTTCCATTCCAGTAAAACTTTCATTGACATCTTTTCCATCTTTTTCTTTAGCTCAGAGGTATTCAATTGAAACACGTTATGAGAAATAAAACTCTCCAATGTAATACATTTTATTGATAAACATCAAAAGTATTTATATACATACATAACCAAGAAGAGGTAGTTATGTCTCTGTAACTTATTAACTAAATAAAATTGTTAACTAACTATAAATGAAATAAATAAACCCGAAATATCAGTAAACATTACCCCCTTAAACTAAAGGGACATCTGACATGCCAAGCTACATTCTGAATTTTTCAAAATTTTCATGACCTAATGCTTTAGTAAATATATCTGCAATTTGATCTGAAGTAGAACGATGTGTCAGATGAATGTTGTTGGACTCAACATGATGTCTAATCAAGTGATATTTAGTGTTGATGTGTTTGGTTCGATCATGGCATTTGGGATTCTTGGCCAATTGAATTGCAGAAGCATTGTAAACAAAGAGAGGCGTTGAAGGAAGTAATGACATAGCATGTATGATGAAGCTGGAAAGACACATGATGGTGTTCTGGTGCTATCATGAAGTCTGTGTTACGATTTGACATCATTGTGGAAAAGAATGCCAAGTTTGTGAAACTTTGGAAATTGACTATGGAAAAGGTAGTCAAAACTGCTCTAAGAGAATGCCATCCACAATTCATGGTTTGAGAAAAATGCTCGCACCAGCATACCAGGCTATAGCTTGTTGAAGTGGCTATCTATCCATGGTCTCATATTTCCATAAACATTTCCGAGGAGAAAGTTATAAGTTTTCCAAGATAGGGTTTTAGGATAAACCTTGGAGAAATTCTTGGAAATGGCTGTGTTGGAAAACTGGTCTAGGTGGCCTTGGGAAAATTGTTTAATATTGTAACTTCTAAGAATATTATATTTGTACATTATTATTCCGGAGATGTTTCATCCCTCCGAGGCAATTCTATTATGTATTCGGAGATGTTTATTCCTCCGATGGTCTGTGGGAAATAGGGTTATTAGACCCACCATGTGGGGGTTGGCCCTGAGTTTATATTTGAGGGGTTATTAGACTTCTCAAGTAGAGGTCGGCCCCATTAGGGTTTTTGGTCAGTTGAGATCTAATATAAATAGAGGAGAGGAGCTCCTCATTTGATACACACTCACAACTCAGAAAAGTAGTGCACTTGTCTGGGAGGTCTGTTCAGGAGGTGGAGAAGGAGGTATAGTCTTGGATCACATCTTGTATTTGGTTTGATCATCTTATTGAGGAAAGCTTTGTTGGGTTTTTTACCCCATGAGGGTTTCCCAGGGTAAATTTTGTGTCTATCTTGTGATTATGTTTCTTTCAATGATCTTGCTAGTCTATTTGGTTTAAAACTTAACATGGTATCAGAGCTAGCCTGAATAGGACATCTTTCACAAGGTAAAAATATCTCTCTCTCTCTCTCTCTCTCCAGTGAAAATTAGGGTTTCTACAAAAAGTTGGTATTATTGAATTATGATTACATGGCTAGATAGCCCTTCTCAAAACCAATCTTTTGAGCCCTAGATCGAACTTTTTGGTTGGGTAGAACTTCGGGAAAGTCAAACCCTAATTTTACCAAAAGTACGATAAACCAAAAATTATGTCCCAGGATCCGAAAAAGTAAAAAGGTGAAAGTTTCCAGGTAAGTACTATTCTATATCTTGTCTATTGGACTCACCCAAGAGAAGATGGCTCCAAGCACTAAGCTTGAAGACAAGTTAGAAGGTATAGAGAATTTCCAGGCATGTAAATACAGAATTGGTCTCATTCTTGAAGAGAATGATCTTGCTCAGTATATCAAGGATGAAGTGACAGAACCTGAAGGAGATGAAGCCAAAGAGAAGCATAGAAAGGATTTGATTAGGGCAAAGAGAATCATAGCTAATTCTATTAAATACCACTTGATTCCCCAAGTGGCCTCCAAGAAAACTCCAAAGGAAATGTATGATGCCCTAGGAAGAACGTATGAGGGAAAGAACATCAATAGGAAGATGAACCTAAGAACTCAGTTGAAGAGTACCAAGATGAACAAAGGAGAATCCATTCAAGACTACTTCTCAAGGGTCTCCCAAATCAAGGAGCAACTAGATGATATTGGTGATACTCTTGATGAAGATGAACTTGTGATGACTGCTCTAAATGGTCTCACTAGACCTTGGGAGTCATTTATACAAACTATGTGTGCCAGATTTTGTCCTTCACAAAAGAAGAATAAGTTTGTACACAAAAGACACCATGCACATATGGCAGAAGATGATAGTGAAGAAGAAGAAGAAGAAGAAGAAGAGGAAGAGGAAAGGCCCCGAAAGAAAAGATCTAAAGTAAAGAAAGAAGATCCAGAAGAGTATGTTCTATTCTCTGCACTCTCTGGATCTGTATCTCCTGGAGAAGATACATGGCTCATTGATAGTGGTGCTTCTAAGCACATGACAATTCAAAGAAAGACTTTCTCAAATCTTGAAGAAAAGTCTTCTACACAAAAGGTATCTCTAGGAGATGATTACCAATATCCCATCAAAGGGATTGGTGAAGCAAGATACAAGCTAGATTCTGGAACACCCTTGAATATGAAAGAAATTTTATATGTGCCAGGATTGAAGAAGAACCTACTCTCTATCTCGGCACTAGATAAGAAAGGTTTTAGTGTTGTCTTCATAGATGGTCAAGTACTTATGTGGCACAAAGGAAAATCTATTGAAGATGCAGTTGTCATTGGTGAAGAGGAAGGAGGCCTCTATAAGCTCAAGGGACATCCAGAAGTTGCCCTTGCTCATGAAATCTCTAGCCCCAGTGAGCTATGGCACAGAAGATTAGCTCACATTAACTATAAATCCCTACCCTATGTAAGCAAGGTGGTCATAGGATTACCAGACTTAAAGGTTGATCATAATGGCTCATGTAAAGGATGTGAAAAAGGGAAGAATATCAAGAACCCTTTTCCAAAGAGTGAAACAAAGACTAAGAACATTTTGGAGCTAATACATTCAGATGTGTGTGGGCCAATGCCCACCACTTCCCTAAGTGGTTTTGAATACTATCTCTCATTCATTGATGACTATTCAAGGAAGATATACTTTCTAAAAGGTAATAATGAAGTCTTTGGTAAATTCAAAGAGTTCAAGGCCTTAATAGAAAACCTCTCAGAAAAGAAAATCAAGATTCTCAGAACTGATAATGGGGGAGAATATACTTCAAAGGACTTTGAAGACTTTTGTAAGGAAGCTGGAATCAAGAGGGAACTAACCACTCCCTATAATCTCCAACAAAATGGGGTGGCTGAAAGAAAGAATAGAACCATCATGGAAGCTGTAAAAACTATGATGCATGATCAAGATCTACCTATGTATTTATGGGATGAAGCTAGGACAACAGTCTATGTGCAGAATAGACTTTCCCATAGTGCTCTTGAATTCAAAACTCTAGAAGAAGTGTTCACGGGAAAGAAGCCTGAGGTAAGCCATCTCAAAAATTTTGGTTATCTTGTGTACATTCACATTCCAAAATAAAAGAGAACCAAGTTGGATCCTTCTGGTAAGAAGGGAATATTTGTTGGGTACTGTGAATCATCCAAATCCTTCAGAATTTACATACCAGGTTTTCATCATATGGAAATTAGTAGAGATGTAACATTTGATGAAGAAGCAGCTCTCAAGAAATCCAGGAAGTGTCAACTTGAAGAAATCTATGAAGAAGATACACCTCCTAGAATCACAGAAGCTGTGCACATTCCTGAAGATGATACTCCAGAGGATCATGACATGATAGAACCACAAGAACCCCCTATTTCAGACTTATCTAGGAAAAGGAGGCCAGCATGGGCTAGAGACATTATTCAAGGAGCTGAAAAATATGGAGCTCCTGAAGGCTCCACTAGAGAAAGAAAGAAACCAAAGCTAGTGTCCAACTATGTAGCCTTGATGTGTGATCTTGTGGATCAACATCCTACTAGCTATGAAGAGGCAACTCAAAAGAAAGAATGGGTAGAAGAAATGACAGAAGAATATCAATCAATAATGAAAAATGATGTTTGGGATATAGTTCCCAAACCAAAAGATAAAAGTGTGGTTTCTTCCAAATGGATTTTTAAGATAAAACATGCTACAGATGGTAGCATTGAAAAATATAAGGCAAGATTTGTAGCCTGAGGATTCTCTCAGAAAGAGGGAATTGGCTATGAAGAAACATTTGCACCAGTTGCTAGGTATACTTCAATTAGAACTATCATGGCACTTGCATCTATGATGAAGTGGAAATTACATCAAATGGATGTTAAAACAACTTTTCTGAATGGTGTAATTGAAGAAGAAGTGTACATAGAGCAACCACAAGGGTTCAAGGTTAAAGATGGGAGAACTCATGTATGCAAACTGAAAAAAGGCATTATATGGATTAAAGAAAGCTCCCAGAGCCTGGTACGGAAGGATTGACAATTTCTTAACAAGCATGGGTTTTACCAAGAGTAAAGCTGACCCTAATCTCTATCTTAAGGTAATGGATGATGAACCAGTTATACTACTGTTATATGTAGATGATCTATTTCTAACCGAAAATGAGAAACCGATTATTGAATGCAAGAAGAAGCTTTCTTCAGAATTCGAGATGAAAGATCTCGGATTAATGCACTACTTCTTAGGTCTAGAAGCATGGCAAGAACAAAAATGAATCTTTCTAAATCAAGGTAAGTATGCTGTGGAGATTCTAAAAAGATTTGATATGTTGGAGTGTAAAGCCATGGCCACCCCCATGGACTCCAAATTGAAGTTATTAATTAATGACACATCAGAATTAGTGGACATAACTCTATATAGACAAATCATTGGGTCTTTAATGTATTTAACAAATACTAGACCAGATATATGCTTTGCCGTAAATACCTTGAGTCAGTATTTAGTAGAACCTAGAAAGGTTCACTTAATAGCTGCAAAGCATGTGATGAGGTACCTAAAGGGTACTTTAGATTTTGGTCTATATTATCTTAGAAATCATGAACTTAATTTACATGGTTACTCAGACTCTGATTGGGCAGGAAGTATCTTAGATAGAAAGAGTACATCAGGTGGATGTTATGGTCTTGGATCTTCCATGATCTCATGGTTCAGCAAGAAACAATCTAGTGTGGCTCTTAGTACCGCTGAAGCAGAATACATAGCTGCCTGCTTTACTAGCTGTGAAGCAGTGTAGCTTTGAAAACTATTATCTGGAGTGTTTGACTTAGAGATGGATCCTACTGTGATCATGTGTGACAATCAAAGTTGCATCAAAATGACAGAAAATCCTGTATTCCACGATAAGTCAAAACACATAGAGATCCGATACTTTTATATACGAGACATGGTGCAGAGAGGAGCTATCAAACTCGAGTATATAAGTACTGAAGAACAAGTTGCTGATATATTAACCAAACCCCTGTCTCGTGTAAAATTTGAATACTTCCGAGACAAGCTTGGTGTAGCTCTAAAAGACCCTCCTCGAAAGGGGGAGTAGTATCGTCACTAATAATGAGGATACATGTTTACCACTCTTAGATATTTATGCTTATTTAGATTTAGACTTCTTACACTTAGAACACTTACACTATTTTTCTTTTGTTTTGATATATGTATTAATGAGGATACATGTTTTGATAATGTATGTATTGATGAGGATACATGTTTTGATAATGTATGTATTGATGAGGATACATGTTTTGATAACGTATATGTATTGATGAGGATACATGTTTTGATAATCTATGTATTGATGAGGATACATGTTTTGATAATGTATGTATGGATGAGGATACTAGTATCTATATTGATGTGAGGATTGGATCATCCTTGGACTTCATTCCTAAAATGAGCCGTAGACAAGATGTCTCCGAGAATAAAATCTTGAATGAACAGGTAAGGGGATTGGATTGTCCTCGGACTTTGGTCCTATGAATTGAGCCGTAGACAAGATGTCTCCGAGAATAAAATCCTGAATGAACAGGTAAGGGGATTCGATCGTCCTCAGACTTTGGTCCTATGAATTGAGCAGTAGACAAGATGTCTCCGAGAATAAAATCCTGAATGAACAGGTAAGGGGATTGGATCGTCCTCGGACTTTGGTCCTATGAATTGAGCCGTAGACAAGATGTCTCCGAGAATAAAATTCTGAATGAATAGGTAAGGGGATTGGATCATCCTCGAACTTTGGTCCTATGAATTGAGTCGTAGACAAGATGTCTCCAAGAATAAAATCCCGAATGAACAGATAAGGGGATTGGATTGTCCTTGGACTTTGGTCCTATGAATTGAGCCGTAGACAAGATGTATTTGAGAATAAAATCCTAAATGAACAGGTAAGGGGATTGGATCGTCCTTGGACTTTGGTCCTATGAATT
Organism: Larix kaempferi; assembly: GCA_027924585.1. Classification (NCBI taxonomy): domain Eukaryota; kingdom Viridiplantae; phylum Streptophyta; class Pinopsida; order Pinales; family Pinaceae; genus Larix; species Larix kaempferi. Next base: position 21,827,241 of record BSBM01000096.1, on the reverse strand, counting down.
GAGCCGTAGACAAGATGTCTCCAAGAATAAAATCCTGAATGAACAGGTAAGGGGATTGGATCATCCTTGGACTTTGGTCCTTTGAATTGAGCCGTAGACATGAGGTCTCCGAGAATTGAATGATAGGACTAGATCATCCCTGGACTTCGGTTCAAAAGGTACATGATAGGACTGGATCGTCCCTGGACCTCGATTCAAAAGGCACATGATAGGATTGCATAATCTATGGACCTATGTCCTAAAGGGAGCAGGATTGATCATCCTGAATATGATCATACGTATTGCAGGGTATACGATGCTAATGATGACGATGCTGATGATCATATGATGACGATGCTGATGATGACGATGTCAATGATTGTATGATGACGATACTGGTGATCATATGATGACGATGCTGATGATGACGATGCCAATGATTGTATGATGACGATGCTGATGATCGTATGATGACGATGCTGATAATGACGATGCTGATGATCGTATGATGATGATGTTGATGATTGTGCGATAACTATAATGATGTTCTAGTAACTAGTTGATTTACTGATGATGATGTATTGAAGAAAGATTCCAGTGATATAGAGATGTATCATGTATGATGTAGTCGATGACTCCTTATTCCTACAGACACTGTTATAATATCCTTCTCGTTAAGGGGGAGTGTTGAATATTGTAACTTCCAAGAATATTATATTTGTACATTATTATTCCGGAGATGTTTCATCCCTCCGAGGCAATTCTATTATGTATCCGGAGATGTTTATTCCTCCGATGGTCTATGGGAACTAGGGTTATTAGACCCACCATGTGGGGGTCGGCCCTGAGTTTATATTTGAGGGGTTATTAGACTTCTCAAGTAGAGGTCGGCCCCATTAGGGTTTTTGGTCAGTTGAGATCTAATATAAATAGAGGAGAGGAGCTCCTCATTTGATACACACTCACAACTCAGAAAAGTAGTGCACTTGTTTGGGAGGTCTGTTCAGGAGGTGGAGAAGGAGGTCTAGTCTTGGAGCACATCTTGTATTTGGTTTGATCATCTTATTGAGGAAAGCTTTGTTGGGTTTTCTACCCCATGAGGGTTTCCCAGGTTAAATTCCGTGTCTATCTTGTGATTATGTTTCTTTCAGTGATCTTGCTAGTCTATTTGGTTTAAAACTTAACAAAAATGCCCTCCGTACCTCATGGGAGAATGATGAAAATTATCTGGAACTATCATGCTCTAGCTTGTCAAAGAGGCTATCCAACCATGGACTTAGTTTTCACAGAAGGTCTTTGATGACAAAAATAACGGCCTTCCAAAACAGGGTTTCAGGTTTCTTTTACACCAAAGTAGCAAAACTGACTAAGTGGCCTAAGGGAAATGCTTGCCATAGTTTGTGGGTTGAAGAAAATGCCCACACCATATGGTCAACTTGTAGGTTGTTGTTTTGTCTACCTGACCATGTTCTCGTATTGACTTAAAAGTGTCTAAGAAAGAAGTTATGGATCCACTAAAATAGGGTTTTAGGCAAATTAGACCAAGTCTAGGAAAGTGCAAAATTGTCTGAGTGTAAAATCAAAAAAACTGCCTAAGTGACCTCAGTAAAATGCCCGCCATGTCTTGAGTGTGATGTCTTAAATCATTTTGAGACTATGGATCTCTAGAATGTTGCTTGGTGCATGCAACCATGGTCTCATATTGTCCTAAGAGTCTCTGAGGATGAAGATATCAATCTGCCAAAAGTGCCTCCCAGCTTGATTTGCACGACTCCAGTAACATGCCCGTCGAGGAGAGAGAAAGAGGATTCAAGAGGTGAAATTGGTTTAAATGAAGTCACCTTGTTGGCCTCTATCCATTGGGTGTCTCACACTTCAAAATTGTTGAAAAAAAAATCTCATGCTACCCTAACATTTGATAATTTTTGTCTAAGTGTCGAATTATCAGTATTAAAAGGCCATTTGGAAATGACTGCAAGGAGGTGTCCTTCTGCTAATAAAATTCATACGGTGACATAGATTTGTTCCTTGCTGAAGTGGTTATCCACCCATGCTTTCAGTTTTCCTTATGATGGTCACATGTGCAAGAAATCAATCTCCCAAAGTAGGAAAAATATTGTTTTACATGCTCAGAAATTTAGCTAAGTGTCGAATTCACAAGGCTGAGGGGCCATTTGGAAATGCTCGCAAGGAAGTGTCCTTGTGCTGAGAAAATTCATCAGATGGCATGGTCTTTTCCTTTGATGAACGGGTGATCTAGTCATGGGTTCAAATTCTCCTCTAGAGTTCAAACATGCGAAATAGAAGCCTTCCAAAATGAGAAAAAGGTTGTTTTCTTGTTCAAATGTAGGTTGGTAATGCATTTGGAAATGCCTGCAAGGAGGTGTCTTTTTGATGATAAAATTCATCAATTAGCATGGTCTTATTCCTTGATGAACTAGTTATCCAACCATGGAGTCAGATTCCTATTTGGTGCTCTCACGTGCGATATTTTGGCCTGCCAAAATAGGTGAAAAATAAGGTTTAATAACACCTTATGATATGCCCGCAAGGGCTTATGGAATGCCCATAAGGGGCTTAAGGAATAAAAAACTCCCAAGAGATTTATTGTGCCCACAGGAGCTTAATTATGCCTGTAGGGGCTAAATAAATGACCGCAAAGGCTTAAGGATTCCCACAGGGGCTAAGATTAAAGCCCGCAAAGGCTTATAAATTCATGTAGGGGCTTAGGAATGTATGCAGGAAGAAGCATATGCTAGGAAGGGCTAAAGCTTATGCCCACAAGGAAGGAATTGAACAGTTATGCCCACAAGTAAGCAATGGAGGGCTTCTATGCCCACAAGGAAGGGATTGAATACCTATGCCCATAGGAAGAGGTGTATTCCCGCAAAGGAAGGGCTTATGCCCACGAGGCCTAAATATATTCCCATAGCCACTTGGAAATGCCTGCAAGCCATGCCCGTAGACTCACATGCCCGCAGGACTTATATGAGCCTGATGAGATCGAATCTATCTTGTTGATTATGTGTGTTAATTAATTTCAAAAAGTGGTTTAAATTGTTAAAAATATAACAATACTGATTCACCCCCCCCCACTCTCAGTATTGACCAATATTCCAACATGCCATTTGAAACCATGTCAAATTTCAGCTATATATCGTATACACCCCAATTTTGAGCTTCTCTTGGTTTCGAGTATAGTTCATTCTCTACTAAACAGGGGATGTTGATGTATATGTAACTTCGGAATGTATTTCACATATATGTATATTGTATTCCTACAGAGATGTTATTATTCCTCTATACGGAAGTGTCGTCATTTATATTGTAAGTGTCGTAACTTATACTTGATGGGTTATTAGACCACCTTGTTGGGGTCGGCCCTGTATAAGTCATGTGGGTCGAAGGGTTATTAGACCACCCTATTGGGGGTCCGCCATGTGGGTCAAAGGGTTATTAGACCACCCTAGTGGGGGTCGGCCCAGTCAGCATTATGTTATGTGGTTAAGTTCGAGCCTACATGAGTTAGGTAAAAAGGCAAGTCAAGTCAAGTATAAATAGAGTGCGGGAGGCACTCTATTTGCTCACTCACTTCTCACACATGCACTCAAGGAGGAGTGGAGCACTTATGGAGGAGGAGGATCTGCTGCTAGGTTATGGCTATCTCTCTTGTTTGGTTGTATCATTGCTCTATCTATCTCTGAGGAAGTTATTGGGGTTTTTCACCTTTATGGTTTTCCCCAAGTAAATCTTTGTGTCTCTTGTGTGCTTGCATTATTGTCTCCATGATTGATATGCTGTAGATATGCTGTACATGTTGTTCTCTCAGTTAAGATCCTAGATCATATTGAATTAAATTCAGAAAATTTAACATGGGATCAGAGCTAGCCTGAAAGAAGGCATGATATGGCATGTATGACACTTGTTGCACTTATGATGCTAGGGCTTGATATAGCAAAAACCAGTCATCGTAGCACTTTCGCTATAAATCCGTTTTGGAAAAGTTTTCGGATCTAAAATTGTTACAGGATGAATACTAAATCTCCAGGTACCTTGTGTCCAAAGGAAAACCTCTAATTCGTTGTACTTTGTGATTTATGATCTGTACAATATAGGGTTTCTGCCTCTTCCAGATCTGAGTCAAAATCAGGTGACCTTGGGAAAAAGGTCATATCTTGGGCTAGGAAGCTCCAAATGAAATGTCGTAAAAAGTGACAGGTAGTACACAGTCTGTTCTATCTCAGAAAACGTTTTTAGAGGCCGAAGTTGAACCAGTGACACGTGGCACGCCGTACAAGTTCGCTCTCCTGTATTATCCCATAAATAGGTCACGTTGCGACATTTGGCATAACTCTCTCTCAGAGAGTCCAATTGAGGTCAGACCTATCAGGATGGCAAGGTAACAGGCCGAGATATCCCAAAAATCTTTTTCAGAGGCCGAAGTTAAAACAGTGGCACGTGGCATGCCGTACAAGTTCGCTCTCGTGTTTTATCCCAAAATAGGTCACGTTGCGACATTTGGAATAACTCTCTCTCAGGGAATCCAATTGAGGTTAGACCTGTCAGGATGGAAAGGTAACAGGTCAGGCTATCTCAAGAAACTTTTTCAGACCCTGTGGAACAAAAATTTCAGAGTTACACCAGAAACAATCAGGTACATATTTCTGTCAAAACAGAATTATGTTTTTGGTACCTTCATTCATGGCTTCCGGAATTTAGGGCTTTGGAGAAAGTTGGAATTTTTGTAATCGGAGACCACGGCTGGATGCTACTCATCAAAATAGAAATTTAGAGACCAAGATCAGAATTTTTGGTTGGGCCAAAGGCCGGGCTTGATTAGACCCTAGTTCGGGACTTTGATCAGAAAAGTGGAAAATTAGGGCTTCTGTAAAAATGGGAATTTTTGAAATCTGTGACTACGGCTGGAAGCTCCTCAGAAAAATAGAAGCTTAGAGCTTTGGATCAAACATTTTGATTGGGAAGAAGAGTGGGCTTCATCAAACCCCTGTTCAGGGTCACGTCTAGTGAATCCAGAAGTTTCAAAAGCAAAATTGAGGAGTGAAACTTTGCAGTTTTCAAATTCTGAATATACCAGTTTGATCAGCTCATCAAGGCGCATATTTCTATCCTTTCGGAAGTTTGAAATTCAAAGTTTGAATTTTTGGGGTTTCTCTGACAAACCCATATCAAGCTCTAGGTCCAGTTCTTGCAAATCAAGTGGATTGGGTTAATCCTAGAAGAAGATGGATTGGTCACCTGCATAAGTGAAGAAGTTCCTGTTTCAGAGGGAGATGAGGCTAAGGCCTTACATAAGAAGATTTCAAGCGATCTCGATAGGTATGAATCATCGAGGTATGTTTTGAGATTTGTTCATGATTAAGTTTATGGTATGTTTGTCTTCATGTTATTACGGTTAGTACAATCTTGATTTTAGATTTGTCGTATCACCTTAACAAAATTATGAATGCATGATAGAAGATATTCATTGGTTAGGGTGTTGACACTTATGATTGTACTAATGCATTATGGTGTTGTATGAGGTTTATGTTGTCTACTAACATGAAAGGTACACCAATAAAGACAAATCATGTTCTGGTCCAAGAACATATGATCATGATGACATGAGGATAAAGACTCATCCATTGTCATGGATCTCACAGAAGATCCATTTACAAGGTATGTATAACTTGGTTTTATAATGGCTAACCTATGAGATATATAGGTTACTAGCACAAGTCATTGAAGAAGATCAATAAGACATCATGTGAGTATGTTAGACATAACTAACTAGCATACTAATCCAGGTATGTTTTTCCTATATCAAGATAGAATCCTACCTTGTGTTAGGATCTTATACTGTTGTGTTGTTTGATAATGATTATTCATGAAGTCATAGGTTTGAATAATCATAATTGTATGCATATTATGTTTCTTACCATAATTGATGATATGACTAACCAGAAGAATCATGAAGGTATAGGTTTGAATAATCACAGGTTTTATGCATATTATATCTCTTATCTTGTTTGATGATTCAACTAACCCGAAGAGTCATAGGTTTGAGTAATTATAGGTTTAGACATGTTATGCTTCTTATGATTTGACTAACCATAAGAATACTACGTAAACCTTGAATGCTAATGCTTATTATTTTCTGTTTGAAATGATCATGACTATACATGCTTAAGATTATTGTGTTTTAATAGTATACTAATGAATGTATGATTTTATATGAGATCACAAGGATAACACATTCATGATACTAATAAGCATGCATAGGGACCAAGGATGAATATGAGTTCAAGAACAGGTAATCCAGGAAGCAAAGATCAAGAAGGAGTAGACTCTAGTGGTTTATGCGAGGATGCAGATATTCAGAGGGAGTTGTCCATCTCTCTACATTCCACAACAGAAAGGTGTAGAAGAAGCTACTTCAGATTAGGACTCCAGCAGCTCCTGCAAGGAAGCGAAGACTCAGAGGGAGTCCACCCAACGAACAAACAAAGATAAGTATTTTAATTATCATTTCTTACATATTTGTTTGTTTAAATAAAATTGTTCAATGATGTATATGCTCATGGTCTTAGACTTAGGATATGTATTGTGCATATTAGAATAATTACATTAATGAACAGTATACTACTAATATGCATGGGTAAGTAGCCTATGGAACTGTACAACATTCAATTGCTACTTATCTAGAATGAAACCTCTTTGCTGACATGTTGGGAGTTGTGCACACTCTTAACAATGTTCTGGTAGAGATTGGAAGGTATCTAGAAAGTTACGGGATATGGATAAATGTTGTATTGAAGCATTGGCTAAGATAATTGCATGACTATATGACATATTTATTTATGTGTAAGAATTTGTTCTGAAAACTATGAGATGTTTTCTAATCATGCAATTTAACTTGTTGTGTAGGAAAGATCGTATGCCATCTCCTACAAAAGAAGAACTACAACATTTGTTCAGCAACAAATTTATTTATTGAAGATATTGAAGTTCCCAGGATCTGGGATGAAGAAATGGAATGCCATGATCCGTCGATCATGAAGAATGATGTTTGGGATGTAGTCCCAAGATGTGAAGGGAAGTTTGTTATGACTTCCAAATGTAACTATCAGATCAAGCATGTTGCAGATGGCAACATTGAGAAATATAAAAGTGATGAAATAAAAGATGCACCAGATGGATCTCAAGACAGCATGGTGTAGTCATATATGTGTGCAGAACTTGGTATGGTAGGATAGACAGCTTTCTATCCAGTTTGGGCGTTACCAAGAGTAAAGCAGATTCCAACCTTTTCTACAAGGTTGAAGAAGGCAATCCAGTGATACTATTTTTTGTATGCAGATAACCTGTTTGTTACAGGTAAAGATAGATTGATTGCCGACACGCAGCGGAAGCTTTCTTCCAAGTTCGAGATGAAGAACTTGGGGATGATGCACTATTTGTTTTTGGCATGGAGGTGTGGCAGAGTGCATATGGAATCTTCATTGGACAAGGGAAGTATGTAGTAGAGATCCTGAAGAGGTTTGGGATGATGGACTGCAAGGATATGGCCACAACTATGGCATCGAATCTGAACCTTCTATGTGATGCTTCATCTGAGCCGGTTGATCGCCATATGATTGGGTCCTTGATGTACCTGATGAACACGAGACCAGACATTTGCTTTGCTGTGAACACATTGAGCCAGTTCCTGACGAATCCGAGGAGTGTTCACCTGGTTGTTGTAAAGCATTATCTGAGGTACCTGAAGGGTACAGTGGATTATGGGCTCAGGTATGAGGCGAATCAAAATTTTAACCTACAGGGTTATGTTGATTCAGATTGGGCTGGCAGTGCTGCAGATAGGAAGAGCACATCTGGGTGCTGCTTCAGTATGGGATCAGGTGTGATCTCTTGGTTTAGCAGGAAGCAGTCCTGCGTAGCACTGAGTACAGCTGAGGCAGAGTATGTTGCAGCCTGTTCAGCTAGTTGTGAGGCAGTATGGCTACGAAAGCTACTGTCTGAGTTATTTGATCTCCTGTTGGATGCTACTGGTATCTTCTGTGATAACTAGAGTTGTGTGAAGCTGTCCGAGAACCCAGTGTTTCATGACAGGTCAAAACACATAGAGATCAAATATCACTATATCAGGGATATGGTGCAAAGAGGAGCTTTGAAGCTCCTGTATGTTGCGACGGACGAGCAGATTGCAGATGTGCTGAAGAAGCCACTAGCCAGGGTGAAGTTCGAGTACTTCAGAGAGAGGCTTGGCATGCTTCAGATTGAGGATACTTCGAGGAATAAGTGATGGACACATTTGCTGAAGCCATTCCAAGCATGTTGGAAGGGGGGTCCTTCACATGGCTATGGATGTAAGCGCTGGATGATGAGCATCAGGATGATGTTCTGGTTTCTGCTTGGATATGATCAGTTGGATCATTTTATGTATGTATCATGCTGGATGCTGGATATGATCAGATGGATCATTTTTTGTATGTATGTACGCATCATGTTGGATGCGGGATATGATCAGTTGGATCATTTATGTATGTACGCATCATGTTGGATGTTGGATATGATCAGTTGGATCATTTTTATGTACGCATCATGTTGGATGCTGGATATGATCAGTTGGATCATTTATGTATGTATGCATCATGTTGGATGCTGGATATGATCAGTTGGATCATGTGTACGTATTTTGTATATGCATCATGTTGGATGCTTGGACCATGTATTTGTATATGTATCAGGTGGATCATGTATGGTGATATGTATCATGTATTTGTATTTGTATCAGGTGGATACATTGATGATTAGGAGGATCATGTATGATGATATGTATCAGGTAGATACTTGGTATGCATCAAGTAGATGCATTGATGATCAGGAGGATCATGTATGATGATATGTATCATGTATTTGTATCAGGTGGATACATTGATGATCAGGAGGATCATGTATGATGATATGTATCAGGTAGATACTTGGTATGCATCAGGTAGATGCATTAATGATCAGGTGGATCATGCAGCAGGATGTTGCAGTGATGATCAGGATGATCATAGATGACGAGCTTCAGGATGTTGCTCCAGATGACATGCAGCAGGATGTTGCAGTGATGATCAGGATGATCATAGATGATGAGCTTCAGGATGTTGCTCCAGATGACATGCAGCAGGATGTTGCAGTGATGATCAGGATGATCATAGATGACGAGCTTCAGGATATTGCTCCAGATGACATGCAACAGGACGTTGCAGTGATGATGATCAGGATGATCATGGATACATCGGGATGATGTATGGTGAGTATCAGGTTGATACTCTGTGGCCGTGGATCAGGTTGTGCAGATGAGCATGTAATCCGGTGCCCTGGGAGATTTGCAGATGGTCTTTCGAGGTTTTGCCTATGGCATGTAATTCGGTGCCCTGGGACATCTGGCAAATGCTCTTTCGAGGTTTTGCTCTGGGAGGACATGTAATTCGGTGCCTTGGGAGATCTGCAGATAGTCTTTCGAGGTTTTGCCTATGGCATGTAATTCGGTTCCCTGGGATATCTGGCAGATGCTCTTTCGAGGTTTTTTCCTATGGCATGTAATTCGTTTCCCTGGGAGATCTGATAGGTTGGGCTGTGTGCCCGTAATCAGTCCTGGGATGCTCTTGCGAGGTTTTTCCATGACCACATGTAATTCGTTTCCCTGGGAGATCCTATAGGTAGAGCTGTGTGCTCGTAACAGCATGGGATGCTCTTGCGAGGTTTTGTGGTGAGGTCACATGTAATTCGGTGTCCTGGGAGATCCTATAGGTAGAGCTGTGTGCTCATAACAGCCTGGGATGCTCTTTCGAGGTTTTGTGATGCACGTAATAAGTCCTGAGGATTCCACAGTATGGCCAGTGATGATGAAGACCTGCAGGTGGTGGGCCTACATCCAGTATGAAAAAGGACTGGCTCTGTAGAACTTCCTATGACGAGTAGATTCAGAGATTGATTGAGATAGCAGCAGCAGTGATGATGATGATGACTCGATGACGACTATCCAGTGACGATGATTTAGAGAAGATGACTTGTGCTAGAAGAACTGTGCTGAGAAATACCTTCCTAGTTAAGAGGGAGTGTTGATGTATATGTAACTTCGGAATGTATTTCACATATATGTATATTGTATTCCTACAGAGATGTTATTATTCCTCTATACGGAAGTGTCGTCATTTATATTGTAAGTGTCGTAACTTATACTTGATGGGTTATTAGACCACCTTGTTGGGGTCGGCCCTGTATAAGTCATGTGGGTCGAAGGGTTATTAGACCACCCTATTGGGGGTCGGCCATGTGGGTCAAAGGGTTATTAGAACACCCTAGTGGGGGTCGGCCCAGTCAGCATTATTTTATGTGGTTAAGTTCGAGCCTACATGAGTTAGGTAAAAAGGCAAGTCAAGTCAAGTATAAATAGAGTGCGGGAGGCACTCTATTTTCTCACTCACTTCTCACACATGCACTCAAGGAGGAGTGGCACACTTATGGAGGAGGAGGATCTGCTACTAGGTTATGGCTATCTCTCTTGGTTGGTTGTATCATTGCTCTATCTATCTCTGAGGAAGTTATTGGGGTTTTTCACCTTTATGGTTTTCCCCAAGTAAATCTTTGTGTCTCTTGTGTGCTTGCATTATTGTCTCCATGATTGATATGCTGTAGATATGCTGTACATGTTGTTCTCTCAGTTAAGATCCTAGATCATATTAAAGTAAATTCAGAAAATTTAACAGGGGAAACCACGTGAAGGTGGAAGCTCTAATTATGCCCCCCCCCACATCACACTATATTTCCCCATACCCAATTTTAAATATTAAAGAACATGCAACATACTCTATTATACAAAATAAAAACATATAAAGATCATCGTTATATAAAATATATAAACACGTGCCTCTACTTTTCAACAATTAAATATCATTCATCTTCTTCTTCATCCAACTCAACATCTGAATCAGGTTCTGGTTCAGAATAGATATTGATGAAAGGCTCATTCACATCAACATCATCATCAATGTCATCTTCGCTAATATAGTCCTCGACATCATCAATGAGATCATCGTCTGCTACATTTGGATGATCAAACTATTCAATTATTCATCTAACACATCGATTTCAACCACCTGCTCCTGATATGAATCATCATCATCATCTTCTTCTTCGTGATTATCTTCATCATCTACATTATTATACTTTATTGGTCTTCCTCTTGGATTGTATCTAACAACGTATGACCAACCTGCTTTACCTGGTACCTCTAAGTAAAAGACTTGCTCGCATTGACTTGGAAGAACATAAGGCTCTGTACCCAGTTCAAATGCCCTTGTATTAACCATGGTAAATCCATTAGCATGCTCAATAACAGTTCTTTCAGTATCACGTTCATGCATCTGTAGCCTATACCACTTCACCTCAAACAAAACCATTTTAAAGGAATTAAAATCACACTCAATTATGTTATACAAAATCTCATAGTACCTATTCTCAGTTTCTTTTGGATGTCTGTCACTTCTGGAGGAAACATTGGTGACCTTAAACACTGCAGTTATACTACAATCTAAGGTTTTCATCTTATCATCCAACATTTTGATACAAAATTTATGACCATTACACCACATAGCCTTGTGATGTTTCAACTGCAACATTGACCACAAGTAAATAATACATTGTGAATTAATAAACTTCATATAGGACTTACAAAATATATTTGAAAACTTAAACAAACCAAATACATTGAAAAAATGGGAAGTAGCCAGAAAAATGTGGGTAAACAATTTACTTTCCTTTTTATCTTTTAAACCATAGGCTAAATCAACTTCCTTTTGCAACGTAAGATCAGGAAATTGATGTCGATGACGATGAGTTGTTTTAATCATCTTACTGACCCCTTCCCATGATAACCTACCGAAGTGTTCTTCACAATATTATATCCAATGCACCATCCAATCAAGGTTATTTATAATGTATAAATGTAAAGCATCCCACACTCGAGCAACTATATGAAAAAATAACAATTCAATATCATTAATTAGATATCATTAAAGGCATAGTTTAATATAGTTGAATATGCAGGATTAATAAAAAAATAAAAAATGAGTATGATAAAATAAAATTGGAAAAATACATGTGTAATATATTAATTCCACAAAATCTAATAATTACCTTTCACGGTCCTCATTGTACCTTCCCCAATAGGACCTCCCCTTCAAATTTGTTGATGGAGTCGAGATGCCAAATGCGAGGCACATTCATATTTTCTGCTAATTTATGTAGATATTCACTAATATACACCATGCATTGATATACCATATATCCCTCAACCATAGAACCCTCGGGACGTGCTCTTTGTGTAAGAAAATCCTTCAATGACTTCAACTGCCTCTCCACCATCCACATCAACCTTGTGTGTACTAGTCCACATAATTCAATCTCCTCAACTTGGTGTATGAGGTAGTGTTCTTGTGCATTGAAAAATACTAGACGTAGATACTGTTGCATTTCACAAATTAGTCGGGGAATTTCTCTCTTCCAATACCTTATATCTTGTTTATGGATTTCTTTTGATGAAAGGCACCTACAAATTATGCAATAAAATAATTTCAAGCCATATATAAAATTTGCGGGAAAAACATAATATGTCAGTAAGTTCCCCCACAAATCACAAACCAAGTACATTTCCCATATAAAACATTACTTACCTCATGTATTTTCCAAGAAGATAAATAATTTGTTTTATGTTGTTGTCAAAGTCGTCTGGGAGAGACAAAGGTAGAACATACTGTATCAAAAAACACATAATTATTATTTATTTCCAAATAATAAAATAAAATTAATAAAATAGTGCATACAAATAAAGAAATGTATTATAAACTCATAATTACCTTAACGAATGTATGCCAGTTATGTGTTTTAACCCCACCAAAATCATCTTTTTTCGTTAAGATATTCTTTATGTTAGACGAAAACCCTGTTGGAAACCTGATTTTTCTGATGACCTCTTTTACAATATTGCTCTGTTGCTCTGTCAAGCACCAAGGAAGACTAATATTCCATTGACGACCATCACCATTAGAATTAATGATCACACTTTGCAATGCATGATTAGCTTCTTGGATGCCACTACAAATCTTTCCAATTCTTTCTTTCTCAGTCCTTCCATCTAATATTCGCAATAACATTTTTGTTATGTTCTTCCTAATATGCATTGTATCAAACAAATGAACTATTTCTAGGTGCTCGTAGTATGGAAACCTACTTAATTACATCGGACAACTTTTCATTCCTTGTGGAATCCCATTCGTGCCTTAACAACATTCATGAAACATCAACAAAATCAAATTAACACTAATTAATCAATATAGGTACATACCGCGCTGAACATAATTGACTGAAAAAAAAAAAAACAAAGATTTATATAATATATGATACATGTTGAATGTGATTGTCATTGATGCCAAAGGAGTTCAGTGAATGACAAAAGGATAACCAAAGCCATGATGGCAGGGTAAACTCAGTGAAAGACAAAGGAATGACAAAGGAAGTAATAACATGGCAAGTATGATGATGTGGCATATATGATGAGGCTGGAAAGACACATGATAGTGTTCTAGTGCTATCAAGAAGTCAGTGTTGTAATCTGACATCATTCTGGAAAAATATGGCAAGTTTGTGAAACTTTGAAAATTGACTAAGTATGAAAAAGTAGTCAAAACTACTCTAAGAGAATGCCCGCCATAACTCATGGTTTGAATAAAATGCCCACACTAGCATGGCAGGCTATATCTTGTTGAAGTGGCTATCTAGCCATGGTCTCATTTTGCATTAATCATTTATGAGGAGAAAGTTATAAGTATTCCAAAATAGGGTTTAAAGATAAACCTTGGAGAAATTCTTGGAAATGGCAAAGTGTTGGAAAACTAGTCCAGGTGGCCCTGGGAAAATGCCCGCCATACCTCATGGGAGAATGATAAAAATTATCTGGAACTATCATGCTCTAGCTTTTCAAAGAGGCTATCCAACCATGGACTTAGTTTTCATAGAAGGTGTTTGATGACAAATATAACAGCCTGCCAAAATAGGGTTTCAGGTTGCTTTTACACCAAAGTAGCAAAAATGCCTAAGTGGCCTAAGGGAAATGTCCACCATAGTTTGTGGGCTAAAGAAAATTCCCTCACCATATGGTCAACTTGTAGGTTATTGTTTTGTCTACCTGACCATGTTCTCATATTGACTTAAAAGTGTCCGAGCAAGAAGTTATGGATCTGCCAAAACAGGGTTTCAGGCAGATTAGACCAAGTCTAGGAAAGTGCAAAATTGTCTAAGTGTAAAATCACTAAAAATTCCTAAGTGACCTCAGTAAAATTCCTACCATGTCTTGAGTGTGATGTATTAAATCATTTTGAGAGTATGGATCTCTAGAATGTTGTTTGGTGCATCCAACCATGGTCTCATATTGTCCAAAGAGTCTCTGAGGAGGAAGAAATCAATCTGCCAAAAGTGCCTCCCAGCTTGATTTGCACTACTCCAGTAACATGTCGGTTGAGGAGAGAGAAAGAGGCTTCAAGAGGTGAAATTGGATTAGATGAAGTCACCTTGTTGGCCTCTATCCATTGGGTGTCTCACACTTCAAAATTGCTGAAAACAAAATCTCATGCTACCCTAGCATTTGACAATTTTTGTCTAAGTGTTGAATTAGCAGTATTAAAACGCCTTTTGGAAGTGACCGCAAGGAGGTGTCCTTGTGCTAATAAAATTCATGGGGTGACATAGATATGTTCCTTGTTGAAGTGTTTATCCACCCATGCTTTCAATTTTCCTTATGATGGTCACATGTGCAAGAAATCAATCTCCCAAAGTAGGAAAAATATTGTTTTGCATATTCAGAAATTTGGCTAAGTATTTACCAATATTCCAACAATACATAAATAATTTGGCATACCTTGACAATTTCTATTATATTCCAACTTCCATAGGTGAGGTGTCATTCTTCGTGGTTTTCTCCCATTCTCTTCTTTACCATTGAATTTTGCTTTGTCCATAGTTCGATAACTATGGTTCTTAGGCATAAAGTGCCTATACTCATCAAACACTTCCTTTACTAAACTCCTTGAATGACAAGATTTTATCCTAGGACCGTAAAATGGACATGCAAATTTACCCTTTGTTTGAAGACCTACAAGATATATGAATTAGTGTAGCGAATTAGAATTACCATTTAAAATAATGAATGATATTGTCAATAGATATATATAATATTAAGGAACAAAAGAAAGTAACAATATACCACAAAAATGTGTTAACTCGGGAGCATCATGAATTGTAAATGCAAGTATTCCGTGGAATTGAAATCATTTTTTCCCTATTGGTCTAGAGATGTCAGTTGAAATCATTTTTTCCCTATTGGTCTAGAGATGTCAATTGAAATCATTTTTTCCCTATTGGTCTAGAGATGTCATACATAGTGACGCCAACCCATAACTTCAACAACTCATCGATAAGAGGCTCAATATATATGTTCATATATTTAACCCGGTACTTACCTAATTGGTCCAACATACATGATTAATTATATTTAGCTATATGTCGTTATATATAAAAGACATAATTATCATGCTCGAAACAAAGAAATGAAATATTTAGTGATTAGACTTTCAAGTAAAAAAATACAAATTAATTAAATACCCAGAACAATCATTGCCAACATTGTGTGTTCTCTCTTGATTGACATCCAAGGATGAAGGTTATTGTTTATAACAAAATTAGGCCACACTGAGTAGGTAGAACTAAGCTCTCCAAATGGATTGACACCATTAGTTGCCAATGAAAGTTTAACATTACGAGGTTCTTCTTTGAAAATTGGCCACTTTTCTTCGACGAACCTCAATGCAGAACCATCTGCAGGCATTCGAAGAACATCGTCTCAACTTATATTCTTTGCATGGAAATCCATAAAATGTGCTATACTTTGACACCTGAACAACCGCTGTAAGCGTGGAATTATCGGAATATAATGAAGAACTTTGTGAGGAACCTTTTTTGTCACTTTATTGGTTCGATACCTACTTGTTTGACATTGTGGGAATTCATTTTCTAATGCATATTGTCCATAGTATATGATATGATCATTAAGACATGCATCAATAGCTTGGTACTCCATTCCAAATTCTTTCATAATCACATATATCTCTTGATATGTGCATGGTAAAATATTTGACGTTGGTAATAGAAATTCACCTAACAATCTACAAAATTCAAAAGAATAAGTGAATGTAAACAATATTAATCATCAATATCGCATCCATACTTTACAAATTAGATAACAATAGCAATATAGGAAAAAATCCAACCCTTTATGTACATGTGAACTTGCAGACATAAATAATTAACAAATTACATACCTTAGTATCTGTATGAGGCAGGTGTTTGATAAACCATTCAAAACCATCAAGTTCACTAACAACAATATAGCAGATAGAATATTTGTTTTTGAGCCTTCATAAAGAGGTTGACGTGACTTCTCGAGTAGAGGATCAACATCATGACTATCATCCTGGTTGTCCTCATCCATTGGAGCAAATGTGTCTTGGATCAATCTATGTGTCTCATCTTCCTGAATTGTATCACTAACGTTATCTCCATCCATATCATCATTAAGAACTGGATCAGCTTCAATATTCTGATCTAGATGTTCTTCACCCTGTAAATGAGTATTTATGCTAGTATTTGGAAAATAAGTCTCTGGAGGGCGACATTTTGGGGGCATTGTCTATATATATACGAACAACGTAGACAAATTAGTGTGTATGGAACATATAATAAAATGATAATACATTTTACTAAAATTCATGACAGGATGACTATTACAGAGAATACATTAAAAATTGAATAACCTCTTACCAAGGGACGATATTCATAACCCCCTTCAACATGCACCTTCTCCCTACAATGTCTTTCAACTGTTGTTATTAAAAGTCTTCTTTTTTGCAAGCCCCTGCAATTAGAGCAAGGGCAATAACATTTTCCATCTCCCCTCACCTCTAATGCCGCTCTAAACTGAGCAAGCTTCCTTGCATTTTCATTCATAGTAACAAATCCTTGTAGTGACAAGTAATTGTCTTACCTACACCATACAAAACAGTAACTTGTAAAATACATTAGATATAAGTATATTTCTAAATACAATATATTGTATACCAAATTCTATAAAGAAAAACATGAAGACTGGAGTTTTCATTGATGCCAACAAGTGTTGTGCAATGGCCTTTGATTTACTCACAAGGAGACCTTGATAGTTTGGGCATTGGAACATTAGGTGGCCCAAATGGTCCAAATGAAAGTTGTCCTTGATGCATGCTTACCTTTTATGAATTTACCAGATGATTGTTGAGTATGAGTACTCTCTCTAGTTTTGGATATGGTTGATAAATAATGTATTTAGGAAACACTTGTTGTTGGTACCTGATTGTATGGCTAATATTATTGGACAAACAAACAAGAGAAAACAAAGAACAAGGGCGGTAGAACCATGTGACACAGTTGAAGCTCACAATTCAAGCGTTGAAGAATATTCCAAGGCAATCACAAGCATAACTGGAAGTTCTTGGATACTACTGAGGTGGATTTCAATTCTGATTTCGAGTTTAATAGAACTATAGAAAAAATAAGAGGTTTAATTAGTAATTCATATATAATCATTGTATGCAAATCCTATAAAAACATGTAAGTATAACTAATTAATCACACGAAATATATGTAGCAATGCTAAATATAAAAAACAAAAAAACAAAAAATTGTTCAAACATGCAAAAAATCTTGATTTTTTTTTCTTAACATATAGACAAAAAAATATAAAAATACTAACCTTGAAAGTTCAAAATCGGAGCAATGCAGAATATCTAAGCTCAAACAATCACCACGAAAATTGTCGCAAGTTGAAAATCTGGGCTCAATCAATCACCAGGAGTCTTGTCGCAACTATACTAGCAAATGTGTCGAAAATTGCCTTAAAGTATGTATTTACTAATCGATGATCATCTCTATATCGACGAAAATGCATGAGTTGACCCACGCGTAAAAAGCCAAGAGCCGTACTTGGAAACTGACATTGGTTTGGCGGGTGTGCAAAGATGGAAATAGGTCGTCGATATGTAAGTTCGTCGAAACGTAAAAAACGTCGATATTGCCACGATTTTCCACCATGATAAAAAAAATGAAAAGACATCTTAAATTTCATTGTATTTTTCCACGAATGTTCGAAACGTGGAAATATTTCATGGAAAAATCCGCCCAAATGTACTAGTGCCATATTTTTACTTTCAATTTTCCTTGCCAAACTAAAAGCATTCTCCAGTGATTTAGGTTCAAGGATATGTATCTCATGTTGAATATTCTCCTTTAAAATTCCCATCAAGAGATCCAACACATTATCTTCTGAGATATTCTTCACTTTAAGACGTAACTTTTGAAACTACTTGATGTGGGTTGTAACTGGACCATTTTGCTTGAGATTTATCCACTTGCGAAAGAAAGTGTTGCTATTAATATCCCCATAATGTGCAACCCGTTTTTTCGTGAATATAGACCAAGAGATAATAGAGCCCTTTTTTACAGTCACAAATCCATTGGTACAATACAAATTGGTCAAGCTCTAAATATAATGATGCAATAGTTACCTTTTGCAAAGTTGGTACTTGGTGTAGGTCAAAGAATTACTCCATCTATAATATCCATGTTATTGGATCATTGGGCCATCAAACTTCTCATGTCAATCTTGGAAATAAAGTAGTTCCTTTGACTTGATTTGAAACCATGATGATGGAGTGGATCATCAATTTTTGGGGACTCAAATCTCTTATTCTCTAACTATTTTTCAATTTTCTCAATACGTGACTTGAATAAGTCCCCCTTTTCCTCCTTATCCTCTTCTGGAGTAGATGAACGTGTTGGATAGATATCTGATCTCATTCATCAATACCTTCAAATATTCAATATCTTATTTATAACTAGCCATATCATTGGTCATCTTTACTATATCCTCTTTTCTAGCCATCACGTTGTTAATGTTTACTAGATCCTCTTTTCTAGCCATCCCCATGAGATCCTCTTTATTAGCCATCTTTTTGATCTTGTTTTTTAAATCCTTCTCCATATCATTTTTTTGGTTTAGCAATTGAGAATTTGTCACTACCCTTCCACTCCATTCATCAAAATTTTCACTCTACTTGGTAAACTCGTGTCTCAATTCGTCATTTTCTTCATAAGTCATGTTTGAACTTTCAAGAGGTTTAGTGGGTGTAACATTTTTTTATACACCTTTTTCCATTTGATACCAATGATGTTTACCATTATTCTTCTTTTTTTACTCTTTATCTCCCATTTTTAATCACCCAAAATAGATATTCCAATCAAAATTTATCAAAGTTTCAAGATGGCATACCTTTAAAAATGTCGGTTTGGAGACTATTTTGTTGGATGAACTTCCACCTAATGTAACTTTGAAATTTCGGCCCTATGAGTCAGAAATATTGGCTTGTGGTATCTTGATATTTCGTCTTTCCAATGCCATAGTGTCACGTACCCACCCATCCATCCAAGGAAAGGGAGGGAACATGATGCCAATCTCTGGGGATTTCACATAATCTCAGCCCATTCATTAGAGTCATATGAAAGAATTATTTATGTGTAGATGTAAAACAAATCAATTATGCACAACGGAATTAAACTATCCACACACATTACTCATGCATACAGCATATCAACAGTCATCAAATTAATACAGTGCAGAAGTAAATACATAGACAGAAAACACTTATCTTCATTGTGCAATTGTCCCAAGCAACTAGCTATGTCGCTGCAATGTTCCACCCAACCGTAGGCTCTTCGACGGCATATAATCAGTTTGTCCGAAGACCACCCCCGAATTGGGCATGATTGTTACAAGAAAAATGGGACATTCATCTCATACACGACGAATTAAGCATTTCATTTGAGCCAAGCCAATCCATAGCTAGGTTTATCAGGCTACATCAGAACCCTGGATGCTTGCACTCAAGATCAAACCAAAACAATGGAAACCCATAAACCATACCCCAACATACTCTTTTCTCACACAACAAGCACAATCATTGGGTAGGGATACACATTTAACAATGGGATTTACAACGGGATGGTCATGGGTTTTCCCCAATTTGTTTCCATCCAAAAACGGATTATGGGATGGGGAGAAACAATCACAGGGAGGAAAATGATTTCTTCCCCAACTAACTGAGCATTCAGCAGCCAAATGATCTCTATGGAACCCCAATTCCATTTCCCTTCTTCCCCACTAGTATACAACATAAAAACACCCTTCTCCCAGCTAAGAATGAAGGAAAACACAGGAAAACATGGCTGGAAAATGCCCAGGTAGCTCCAAACTCGTGAGGGAGAACAACTGGTTGATGGATAATGGCTTGGGGAGCAATTCATGGCCCTTTTCTTGCCCAAGAAGCAAAATGTGATTTCCCATGCAGGGTGGCTTTCCCATACCCGAAATTGGACAGCCATACCTCTCATTCCCCAAGGCATTAACTACCTCAACCAACTCTTGGGAGAAATCAATGATTGGGTACAAAAGTCAACATGGGTAGTTGAGGGTTTGATGGGTTCTCTTATTGACACTTGGCTTGACATGGTTGGCTCAAGGGTTTGAATGTTTTCCCTCCCATTTCCTTGTAAAATCATGCCCCCATCTCTTGTTGCATTGCATAGCTAGTTGTGGGTATTTTATTAAAATGCATATTTACATGATGTTGAAATTCCAATGTGCTTGGCTAGCACGCAAACCGTATGCACCAATAAATCGATGGTGGGGCCTTGGCCTTGAGATCCTCACCATGATGTTATAACAAGATTACATCATTTACAATTTTAATGTGATAGGGTCAAGATGGGGACGTGACACATAGGTTTCTTTGAATTCGGATGTGCCAATAAACATTTGTAGCAATTTTCCCAACACTTGTTATTTTTGCCCCTTTCAGAAGAGTGAAAGTGTATGGCCTACCACATGTCCAATTTATGAATATGATTATGAAATTGCTATCACATATATTTCGGTCCATCTTCTTTCTATGAAATAGTTATTAATCAATTTGGATCTCACATGCTCCATATATAACAGTTTTTCCTAGAACACCTATTTTAGACTATTTTGTGGAGTAGTAAGAAACACTAACTTCCACCAGGTACTATGAACCTGTAATGAGTCTAGATATGAAAATCATACCATAGATAGCTCGTTTTGTGCTCTACATCCCTTGTGAGTTTTTTTGTCTAAAACGTTCTATAAAAAAAAAATTATAGCGAAAATGCCAAGATAACTCGTTCTGGAAGCATTGATCTGGATCTTGGGAGATGAGAACTGGAAGGCTCAAATACGAGAGAGGAGGAGATTAAACAAGGAAAATTTTTATCATTTCATCCATAAATGAGATCGGAGATGAGGATCAGACCCTCACCTCTGAGAACAACAACTTAAATTAATTAACCAAGAAAAAAACTCACAAAACTACACACAATAATAAGTCCCAATGTAGGATGTCATAAATCATTCAATGCTTTATTGAGAAGGAATAAAGCCTTTATATAACATTATTACAATGTGCCTTGGGGCCATACCATGGGCTACCAAATACCATGGATGGGTGTATTCTAAACTATGGGATTCTAGAATCACTTGGAAGAATCCAAAACCATGGATGGGAGAGGGTGGCCTCTCCATTTAATGCTTTTATGATGAATACATCTAAATTTATACCATATGTCCCCTAAATTCAGATCAAGCATCCAGGCTATGATACCAGTGTTAATTTTGAGCATTAATTCAACATACTCTAGGATCTTTACTGAGAGAATAACATGTACAGTATATCAAGCATAACAATGCATATCAATCACACGAAGCAATCACATGAGACAATAGACACACATAGTTTCACTAGGGAAAACAATAAAGGTGAAAAACCCCACAACTTTCTCAGAGATAGAAAGAGCAATGATACAACCCAAGTACAAGAGATAGTCTTCTCTAGCAGCTACTCCTCCTTCCTCACTTTTGCGCCACTTTTCGATGAGTGTAGAAGTGAATAATGAGATGATCAAATAGAGTGCCTCCCGCACTCTATTTATACATGACTTAACCTGCCTAATAACCTAGCAGGGCTGACTTTTCTAACTCAGTGTAATAACCCATGGTAATATTAATTAGGGCCGACCCCACACTTGGTGGTCTAATAACCCATCACATGCAAGTTGCGACACTTGTCAATACAAATGACGACACTTTCGTATAGAAGAATAATAACATCTCTATAGGAGTACAATTTACATAGGTGAAATACATTCCGAAGTTAAATATACATCAACACTCCCTCTTAACTAGGAAGGTATTTCTCGACACGGATCTTCTAGCACAAGTCTTCTTCTCTGGATCATCATCACTGTATCATTGTCATCGAATCATTGTCATCGTCACTGTTGCTGCTATCTCAATCAATCTTCGATCTACTCATCATAGGAAGTTCTACAGAGCCAGTCCTTTTTCATACTAGATGTAGGCCCACCTCTTGCAGGTCTTCATCATCACTGGCCATACTGTGGAATCCTCAAGACTTATTACGTGCGTCACAAACCCTCGTAAGAGCATCCCAGGACTGATTACGGGAACATGGCCAACCTATCGGATCTCCCAGGTCTTATATGTGACCCTCATCACAAAACCTCAAAAGAGCATCCCAAGACTTATTATGGGCACACAGCCCAACCTATCGGATCTCCCAGGACTTACATGTGATCCCCATCACAAACCTTTGAAAGAGCATCCTAGGACTTATTATAGGCACACAGACCAACCTATCGTATCTCCCAAGACTTATATGCGATCTCCACTACAAACCCTCAAAAGAGAATCCAAGGACTTATTACGGGCACACAACCCAACCTATCGGATCTCCCAGGACTTACATGTAGTCACCACCACAAACCCTCGAAAGAGCATCCTAGGACTTATTACGGGCACACATCCCAACCTCTTGGATCTCCCAGGTCTTACATGTGGTTACAGGACAAACCCTCGAAAGAGCATCCCAGGACTTATTATGAGCACACAAACCAACCTCTCGGATCTCCCAGGTCTTACAAGTCCTCTCAAGCACAACCTATCCACGGCCACAGAGCATCATCCTGATACTCACCATACATCATCTGGAGAAACATCCTGAAGCTCATCATCCATGATCATCTTGATCATACAATGCATCCACCTGATGCATACATAGTATCTACTTGATACATATCATCATACATTATCCTCCTGATCATACAATGCATCCACTTGAAGCATACATAGTATCTACCTGATACATATACAAATACATGATCCAACTGATCATAACAAGCATCCAACATGATGCATATACATATACATGATCCAACTGATCATAAAAAGCATCCAACATGATGCATATACATATACATGATCCAACTGATCATAACAAGCATCCAACATGATGCATATACAGAGTAGTAATTGGAGCATCATCATGATGCTCATCACACAGCGCTTACATCCATAGCCATGGCAAGGATCCTCCTCTCACCATGCTTGGAATGGCTTTTACAAATGTGTCCATCACTTCTTCCTCGAAGTGTCATCAATCTGAAGAACACCAAGCCTCTCTCTTAAGTATTCAAACTTCACTCTAGCTAGAGGTTTTGTCAACACATCTGCAACCTGCTCATCCATCGCAACATACAAGAGCTTCACTGCTCCTCTCTGCACCATATCCCTGATATAGTGATATTTGATCTCAATGTGCTTCGACCTGTCGTGGAACACTGGATTCTCATACAGCTTCACACAACTCTGGTTATCACAAAAGATACCAGTAACATCCAACGAGAGATCAAAGAACTCAGACAGTAGCTTCCAGATCCATATTGCCTCACAACTAGCTGAACAAGATGCAACATACTCTGCCTCGGTTGTACTCAATGCTACACAGGACTCCTTCCTTCTAAACCAAGAGATTACACCTGATCCCATACTGAAGCAGCACCCATAAGTGCTCTTCCTATCAACAACACTTCCTTCCCAGTCCGAATCAGCATAACCCTGCAGGTTAAACTTTTGACTCTCATCATACTTGAGCCCATAATGAATTGTACCCTTCAGGTACCTCAGAATATGTTTTAAAACAACTAGGTGAACACCTCTGGGATCCGTCAAGTACTAGATCAATGTGTTCACAGCAAAGCAAATATCCGGTCTCATCGTGTTCATCAAGTACATCAAGGACCCAATCATCTGATGATATATAGTGACATCAACCGAATCAGATGAAGCATCACACAGAAGCTTCAGGTTCGATGCCATAGGTGTGGCCATGGCCTTCCAGTCCATCATCCCAAACCTCTTCAGGATCTCTACTGCATACTTCCCTTGTCCAAGGAAGATTCCATCTGCACTCTGCCACACCTCCATGCCTAGAAAATAGTGCATCATCCCCAAGTCCTTCATCTCGAACTCAGTATCAAGCTTCCTCTTGGTGTCGCCAATCAACCCATCCTCACCTGTAACAAACAGGTCATCCACATACAAAAGTAGTATCACATGATTGCCTTCCTCAACCTTGTATTAAAGGTTGGAATCCGCTTTACTCTTGGTAAATCCCAAACTGGATACAAAGTTGTCTATCCTACCATACCAAGTCCTAGGAGCTTGCTTCAAGCCATACAAGGCTTTCTTCAACCTGCACACATATGACTCCCTATCATGTGTCTTAAAACCAAGTGGCTGCTCCACATACACTTCCTCCTTGACTACACCATTCAAGAAAGCTGTCTTGACATCCATCTGGTGTATCTTCCATTTCATCACTGTAGCCAGGGAAAGTATTGATCTGATGGGAGTATACCTAGCTACAGGAGCAAAAGTTTCTTCATAGTCTATTCCCTCTTTTTGGGAGAAGCCATGAGCTACAAATCTTGCTTTGTATTTCTCTATGCTGCCATCTGCAGCATGCTTGATCTTGTAGATCCATTTGGAAGTCACAATAGACTTCCCTTCAGGTCTTGGGACCACATCCCAAACATCATTTTTCATGATCGACTGGTATTCCTCAACCATGGCATCCTCCCATTTCTTTCTTTTCCACTGCTTCTTCATAACTGGAAGGTTCCTTGTTCATAATGTCACAGAGTAAGGCAACATAACTGGTGTGTGATCTAGTCCTCTTCCTTTCTCTGTGTTCTTCTTCTGGAATGCCATATCTTTCTGCATCTTGAATGAGCTCTCTAGCCCATGCAGGTTTCCTCTTGTGAGAGTTCTTCGCACGGGGTGGATCTACAGGTTCTTGCGGATCTTCCATTTCACGATCTGCATCTGGAATTGTTTCAGTCATGGTGGTGTCTTGAAATATGTTTTCCTTTGGTTCTTCATGATCTTCAATAGGTTTTTTCTTTGATTTGATGAAGGTTGAGTTTTCATCAAATGTCACATCCCTGCTGACATCAATCTTCTTGAACCTTGGAAAGTATATTCTGTTAGCTTTCGAGCTTTCACTGTACCCCACAAAGATGCCCTTCTTTCCTAAAGGATCTAGCTTTGTCCTCTTTTCCTTTGGAACATGTGTAGACACTGGACAGCCAAATATTTTGAGATGGTTGACTTCAAGTTTCTTACCAGAGAAGACTTCTTCTGGTGTCTTGTTGTCCAATATCTTGTGAGGTGTTCTGTTCTGCACATATACAGCTGTCCTAGATGCATCTTCCCATAGATGCATAGGAAGATCTTGGTCATGCAACATTGCCCATGATGCTTCCGTGATTGTTCTATTCTTTCTTTCAGCAACTCCATTCTGTTGTGGATTGTAGGGAGCAGTCAACTCCCTCTTAATCCCTAAATCACTGCATAACTTCTTGAAATCACCTGAAGTGAATTCTCCGCCATTGTCGGATATGAATGTCTTGATCTTCTTATCAGTTTGATTTTCCATCAAGGCTTTGAATTCCTTGAACTTATCAAACACTTCATCTTTGTTCTTCAAGAAATAAACCCAAGTCTTCCTAGAGAAATCATCAATGAAAGAGACATAGTATACATACCCACTCAGAGAATTGGATGACATTGGACCGCATACATCGAAGTGGATAATTTCCAAGATTCCTTTAGCTTTTCTTTCACTGCTTGGAAATTCCTTCTTAATGTTCTTTCCTTTTGCACATCCTTTGCAAACACCTTCATGCTTTGTCTTGATTTCAGGAAGACCCTGTACAATTTTACTTGCAATTGGTAGTGCCCTATAGTGCACATGTGCAAGCCTTCTATGCCAAAGTTCACTTGGCTCCATGGATTCATGTACCATGGCATGTTCAGGTTGTCCCTTCAATTTGTACAATCCTCCCTCTTGCTCTCCAATCACTACTACATCATCTATAGTTTTACCCTTTGGCCACATTAGGACTTGGCCATCTACAAATGCAACCCTCATGCCTTTTGCATCTAATGTAGATATGGAGAGTAGGTTCTTTTTTAGACCATGTACATATAGAACATCTTTCATCTTCAAAGACTTCCCAGAGTCTAGGTTGTATGAAGCATCACCACTTCCCTTGATGGGATATTGATAGTCATCCCCAAGTTTCACTTTATCGGGTGACTCATGTTCAGATAGATTTACAAAAGATTCTTTAAACCCAGTCATGTGTTTGGAAGCCCCACTGTCAATAAGCCAATCATTACATCCATGAGAGATAGTACCTATGAGAGCAAATATTAGAACATATTTATCTTCACTTGATGAATCATCACTTTCTGTTCTAGCCTTCTTCTTGGGAGGTTCATCATCCTCAGCAGCATGAGCATGATATCTCTTCTTGTTGTTGAATTTGTTGTTGTCTTTCTTCTTCTTGGGACAATCTGTAGCAAAATGTCCCTTCTCATTGCATGTGAAGCATCTGAGATCTTTCTTATCCTTATGATAATGGTGGTGTGAAGATTTCTTGAAGTGGGATGACTCTCTCTTGAACTTTCCTTTCTTAGTGTGTGCTGTGAGAGATTGATCTTCATTCCCCATCTTTTCTTCTCAGGCCACCAGCCTTGCTTCTTCTTGTGAACATTCCTCCCATAGTCTACTGAAGGAGACCAACTTCTTTCATGCACAAATTCCTTGAATGAAGGAATCCCATGACCTAGGTAGGCCATTGAAAGTGGTCATGACAACTTCAACATTATCCACTACTTCATCCACAGCCTCAAGTTGTTCCTTGATTTGAGAGACCTTAGAGAAATAAGATTGAATGGTCTCTCCATTCTAAAGCTTTACCCCTTTCAATTTGTTCTGCAAAGTCATCTTCTGATTTATGTTCTTCCCTTCAAACATCTTGATCAGGGAATCAAACATCTCCTTGGGTGTCTTTAGAGATGACACATGTGGAATGAGATGGTATTTGATAGAATTAGCAATGATCCTCTTTTCCATGAACAAGTTCTTCTTATGTAAGGTCTTAGCCTCTTCTCCCTCTGGGACAGGGACCTCTTCACTTATGTAAGTATCCAATCCATTCTCTTCCAGGATTAACCCAATCCTATACTTCCATGCTCGGAATTTATCAACCCCTTCATGCTTATCCTCAAGCTTGGTGTGGTGAGATATCTAAAAGAGTACTTCAAATGGAAATAGAAAAGATTTAGGTCTTACCACTTGATTTGCAGAAATCTGGATCTGGTGCTGGATTAGGGTTTGTCAGAGAAACCCTAAAAATTCAAAATGTGAATTTCAAACTTCTGAAAGGATGTAAAGATGCGCCTTGATGGGCTGATCAACCTAGTATATTCAGAATTTGAAATATGCAAAGTTTCACCCTTCAGAAATGCCTTTTAGTCTTCCTGGATTCACTGAGGAGGACCCTGAATTAAGGTTTGAGTTTCCTGGAGCTTCACCCAACCAAAAAGTTCAATCCAAAGATCTAAACTTTGATTTTTAGAAGGAGCTTCTAGCTATGGTCTCAGATTTCAGAAGTTCCTATTTTTGGGGAAACCCTAAATTTTAGGGCCAAAAATGAAAGTGCCCAGAATTGAATTCTGATTGGACAGAAAGATGCACCTTGATGAGTAGAGTCAATCTACCTTGATGCCTTTCCAAAATTTGTGGAGAGAAACCCAATAAACAAGAAACCCTAGTTTACGCAACCGCACAGTGTCTTCTTCTCAGGTTAGCTCTGATACCATGTTAATTTTGAGCATTAATTCAACATACTCTAGGATCTTTACTGAGAGAATAACATGTACAGTATATCAAGCATAACAAAGCATATCAATCACACCAAGCAATCACATGAGACAATAGACACACAGAGTTTCACTAGGGAAAACCATAAGGGTGAAAAACCCCACAACTTCCTCAGAGATAGAAAGAGCAATGATACAACCCAAGCACAAGAGATAGTCGTCTCTAGCAGCTACTCCTCCTTCCTCACTTATGCGCCACTTTTCGATGAGTGTAGAAGTGAATAATGAGATGATCAAATAAAGTGCCTCCTGCACTTTATTTATACATGACCTGGCCTGCCTAATAACCTAGCAGGGCCGACTTGTCTAACTCAGTCTAATAACCCATGGTAATACTAATCAGGGCCAACCCCACACTTGGTGGTCTAATAACCCATCACATGCAAGTTGCGACACTTGCGACACTTGTCAATACAAATGACGACACTTCCGTATAGAGGAATAATAACATCTCTATAAGAGTACAATATACATAGGTGAAATACATTCCGAAGTTACATATACATCAACAACCAAATGCTATGCAACAAATTCCCCAACAGAACATGAAAATAGCATAACTATATCAGAAAGAATAATCCACACCTTAATAGTAAATAAAATAAATGAATAGCAAGCCTATTTGAGGGGGAAGGATCCTTATACAATGTACTAAGTACACAAGACAATATAAGACAATATAATATGCTTTAAATGAAAAGGTCTCCTTCCTATATATAGGAGACAAAGAGGTACAATTACAACTAATGAACCCAAGCTGACATCAATAATATGTAATGTGCCACAATATAGGGGGGTAATGTACCACCATTTAGGGCTTAACACTCTGTTACAGGGCCTTTAAATTTCCTTGTAGTATAGATACCCATGGTTCACCTCAGGAAAAAGAATAGGAATCCTCATTTGGTTAAGAAAAAAGAGGCCATAATGTGGAAAATAATAAATCAAACAACCAATCTTCTCAGTTCATTTAATTCCTTATTTATTAATTACCACTTTTTACCGGCAAGCATGTAGAAGATACAACAACTTTGAAATAAACATATCAAAAACAAAAACAAAAAACCCAAAAACTTGAAGAGAATTATTGAAAATTATCCCCAATGGAGTCATTAATTCTGTGATGGAAGGATTCACCTATTTATTAAGTTAATCCCACAGTGAGTGGATTAAGTTCACCAACAAATGCTAGGGAGTATTTATATATATCTTTCTTTGACCCATATGCATGCCAAAAGAAAAGAGATGGTAAGAGAAAAAGACATTTTTTCTGAATGGTTGTCCTAAGCTTTGTGTGGAATCTTCCAATCCAAATGTGGTTGTGATGTCCTTGTAAACCTGCACACATTTCAAATGATGAACTTCCTCGTTCTTCTTGAAATATCATTAATCACTAAAACTTGACAATGCATATAATCAAATTTAAATTACTTTGAGGCAACGTATTCCCAACCAAATTTGAAACTCATGCATGATAAACTAAATCCATAACAATACACATTTTGGAGAGATGGAGGAAGATATTGATCTATATGATTCACAAAGGAAAAGTTGTGACAACTTGAATACCTAAATCCTAAAGAAACATTTCCTTCACCAAATGTTGGATCCTCACATCCTTGGCCTCAAGTACACATATTCTTGTTGATCATGAGCTTGAACCTTACTATGATAGAGAATCCATATGGAGGTTGATTGATCTCTGGACGAGATTACGCCACTAATGTAAGAACCATCCACTAGCTCTTCCTTAGCAATGGAAACCAGGGAAATGATTTTTTTTTACTCACAAGTTCTCCATAGTTTATAAGCTTTAAACCATTTTCTATGTCTTTCTCTCAACCCAAGATCTCCTATTTATAATCTAGGAAGGTGATAAGCTCGAGGTTGAATGTAATGCATGTCCCACATTTGTAAGCTAGATACAATTACGCCTTTAACACTAAGTGTGGTCAGCCATGTATTTTCCTTAGAGAAACCCATGAGCTATGTGCTTTCTCGAAAGGAAAAGCACGACCTAGTAGTAAATTGCATGCAAAACTCCATATAACCATGTAGTCTTCTCAACCTCAACTAATTTTGACTAAGAGTGTCAAATATATGTATATAGTTGATTGAGAGTGTCAAATATCCATGTAAAAATAGACACTATGGATTATTTGGTTGTTACAAGATCTTCTTCTTCATCTATTTTACTATGATATCACACTCCTTTGCTCTACAAATTTTTTATACTAAATCATTTCAATAGGAATGTAGCCCTTCTTTACCTTGCAATGCAATTTTTAACATTATACAATTGTCCAGGATTAGGTTTAGGGTTTTTTTTTTCCACGAAATATAACACTATTCTTGGTATTCTTTGAATCAAAGTATAAATGGAGATTCTTGTTCGATTCAAAGATTTCGTCTTAATGAGATCTAGCCGATATGAAAGGAACAACTACAACAAACAGAGCATGATCCAATATGTATAGGATACTGCTAAAAAAATGAAAAATTCGAAATATATCATCCTCCAAAACCTCGGAGCTGGAACCTCCCCCAAAAAACAAAAGAGTTTCTGATAGATCATAAAGAGATCATAACCACCACCAAGAACAAAATAGAAAGGGAGAGTCGAAATAGATCTTAATGATCATATGAAGAAGCTCACCTCGCTCTCGAGCAATGCCATCAATAAACTCAAAGAACGTCATCATCCAAGGCATTGGAGATTATACCTCCCAAAAAATAAGAGAATCTCACAAGTCCAAAGGAGATCATAACCACTGCCTTGAAAAATAGTGAGAGGAGAGTCGTAATAGATCTAAATGAGCATATCGTGAAGGCACAATGCTCCCAAAAGAGAATTTCACCTCATTCTTGAGCAGTGCCATCCATTAGTTTCTCAAAAAAATTAATCCCCTATACACTTTGCAAAGCCTTTTTTCATAATAGATCAACTTTAGGGTTTTACATGCATCAATTCCAAATTAAAACTAAGCATTTAGAACCTCAAGAATATTATATAAAGTCCATATATAGTTCCACGTGTGAATATGAAAATTGATATATAATAATGAAAAACATATTTTAATTTATAGAAAACATAACTCCCTCTTACAAACTTTAATTGTTGTGTTATTTAAACTATTAAAAGCCTTTAAAGGGAGAAACTATAAACTTCATTAAAATAATAATAATAATTAGATGCCTGTGATGATTCAATGATGTGTTTCTTGTATCTCATTCAGCGTGCTTATCACGTGCAACAACCAGCTCCTCCCACAAAAAGGTCTGTACAACGTTGACAAATATTTACATTTTGTAATGCCACGCACCCCTCTTTTTGGGACACATATTTTAATGCCATGCGCCCTCCCTTTTCTGGAGCCTGCATCTACCACTAACCCAAAGTATTCACTTTTGGTCTCATATTGTGCATACAAGCACCGAAGAAAACGAAAGACTGCCAAACAAGGAAGGTCAGAAATTTGTGAGTGCGTGTGAAAGGAAGTTTAGGTTAAAGTTTGTAATGATTATGACTGCATTAAAACATTTTTATAACAATAAATAGCATTCTAAGAAACCCATCTCTTTCCAGTCACACTTCAATCAACATCCTTCTAGAAGCATGGCTCCATTATTTAGACAACTTCATCATATATTTAGAGGACTACATTGCCAAAATTTTTAAGTGGGTCATGACTCATATGGAGAATCCCCCAATGGTCACTATTGATTAAAGCAGGTTTTAATGGGTATAGTTTTTTCAAATCTTATTAAAGAATATTTCAATGATTAATATTCTTCAAAATTTTTAATGGGTATAGTTTTTTCAAATCTTATTAGAGAATATTTCAATGATTAATATTCTTCAAAATTGATTAAAGTGTGTTTTAAGGAGTAATGGCATTCAAAATAGAGTATAAATAAAGAAAAAACAATAATTAAACCAATTTTAAAAGTATAAATAAAGAAAAACAATAAAATTAGATAAATTTTAAAAGTATAAATAAAGAAAAACAATAAAATTAGATAAATATTAAAGAAAAACAATAAAATTAGACAAATTCTTACATCTCTATAGAAATATATAGTTGTTTCAAATATGATTTTTATTTGTTATATCTATATATATTTTGGAGTTGTCTTAAAATTTGATCATTTGTTTTTTTTATTTAGTAAAATCAAAATTTAGCTTGTTTCGGGATTTTTAATGTTAAAAATGGATTGAGCACCTTCAAAAATCATGGGACACCCAAAATTTTAGAATTTGTCAGGTTGAATTTTTCCAAAATCGGTAGAATGCATATATATTTTTAGATTCTGATTTTAATTTGTTAAAGGTATTTGGAATTAATCATAATTGATGCCTAAATTTGGAGTAGTCTAAATATTCTATTTTTTTTAATTTTTATTGGGTATATTTTCTGGTTTGTTTTGTTCTGACTCCAATTGGAAATATTCAAAAAATCTTGAAGTCACATATATTAGTTGTGGAAATTGCATAATCTGAATGCCATAAAAATATTTGAGGGTGATGAATCTATTTATGCTTTCAAAAACACAATTTAAATGCTTCCAAATTTAAATTTTACCAAATTCCAACCAAAAATAATATATATATATATATAGATATATATATATATATATATATATATATATATATATATATATATATATAGATATAGATATATGTGGAAATTTGATTTTAAGTTGTTTTCAATTAATTATTACAAGTATTTTGGAAGAACCATTAACTAGTTATTATAAATGTTTAAATTAAGTTTGCTTACAATCATACAATTATATTTAAAAATCTTAATTAAATATTTTTAAAATATGTGAAATGCATTATTAACCATCAACTACTACTATACTGGTAGGTGCACCCACACAACCCGCAAGCATCCATTTACAACTTTTCCTTCATATCAAGGGAATGGCCTGTTAAGCTACGCCCCTACCATACAATTACATATAAAAATATTAATTAATTTGTTGAGACAATCCACTAAATCCAATAATACTATACATAAAACTCTTAATTATATATATATATATATATATATATATATATATATTATTTTGTTTAGATCCAATAATAGTATATATAAAATCTTAAGAAAATATTTAAAGTAGTTTATGCATTATCCATCTGTCCCCTCTTTTGCAAACTTCCTCATTTTGCTGTGGTCCTCAGATGCTTTTCCTCCTCTTACGTGGCCTTCTGCTCTTTGGCATGCTCCAATTTCACTAGTAGATAACCATAAATACATGCTGCTTTTCGTTGGTAGCTATTGTTTTACGAGTTTATTGCTGCCTATGCTTTTGTTACTTTTCTTCAAGTAATCATTTGGTCTGTTCATCATGTATTTTGATTGATTCAAGCACAATTAATCATGTATTTTGATTGGTTCAAGCACAATTTCGTTCGTTACTTTTCTTCATGAAATCATTTTGTTGTCTGTTATTTCGTTTTTAGATTTGATTAAACTCAAGATTCAAGCAGAATTTCATTATGCAACAACAGTTCTCATACTGATTTGAGAGGTTCACATTGATTACTTAATATTCAAAAGGCTTTACAGTAGAGCTGATTTGACTCTGCTTGATAGTCCAATCTATTGAAGTTATTTGAATACTAGAGTGGTGGCTGTTATCATTACAGTCCACTGGTCTGTAAGTAGCATAGCCTAGCCTCTGTGTGAATCAGATTCTGAATTGGGCAGCCAAAGATCCTACCTATGATCACTATCCTTCAAATGTTGTTCCACATAGTGCTTCTGTTCCATTGCTCTACTTGCTTTTGGTTCTGTTGAATAAGTCTGTTCTCAGTTTTCACCATTGTTGCATGTTGCTGTAGGAATATATCTTTTGGGCTTTCTTGAAAACTCCCAGCATTTGTGTCTGCAGTCTTTTCAGGTCTTAAAACCTTCCCTGCTGAATTGGGTATATGGTACCGTTTGCAATTCAAATTGATTCATCACAGGCAGCAAAAGGCATTGTAATGGAGTCAGAAACAGCAGCAGCATCATTCTCATTTTTTGGAGCAGACAGGATGGTTATGAGGCCAGGATCTGAAAGGTTTGGCCCTGTTTTGCCCTCTTCCACTGGCATGCAGTCAAATCATATGCTTATTTGTCATTCAAATCAAATGGGCATGCACAAAAGCTCTCCAGTCCCAATCTATCCAGCACAATTAAGCAGAGAAATATATGATATGGGAAGTACCCTATACAACAATATGAACTTCTCTGCTACTGTGAATGCTCCTGGGGCTGAGACTGCAGTACCAACAAAGACATCAGTGCCTGAGTCTCTGGAAAAGAGGTGCCCAACTCAGGATTCATTGCATTATCTTGGAGGCAATGGGGAGGGCATTTTGTACCCTCGGAGCTATTCAGCCTCCGATGAAGCAGAGGACCGGCAAGTGATAGACGTGAAGAAGAGAAAGATATTGTCTAACAGAGAATCTGCAAGGAGGTCTCGGCTCAGAAAACGACTTCACTTGGACGCACTGAGGGCTCAGGTGGCTCATCTGAGAGCAGAGAACAGACAGATACTGAACAGAATCAATATTGCTGCACAGCATTATGGTCAGATAACACAGGAGAATTCCCTGTTGAGATCTCATGCGTTGGAGCTGATTCACAATCTCCAGAGATTGCACCACCCAATAAATCCTCAGTCTCACTGTGCCTTCAAAGGAATGGATACTGTAACTGACGTGTGCACTGGTGCGCATCTGAACACGGAATCAGGCACCATTGCTCAATGCTTTATCGAATCCGCGGATATCTTGTTTTAAGGTCAAAAGTAATGCATGTAATGAGGAAAAAAGTACGCGTTTTACAGTTTTACCCGTTTTACAGTTTTACAAGCAGTTACGATCGGTTGTGGAAGGATAGTAGTGTGGTGTATAAATATTTTAAGTTTTCAATTTTTTTTTAGTCTATTTTTGTTGGAAATTTTTAAAAAATCTTATAATTATGTATATTAGTTATGAAAATTGTATAATTTGATTGTTTTAGGGTCTTCGAGAGTGCTAATCTATTTATAAAAGGTAATTTAAACACTTCTAAAATTAGATTTAAAAAAAAAATTACTGAATTCTGACCAAAACAACTGTAAATTCCAAAATGTAGAATAAATAGACTATGCCTTTTTTCATTTTTATTATGATGGTCTGTATTGTGAAAAGATTGAATATTTACAATTTAGGTTAAAATATAATTTTATAATTTATTGTAATATTTAATATTTTAGAATTTAGGGTGGATTAGTAAATATATATTTTTAGATTGTAGGAGAATGCGACATAACAAGCTGTACCGAGAGGCGCTCTACAGTCCACTATGACTGAGATCTTGTGAGTCAAGTGTTTGTAGATATTGTCGACCATAAATAAAATGTAATAATAAAAAGTAAAAACTAATAATATGAGGGAGATCTTGTGAGTTGAGTGTAGGAGATTTGATCCCTCTTGGCACTTGATAGAGCCTAGGATTTGGATCTTAAATATTCTATTTAATGAGAAGATGAATGATGATAAATTAAAATATAATTTTATAATTTATTATAATATTTAATATTTTTGAATTCAGGGTTTAGAAGGTGGATGATGATAAGTTATTGAAACATAAACAACTGATTGATATTTACCCATTACATATTGAATAATTATATTTATATTGTTATTATTTTTTTTTAATTTTTAAAAAGTAAAATTTTCAAATTATAAAAACAAAATAAAATAAAATAAGTAACTATAAGCCAAATAAAATGAGTAAATACAAGCATATGATCTTTTAATGGTTAGATTATGTTATTTTTGTTCACACCATTCTCAAGTCTATTAAAATAAAATTGTTGCGAATTCTATTTATGCTAAAAGCCCCAATATACATGCCTCAAGATATATTTCAACTCACAATGGGCAAACATACTCTGGATTTGATTTTATTAATTATTTATACAGGAGTAATTTAAGTATATAAATAATATTCATGGTTACATGCCTCAAGATATATTTCAACTCACAATGGGCAACCATACTCTGGATTTGATTTTATTAATTATTTATGCATGAGTAATTTAAGTATATTAATTAGCCCCAAGAGTTAGCTCGATCGGTTGAGTTCTCGGCAGTTAGGCCTCCCAGCATGCGAGGTCACGGGATCCATCCTCATAGACCCTCTTGGGGTTAGGCACGCAGCGGCCGCAGGGCGGAAACCCCTTCGGGGCGGGTCCGTCGGAAATTATTTCGTGGATGTAGCGGTCGGCTAAGCCGATTAAAGTGAACCACATGGAAAAAAAACAAATAATAAATAAATAAATAAAATAAAATTTAAGTATATTAACAATATTCATGGTTACATGCCTCAAGATATATTTCAACTCACAATGGGCAAACATACTCTGGATTTGATTTTAGTAATTTAAGTATATAAATAATATTCATGGTTACATGCCTCAAGATATATTTCAACTCACAATGGGCAACCATACTCTGGATTTGATTTTATTAATTATTTATGCATGAGTAATTTAAGTATATTAATTAGCCCCAAGAGTTAGCTCGATCGGTTGAGTTCTCGGCAGTTAGGCCTCCCAGCATGCGAGGTCACGGGATCCATCCTCATAGACCCTCTTGGGGTTAGGCACGCAGCGGCCGCAGGGCGGAAACCCCTTCGGGGCGGGTCCGTCGGAAATTATTTCGTGGATGTAGCGGTCGGCTAAGCCGATTAAAGTGAACCACATGGAAAAAAAAAAAAAAAAAAATAAATAAAATAAAATTTAAGTATATTAACAATATTCATGGTTACATGCCTCAAGATATATTTCAACTCACAATGGGCAAACATACTCTGGATTTGATTTTAGTAATTTAAGTATATTAACAATATT
Organism: Larix kaempferi; assembly: GCA_027924585.1. Lineage (NCBI taxonomy): Eukaryota > Viridiplantae > Streptophyta > Pinopsida > Pinales > Pinaceae > Larix > Larix kaempferi. The sequence goes on along the minus strand of BSBM01000096.1, from coordinate 21,790,013 downwards.
CATGGTTACATGCCTCAAGATATATTTCAACTCACAATGGGCAAACATACTCTGGATTTGATTTTATTGATTATTTATGCAGGAGTAATTTAAGTATATTAATAATATTCATGGTTGATATATTTTTGACTTCCCTTTGATATACTTTGTTTGTTTATTGACGTCCCTTTGAAATCTGTCAAGATCATGGAGCTGTGAGTAGGTGGAGCTGCCCATTGAAGCTGCGTGGAGGATACAGTCCTCGATTTTGTATATGAGATGATCGTTGTGATGGTATTGAGTGTTGTGTCCTAGCCGTGAAGAGCTGCAACAAAATTTGTGAGCTACTTGATTGTTGCCATATCGTGGTGGCTGTGTCCAAGTCTGCGTGGCAATCTGAGAAAAGAGCTGCGACTCATCATTCAAAGGATTGTGATTGTGATCCAATCTGCATAGGATTCAAGTGAAAGGAATTGATTGTCAACTTCAAACCCTAATTTTGTAAGTGGAGAAAAGATTAAAGTAATCATTTTGTAATAGGGACATGGTAAAGAATTTGTAAAGAAGCTATATGTTGAAGATCATTATGTATAGCTACTTGTCCAAAGCCATTGAAGATATATCAATGTATTTTTGAGTGAGGATCTTTATATTATCTGAAAATCATTGTAATAGAGAGCTAAGTATGAAAAATATATGTAATAGTGTTCAACTGAATGTTGCAGAATTGAGTTGCATAATTGATTTGTAATCATTTTGTAAAGAAGGGAGCAAAAACTCAATCTGCAACCTATTTCTTTTATGTCATACATTTTCCCTAATAGTTGTAGGTTCAAGATGCATTCTATAGCATCAGTAGTTGGTGCTACACTCATTGGCAAAGACACATGTCCATAATGGTGGAGAAATATCAAGGCTACATATGTCTACAACAACTGGTGGGACAACATTTGTGAATGAAAGAGCATTCAAACTAATGAAGGCATTGTCATCACTACAGCTCCAAAGCCTCCAACATCAGAGAAAGAGCTTGCTATTTGGCAGTCCAAAGACAAGAAAGCCTTAGCCATGATTTATGCCACTGTCAGTGAAGAGGTGAGCCAAGATATATTTCCTGCAAAGTCATGTTATGAAGCTTTAAAAACTCTAAAATATTTGTATGATTCACACTCTGAAATGGAAGTGATCAAATTAATATTAAAGCTATTTACTCTAGAAGTAAAAGATAATGATCCCATGTTGGTTGCATATGAGATCAAAGCGATAATGGACAAGATTCAAGCCATTCTGAACTTCTGTAAAAAAATCAACACATATTTTGGTTGATAAGTATGGTTATCATCATCCATTTATAAGACCAATTATATTAAATGTTTTTTCAAACCCAAAATTAAGTGAACATTGCTTTCAATAATGACTAATTCATCCACATAAAATGCAATATTTAGCTCTTCATCATTACATGCAATACATAGATATTGTGAGCGTATTCACAACGAGGAAAAAAAATCAACCTTCTCGTACCATAGCCTAGGTCCTATTTAAAACGATATATGGATTTCTTCAACCATCACATAAGACCACCGTCCTTTTCAAAACCAAGGGGTTGTTCCATATAAATATCTTCAGTGAGATCACCATGTAAAAATGCATTTTTGACATCCATTTGATGCATCTCCCATTCAAAGTGAGAAGCAAGCAAAAGAATTAGTCAAACAAAGTTCATATTTGCAACCAAGGAAAAGGTTTCAAAGTATTTGATTCCTTCTTTTTGAGGAAATTATTTATCTACCAAATAATCCTTATATCTTTTGATAATTCCTTCACATGTGAATTTTCTCTTATAGACCCATCAACCCTTCACCACATTATTTTCTTGTATCCAAGGAAATAAATTCAATGTCACATTCTTCATTAATGAATGATACTCATTAATCATAGCATTCTTCCATTTAGTTTGAACACATGCCTATAACATATATGCATTTAGAGAAATACTACTATTCTATTTTCAACTTCTAGTTTTTCTTGGGTCATTGATATCCCTTGGCTCCACTCCAACAAATTCAACTTTCTTGGTGGTCCATATGGGAAGATAAGTCCCTTTTTTTCAAGGAGTTCATATACTAAGATCAAAAGAACTATATTGAATAAGGGTTCTAAAACTTATGTCAATTCTATTGTACTGGAAGGTTGGCTACAAGTTGGTTAAGTTAAATAAATTAGTTGACTAGTTGACAGTCCAACAAGCAAGTTAGTCGTTCTATAATTCCCTAGAATTTCTAAAGGATCACTACTCAATGATCTACAAGAGGAATTCAATAGAATGATACTTGCAGTCTTCTCATTAAATAAAACCTCTCTTTTGTAGATAATCTCCTATTTGGAAAAGTCAAACAACATGTAGACATTCAACTCTAGTAGCCCATCATGATACAAGCATGAATATATGCATCCAGTTTTTGTATTCTATCATATGAAATGTGAGCCCATTATACTGATCCAAATATTCTAATATGACCAACTAAGTATTTTATTCCACCCCATTGCTTGAATAAAATCACATCCCATACAAATTTTGTAATTAGAATAGTATCTAATAAATATTTTGAGAAATAGATAACTTCTACCAAAACTTAGTCAATGGACCTTTGTCCAAAAACAAGAAAAGAGCCATTTCTACCAAAGTCCAATTTTTTCTTTCAACAATGCCATTTTTCTAAGGTGTGTCAAGTATAGATCTCTACCAAGAGATACAATACAATCACAAGTACTTTTCAAAATCCTTGCCTATATATTCTCCTCCCTTATTTGATCTTAAACATTTCACAGATCAATTGCATTGGTTTTTAGCTAATTCTCTAAATTCCTTGAAATTTTCAAAGACATGGCCTTTATTCTACAATAAATATACACAAGAATACCTAGAAGAGTCATCAATCAAGTTCAAGACACAACTTGAACTAGCTAGTGATGATTTGTTCATGGATAAAAAGTCACTAGGAACAAGTTCCAGCGGAGCCTTTTCTCTCCAACGTTTCCCTATTTCAAAGGTAGCATGATAATGCATTCTAAGATTACATCCTTTACATAACCCATTAGGGGGAGAAACCTTAGTTAGTTTGGTAACCATGTTTTGTTTCACCATTAGTTTCAAGCTTTGGAAATTTAGATGTCTCAGTTGTCATGCCAAAGTATGCTCTAGTAGTCATTATGATCTATGAGTGCACTTAGTCCTAAGTTATTCTTGGAAAATTCACAAATATGTCCTTAGGGTCAAGAAAACCCTTAGCAGCCACAAGAGAGTTCTTATGTATATCCTTTACAACAAATTGATCTAGTCAAAACCCTACTAGGTACATGATGAACATCAATTATCAAACCATTATGGCATTCAATGTTTGCCACAAGCAACAAAAATAAGTGCATAATCATCTACTAAAAAGAATTATTTTGATGTAGCCTCACTTAAGGAAGAAAAGAGAGGAGCAGCATTAGCAATATAATGGGTGCAACCAAATTCAACTATCCACACCCCGAGAAACATGAGCATGTAAGGCCTGAGAAGCATGAAATAGTTATATGCCCTACCTTTTGAAGTTTGGTGTTGTAGGTTGGTCTATCTTCCAGTTGACACAATTCATTCAAGCTTCTTCAATTTCTCATCTAGTTGCTTGGTCTTTTACCAACAAACCTTCTCCATATGTCCTAGTTTCCCACAATAATGCCATGTCTTTTCTTTGTACCTTTCTTAGTTGAAGTATGATCACTGGGTTTCTTTTTAATAGTTTAGTTAATACAATCATGTTCTTTATCTTTACTATATTATCAACAACTTTCTCTATAATTAGCTTAATCTTTTCCATTCAACAAATGGGTTTCTTGCTTAACCTAAAGTTTCCCTTCATCAACTGATTTTTCTATGCCTTAATCTGTATACCACATAAAAAATCAAATGAATAATCATTCCCATTATCTTTTATAGAGGTCCAACTAGCATGGAATGTCAAACATAAACATCATAGTGTGACTTTAGATTTATTAGGATCAATTCTATGAGCTAACCGTCTTTCTTTAGAAAATATATTCTACATTCACCCAACTATAACTGAACATCCTTCACATAGCAAAGTAGCCATCAATTCTTTCCAAACAAAAAGGATCCAAAGAGATAAAACTCTTTCTCAATATATATAACCTGGCTTTCATTAGTTTTATCAAATAAAATCTTTAACATCTTCTAGACAACATTTGAACAATGTATCTTAATTGTATGAAAGTGAGTTTCCCAACAAACATAGGCCATTATGACTCCTACAACCTCATCCATCTTATGTTGATGGGAAATTTATACAAGTCATCCTTTAGATTTGGAACCATAGTTTTTGTAAATTGCTAATGTGCTTTTGTATTCAATAAAGTTTCCATATATTGTACCCATATTCCATGATTGTGGCAATTTAGAACCACATGCTCTTTCTTGGAACTCATAGTGTTCATCTACTAATCTAACCCTGGACTTAGCTAGCAAGTTGAAACCTTGAGTCAAACTACCAAAAAGATCTGACTCATCAAGAGTACATACAACCAACAACATCCAAAGAACTTGTAGACAATGGGATAGAGCTCAAACTACTAACTCTAATACCATGTTGGAGAACAAAGGAAGTAGGTAGATCATAGAGCTATTATTCCGAGAGAGAGGTAATGTCTAAAGACACCATTTCAACACATAAGAACAATCAAGCATAGCTCAATATATATAGAAGTGTAAGAAACCAAAATATTTTCATATACAACACATATCACATATGTTCATATGCCACTTCCACACTTTTAGAATGACCCATAAGGCCATCTTATATAACACCAAAATGTAACCAACTCCCATCTTGAAAGGAGGAAGATGAGGTCCACATAGTGGCGAGAGCACATAACAAACTCCTTGATTTTCTACCTTATTCTGCATACTAGTTGATTTATTTTGTCTAACAACTTGATTAGTCAAATGAATAGCCGATTGCTTAATTGACCACTTAGTGGACTGCTTAGTCGATTACTCAATCAACTTTCTTAGTCCATTGTCCACTATCAACTAACCATCTCTCAAAGACCCAAAGGTATGATGAACTTACATAGCTTGTTGTTCCAACAAGATTTTCTTTCTTGACAAGTCAGTTACTCAATACCAAGGCCTCTAAAGGTGATGTAGTCACATGTTCTCCCCTCTTATTCAACTTCCTTTTTCATATATTTCTTACAAGCTGGAGATTGTCAAAAGTACCCTAAATCTCCTGTAGAGCCTTGATCTTTTCCATTGCTTTACTCAAACCTCTATGTGCAATGGGTAGGTTGCCATTAGATGGCTTAGCTCTCTATTGATTCAACAGATTCGGAATGCAATGCTCTCATATAATAATATAATAACTATTCTCGAGTCCACTAAGTTCATCCATTCAAGCATATTTACATAGATCTATCTTTATGCATATTCAAGCGAATGGTGGTATTTTATTCCATGCGTAGACTTTTATTGTAGCGAATGGTAGTATTTCATTTATATGCGCATGCTTTTAAGATTTTGCATATTTTATTGGTCGAGGCATTAGTACAAAGGACAAAAATGTTGCTGAAACAAATGGTTTAATGGTAGAGGCATTAGTACAAAGGACGAAAATGTTGTTGAAACAAATGGTGTACAAACACATATGGGTCCAAAAGGTCACTTAAAAAAGTTATCTCTTTATCCAAACCTAAGAAGTACGTTTCCACGCCTAAGGAGAATCTCACATATGAAAGATCGACATCAAAACAAACATATGCTAATGCGAGCATAAAAAAGGCACTCCCCATTTACTTCATGTGGTTTTTAAATATATTATGCTTAAATTTAGTTACTTTTACTTTTTTTTTTTCAATACAATGTAATTGGCGCCCGATAGTGGGGGGATGCCGTAGAATGAGTGCATGGGGTTAGATCTAGGGTGCATGGGGTTTAATCCGAGGTGGGGAGCTTAAATTTAGTTATTTATTATTATGTTTTCGATATATAGTTATTGTGTCGAGGTATTAGTTGAGTGTTAAATTAAACAAATTTACAAGTTTTTCAAAGTCTGTCTATAGTCTGTGTTATTTATGGTTTTTCAACATTTTCTACAAGTATGTCCATGAATATTTCATCCTATGGCTCGAGGAAAAAGGTCGTAAGGTTTGACCAAGGGTTTAACCCTCCATGATTAGGCAAGCTTACTTGCTTTTCACTAGAGATTTAATATATATCTCGAAAGTGAAATTTGTGCATGGCACAATCGCTAGTCGACCCAGCTCACTCTTGTGACCATATAGACTTGGTTTTTGATTGATTCTAAAATAATTTGTAATTTATAATATGGTTCAAAGTTATTTTGTAAGGGTTTGTCCAAAACATCAAGACGTTTTAGCTTGATGAATGAGAGCGTGTGAATGCTCAAGATATGTATGCTTAGAACGTTCCCTCTTTTTTATTTTGACTATGTAGATATTTAATATACATTGTATAATATCCCTGTAACAGTTTACGAAGGAGGGTTTAATTTGATAGCTCAAATTGAGGGCCTATTTACAGAGAAATGTATTAAATGGTATGCATTTGCAATTTATTACAAATTACATATATTTATATATATTCAATTTCAAATTTGAGGGTAGCTTTTCCCTAGGCGTACTCGACCTCCCTTGAAAAAAATTATTAACTTTTAAAAGCTTGTCTCTCCCATTTATTTACAATCTTTGTAAGGAGATGAGTCATATCTGTCCTAAATATGCCAATATATGACTGATATTTTTTTTGGTATGGTTTCAACATTTTTTTAATGGTTTTAAATTATTGTCCTCAAAGGACTGCTTGTTTTGGGCATGCTTGTGAAGGGTTCGATAACCCTTCACACAATCCGGTAATCATTTTTAATTGACCTAAACTTTGTTTGAAAAGGTCATTTAGAACTATACACTCTGTCATTGATAATGCCCACAATATAATGTATTGCTGTGAAAATAAAATGTGTTGTTGTGAAAATGTATTACTACGAAAAAGGACTTGTTATAACCCCGTACTTGAGTGAATACACTGACAAATCTTTATACATTTAGAATTAAAGGCCTCATACTCGATCACAAACAATTTTGTAGAAGCAAAATTAGAGTTGATAAAGAACTTTGCAGAAGCAAAATTAGAGTTGATAAAGAGATTTGATTTGTTGATAAAAATTAGAGTTGATATTATTTTATTTTTTGTTTTAAAAAATATTTTTTAACTTTTTAGTTGGTAAGATTTAATATAATTCATGTTATATTTGAATATTTGAATACTTTAAAATAAGTTTTGAAATGAAATTAGGCTTTTGATAACTTGAAATATTTTTATATTTAATTTAGAAAAAATCTATTTATATTTAATGTGTGGAATTTTATATTTGTATTTTAAATATTTAATTATAATTTATATTTTATAAAAGAAATTTTTTTAAAAAAAATTACCCAATTATATATATGTTTAATAAAAATGTCAAACATATAATTCATAATGATATAAATAACTAAAATGTTAAAATTATATTCTAGTATAATTATTCAATTTGTAATTTTTTTTTTAATCTTATAGATGTGTAACTTTTTATCATTTAAAATAGATTTATATGGATTGTAGTTTCATCCAAAAATATAAAATATTAAACTCACATCTTATGTATATATAAATGTGTAAAAATACAATTTTGATTATTATAAAGATATTGATTTTCATTTATATTATCTTTATTTTTAAGCTATCATATAATGACACCAGTGTTACTCTTTTTTTTTTCACAGAAAAATATAACTTACTATTAATATGCGAAATAGTAAAATATGTCCAACTGTCAGTCCATGACCAAAACATACAAATCTGCTAGTACTAATTCCCGGAACAAACCGGTTATATCATCAACATGAAAACATGAAGGCTGTCTAAAACAGTCAACAAATACTACCAACGCCCATAAGGCAAACTGCTATGTATCCAGTAATATCAAAAATACAAATGCCACATCATCAAAAGTATAAGCGTCTCCTAAAAAGTCCAAAATATAAACAATATCCACACCAGTGTTACTCACTTAACAATATCTATATCATACCGGATTGTATAAACACTTTTAATAATACACTTTCAAATTTAGATAAATAAACATATTTAGAGAATACCATATTTAGAGAATACAGTAATAATTATTTTAAATTACTTACATTCTTATAACTTTACTTTGTTAGATTTAATGTAGTTTTTAAAACTACATGAAATGAAATAAAGCTACTTAACTTTTTTACCTTCCGTAAACTTATAAAACAAATTTTAATTGAGCATTAAATCTGGTTTCTATAGCTACGATATTGTTATATATTGATTAGGTTAACAAATGTACTATACATTTTTATTTTGGAGTTATAAAGTGTTAGATAATATTAGATCTCAAAATAATAATAATAATAAAGTATTTTAATATATTTGATTCTTGAAATTAATAAAATTAATAATAATGGTTTTCTCAATGTGGTATGGAACTTTTTTGTTGAAATCCTGCTGCGGATTAGCTTGTACACTTTAAGGTCTCCCATTCCTGCCACCTCAGCCTCTACGACTTTTTGCACGCTGATAGGGAGCCATTCAGTTCACTACCCAGAGAAAGTTGAGGTTATTGCCAATTACTTGCCTCTTGTGGTTCCAGACAATGCAAGCGGATATTTTCTTCACAGCCACCGGGGCGGCTCTTGGCTTGCACCAAATTTCCTCACGATACTTCGATCACCCATGAGGGAAGCAGAAATTACAGTCCCCCACCTTCCATTGCTCCACTTTATATCCACTGTTGGGTGAAAAAATGAAGATGGGTGTCTATTTTGGGGGGTCTCGTGAGAAAATAATTCTGTTTTTTTCATGTCTTCCAACTTCGGGCGAACAAAAGTGATATTTTTATTTAAAATTTCACTTTGCCGTAAAAAGAAAACTTTTGTAGAATTATGTTAGCTTTCTACTCATAATTTTTTCAATTTTTTTTATTAAGATTTGATATGTCGATTTCGCAAATGTTTGACAGTGTATTCTTATAAAATGAAAAGACTACAAAAGAGTTATGATTTGTTGCACCACTAAAATCGTTGTTAGACTTGTGTTTTGCAAAAACTGAAAATGCTACGACAATCTACACACAATGTACTAACGCGTGACTATAAGTTTGCATCCAATGGACCTCTATACTAATTATTATATTTTTTTAAAGTCGATCCATGGGGAAACTCAGTCGATTTTCAACAACCTTTTTGTTGCACCACTTTTCTCTCAATCCGCTATAAAATCAAAAAATCTACGACCACCCTTTTGAAGTAGACACGTCAATGAATCGACCCACATTTTCTTCGATTTTTTTGGTGTTGTATTTACAAAGTTATGGATTTTTCTTTTCGCTGTTTTTTTAAAGAGCTGAATCATAACTCGACACATGTTACAAATATAAAACTTAAAAAATATCAGTTCTTATCTATATACAACAAAATTTATACCCTCGTAAAGTAGATTCAATGATGAATCTACTGGTATGAAGTCCGACATTCGTTTTGTTGTGTAAGAGGTGGTTTTCTCCTTCCGAAAATGGAGAAACCTGAAAATTTTGCAGAGATCTGAATCGGTCATGTTTCAGAGATTATTCGGCCGAAATAATTATTCGGCCGAATAACTTTTTTCCGTAACGGCGCCGTAACTTATGGCGAAGGTTATTCGGCCGAATAACTAAACGGAAAAAAAATTACGTCAGCCGGAAAAAAATAAAAATAAAAATTTATACTCATATAAATAAACGTAAAGTTAATTCATTATTTTCGCATGTTTGAACTTCGCATTTTTTTGTCAAACTAATTTCGGAAGGAGGAGATAATTTTTGCAAAAGAAGGTTTTTACAAGGTATGTTTCTTCTTCTTCTTTACAAAAGGCACATTGAAGGAGTTTTTTTTTCTAAGGCATATTTGCAAGGAGTTTTTCCAAACTATCTCTTTTCTTATTGCATTTTTACAAAGAAGACATTTTTTGCAAAATGAGGTTTTTACAAGCTATGTTTCTTCTTCTTCTTTACAAAAGGCACATTGAAAGAGTTTTTTTTTCCAAGGCATATTTGCAAGGAGTTTTTCCAAACTATCTCTTTTCTTATTGCATTTTTACAAAGAAGACATTTTTTGCAAAAGGAGGTTTTTACAAGCTATGTCTTCTTCTTTTTTACAAAAGGCACATTGAAGGAGTTTTTCCAACATATCTCTTTTTTATTGCATTTTTACAAAGAAGACATTTTTTGCAAAAGGAGGTTTTTACAAGGTATGTTTCTTCTTTTTTCCAAAGGCACATTGAAGAAATTTTTTTTCTAAGGCATATTTGCAAGAAGTTTTTTCCAAATATTTATTTTCTTGTTGTATATTTGCAAAGAAAACATTTTTTTGAAAAAGAGATTTTTACAAAGTATGTTTCTTCTTCTTTTTTCCAAAAGACACATTGAAAGTGTTTTTTTTAAGGGATATTTGCAAGGAGTTTTTTCAAAATATTTCTTTTCTTAGACATGTTTGCAAGGAGGTTCTTTGCAAGGATGTTTTTTTTTCAAAGTAGCTTTGCACTTTTTATTTAATTGAAAGAGGTTTTTTCAAATAGTTGTTTTGCTAAGGTATTTTGCAAATGATTTTTTTCCAAAGTAGTTTTGCATTTCTTATTTATTTGAAAGGAGTTTTTTCAAATAGTTATCTTATTTTGCAAAGGATTTTTTACAAGGTAATTTTGTACTTCTTATTTCTTTGAAATTGGGTTTTTTTCAAAGAGTTGTTTCTTTACAATGATTTTTTCCCAGATATATTTATAAATAAGTTTTTATTAAAACTATTTTTTTCTAGTGGTTTTTTTCGTAGATATTTTTTCAAAAAAGTATTCTTGGAATGAATTTTACAACAAAGATTTATTTACAAGGTGTTTTATTTTCTTCCTTGGCACAAGGTGTTTTTATTATTTTCCAAAGAAGATTTTTGTTCAGAGAATTTTTTCAAAGGAAAGTTAATTCCAAAGACATCTTCTTCAAAAGACTCTTACAAAATTTTTAAAAGGTAAAGTAAATTTCAGTTCATGTTTTTATAAATTCCGTAAATGTTTTTAAATCTTAATTTATTTGTTTTTACTATAAAGTAACATGATTCTTTAATTTATCGTCTATAGATTAAACAACCATGGGCAATAAGAGAAATCGTAAAAGAAAAGCTGATCGTAAACGTGATGATGATGATAATAGAGAGAAACAAAAACTCAGATATATTGCCAAAAAACAAAGGGTTGCTGAAACGGAAGAGAGAACTATTGAAGATATAAATACAGATTTACATGACAATGTTGAAGAAATGGAAATTGAAAATAGAGTACAAGAAGAACAAATTGAAGTTGAAAAGAACATTGTAGAAGATGTAAATAGTGATTTACATGCTAATGTCGATGAAATCAATATTGAAGATCAAGTTCAAAATCCTGAAATTGAACCTGGTATGTATATATCATATATTTTCCAAATTCATTTTTTTATAATGAATTTTATTTTTTGATATATGTTAAATTAAATTTAACTTGATGTATAGGTACTTTTACTATTGATGATGAAATGTTAGAAGACATTGATTGCGACAAATATGGAGAAAAACTACCAATACATGTTGCACGATATCGTGCTACAAAATTTTATGATGAAGTTCTCAAAGATTACTCAATAGCAGGACAAGCACAAATTTTGAGATGTTTATTAGTGTCCAAGAAATTAGAAGGTGCTACATCGTTATTGGGTATTCACAAAGTAACAAAAGAGTCGAAATTGAAACAAAATGTGATGGAAAATATAGGCGATGCAATAAAAAAATTTGGAAAATCCAGGAAGAAAGATATCAGTGCTGCACGTAAAGCAATTCATACAGCAATTCTTTCAGCTAGTACTAAACAAAAGCGTTTGACAACAGAACTAGCAAAAGCAGTTGGAACATCAAGAAAAACATTATACAAACATAGCAAATTCAGAATGCAAATAGATGAAAATAATGAACTTGCTTGTTGGGCAATTATTTGTAGACAACCTTACAAAGATAGATTAGGAGCAGGGGTTAAAGATATTGTACGAGAATATTGGTTGGAACATGCTCGAGTTTCACCAAATGCAAGAGATGTGATACGCAAAAGAATATCACGAAATGTATATGAAAGCCAACCAAAACATATAATGGACATGACACAAGTACAATTGTTCAATAAATTCAAGGAAGATCATCGTGGTATTAATATATCAATCACTACATTTGTGCAACAAAAACCATGGTATGTTCGACCTATAACTATACGTGATACATGTTGTTGCCGTTATCATGTGCAATTTCAGTTATATTATGACACGTTTCTTGAATTTGGTAAAATGTTTTGGACAAATTCACCACCTCCGTCGACGATACGTGAATTCATATCTCAAATTTTATGTGAGAGAAATCACGATGAAGTATTTTATTCAAAGAAATGTGTCAATGGAAAACATTGTCATCATTGTGAAAATTTGGTGTTATTCCACAATAAATACCCTATCGATAATGATCAATCGTTGTCAAATGTAAATGTTGATTGGAAGAGATACGAATACATCAACTATAATACAAGTTCTAGTGATTCACGTTCCAAAAGAATTGATTTGCTAGAAGACAAGATATGCGTCACAGATTTTCTCAAAAAATTTGAAAACGAAATTTATAAATACACCCAGCATTCACATAGAGCACGATGGCAAGATCTTCAATTCAAACAGTCTCGTGAAATTTTTCCACCCGGAACAATTTTGTCGGTGGTTGATTTTGCTGAAAACTATACATTTGCTGCACAAAAAGAAATACAGAGTGAATACTATCACTCTGACCAAGTTTCGATATTTGTCCATGTTGTATATAGACATTCTCAACAGGATATCGATGGCATTGAAAGCACATGTGACAATCGAGATGTGATTAAAGAATATCACTTCTATATCAGCGATGATCGTACACACGACACATATTTTGTCCAACATTGTATAGAAAATATTTTGTATGACTCACTGAAAAAACGCGAAGTCAAATTCAAAGAGCATTGGATATGGTCTGATGGATGTGCGGGTCAATTTAAATCTTCACGATCATTGTTTTGGTTATGTCGACTTCATAAAGCGCTGAACATTAAACATCGCTGGAATTTCTTTGAAACTGGGCATGGAAAAGGTGAGCATGATGGTGCAGGAGCATGCGTGAAAAGAGCACTTCGAAGATGGCAAATGAACTATTCTTCAGCACGGTTTCATTCAGCTGCAGAGGTTGTCCAATGGTGTCAATTAAATCTAAGCCATGATTATAATCAACAATCAAAAGACGTGCGCAGGTATGTCCACTATTTTTTTAATTTATATTATTTCTTAAAATTTTAAAAAATGTATATACTAACATTTAAGTACACATGTACACTATTTATTGTGTAGGTTTTTTTGGCTTGTTGGGGTCCAAGATATAAATAGATCAATACCATATGACGCTAGCACCATACATGGAACTAGAGATCTTCACTCTATTCAAACAAAATCATTTCACAACGTGTTTGCATTTGACAGTAGAAAGCAATCATGCTTTTGTCATATTTGCATTGAAAATGTCGAGTCTACAGAAGTTTGTGAAAACATAACAAACAACTACGTAAAAGCTTGGAGACACACAGAGATTAATCCAAAAGGGAAAATGCCTCTGGCAAGTGTCGAAGAATTAGAATCAGAAGAAATAGCAATATCGTCTGATGGTGATAGAATTTCAGATCTCGTAAGAGAAGGTAATAAACTTGTTTTTGACTTTTTAATCAATTGTTCATTCTAATCCATCGCCATAAGTAGTCAATTTAATTCATTTAAATACGCTAACAACAATCATAACTTGCACAGGAGATGTTTTCGCTGTGATTGCACCTGTAGACAACAACGAAATTGTCAAATATTATTTGATGCGATGCACTGAAGGAAAAATGAAGTTATTGGAGGACTACAACGACAACGGATTTACATACGAAAGAGGATCCATCATTTTAAAAGGCTACTTTTTTCAGCAAACGCATATGACAAAAAATTATGTCTACTTTCAGGATTATGAGCCTGATGTTATATGTTGTCAATATAGTCATTTAGTATGTGCATCTCGAATAAAATTGATACAAGTTCCATCAAAAAAACAGTTAAAAACCAAAAAATGGAAACTATCCATATGTGACCATGAACGGATAGTTGAAGATGTTATTCCATTGCGATGTTTTTAACTACATATCAAAAATAAATTGATCTATATTTTTGTCCATGTCAATTGTTGTGTGCAATATATTTTTTGTCCAATTATCAAAATTGTTGTGCCCAGTATATTTTTTCATTGAGATTTTATGAATATTTTCTTGAATGACAACTAAGCTTAAATGGTTGTACTTTAACATGCTTAAAAATGAATTCAAATATAATTTGAAAATTCAAAAGTACTTTATTCGGGTCCCCATATGTCTATTAGACCACTAAGGGATGAGATAACGGATGTGGCTATCCCCACTCCGCCCCGAATTTTTACTTTTGGTTGATTGATACTAACGAAAAAATACAAAAAGACCTATTAAATTTTGTAGTATTTTAATCCATCGAACATGTTTCTTTAATACATACTTCACCATAAATATGATCTTAAATAGATGTCTTAAAATTGTAACCAAGTTCTCCGTCCCAAATCTTTAATTTAAAATATCGCTTGTGCAAATTCACATAACTGAAATCATGGCAAATGGAGATAACGATCATTTGATTTTTAATCACAAGCAAGGATTCCAGGATTGTGAAGCTTATGCTAAATTAGAGAAATGATTATTTACAACAAATCAATGAAAATTCATCAAATTGTTGTTTAAAATCATTGCTCTAATTTAGCACAAACTTCACAATCCTGGAATCTTCGCTTATGATTAAAAAACAAAAAAACCGTTACCCCCATTTGCCATGATTTCAGCCGCATCAAATGTACCTGAACATTGAAAATAAAAATTAAATTAATTAAAAATCCATTAATTTTGCCCAACATTAATTCTTACCATAACATTCATTTTCAACATTGAATATTTCCTAACTTAGATTATCATTTTAAACATTTCCAACACCTCCCATTCATTCAACATTTCCTACCCTTGGGTTCCCATTCATTCAACATTTCCTACCCTTGGGTTGCACCTATCAATACATTTCAAACATTCATGCAAAACATATTATAATAACACTTATTCTCAACATAACAAATTGAAAACATTCATTCTTCCATAACACCTCCCATTCATTCTTTCCCAACATTTCTTTTTCTCTAACACCTCCCATTCATTTTTTCCCAACATTGATTCTTACCATAACATTCATTCTCAACATTCAACATTTCCCAACTTGAAATAACATTTCAAACATTCCTAACACTTCCCATTCATTCTTTCCCAATATTCATTCTTCCATAACATTCGAAACATTCAACATTCATTCGCATCATTCAACATTTTCTAACTTCATAACATTCATTGTCATCATTCAACATTTCCTAAACTTGGATTGCACCTATAAAAACATTTTAAACATTCATGCGAAACATATTATAAATATTATCAAAACTCATGCAAAACATATTCTAAACATTTACCAAATGAGAAATAATGGACATGTACTCATGTATATAATCCAAAAAAGAGTTGATGAACTTGTGAATTCAATGTACATATATATATAATAAAAAAATAAATACCCTCCATGTTCAAAACAACACCAATATATAGATATCAACAAAAACTATAAAG
This sequence comes from Larix kaempferi, assembly GCA_027924585.1. Taxonomy (NCBI): domain Eukaryota; kingdom Viridiplantae; phylum Streptophyta; class Pinopsida; order Pinales; family Pinaceae; genus Larix; species Larix kaempferi. The sequence continues at coordinate 21,774,106 of BSBM01000096.1, read as the reverse complement.
TCTGAACCACTATCCATCTCGACCAATATCTTTCCACTATTTTCCACTAGGACCTTCCCTGGGACTCAACTCAACCTACAATACACAAAAAAACAAATTATAAATTTTTAGATCATAAATTATTTAAACAATTTTAAACTAAATTCAAAATATCAAAATATTAAACTCATCTACAAAACAATTCAATTATTAAAAAAATCGTACATCAAATTCTTTGAATGCATGTCCACTTTTTTCCCCTAGAGCCTTTCCTTTGGCTCCAAAGGATCTCAAAGAGCCAAGCTACAACATGTACAAAAACAATTTTCAAATAAATCAAAAAAATATAAAACATTAAACTTATATCAAAGATCATTTCTAGTTCAACAAAATTACCTCGGTGCCAATATCTGCATTCATTAAAGATCCCACATCTTCGCCCCCAATTTCCAAATGGTCTCTTCCCTAAAATTTAAATTTTGTTAATAAATAAAACATAGTAGATACAAATAATAAATTAGGCAATTAACTTAAAACCAAAACAAAAAAAATTAAAATCATTAGCTCACAAGAGATGGTAAACCATCTAAAAAGTTGGAATCTAAAGAAACCTGCATAAATAAGTCAAATTAACAATAAGATACATTGATAAATATTAAAATTCAAATAAACAAAAAAAATATCAAGTTCAATCATAAATATTATAATTAAAATACCTCTCCTAAGCGCTCTTCATTTTGACTAAGATGCTCTTGGTTTTGACTACTAGAGACTCGAAAATTATGTGCATTTAACATTCTCGAAAACTGCAAACAAAATACATTTGCTTAATATAATTATTCCCATGTACTAAAAAATTCAATTCAAAATGATTAATAAAAAATCAAATAGATTATCATAACATAATCAACAAACCTCTCCCATGCTAGATGTGTCATTGGATAACACATCTGAAGCTATATCTCGACAAGACTTAGCATAAGCCCTGAGATCATCCATGCTCAATGCATCTACCTCGTCATTAGTCTTGTAAACAAAACTTTGACGAACAATAGCACGAGCCCTCTCTCGCCCCAAACCAACTTCTACTCCAGCAAGAGCTGAAGCTAAACCATCACCTACCGATTCCCTTCCAATTGTCCCTAGTTGAGATGTTGTCTCCATCTCTGATCTTAAATCCACAACCCTTGGTGGACGAGGTATCTCAGGTGGAGGTTGTATAGTGGTAGGGTCTCTGAGAGCGCCTTTTCGATTATATATTCTACCCTTTCCAACTCCATAAAAGTCAGAAGGAACATCAGTATAGTTAGGCTTCATACCTAAAAAAAACTTCGCATAAAAAAATCTTGCAAAATAATTAGGAACCTCATCGTTCCAAGGCAATCGACCATAAGCTGCAAGAAATCGATCATATATTAAATGTGTAATTTGAGGATGCTTGAAATATTGCACTTTCAACATTTTTCGCTTAAGGCCTTCCTTGAAATTGAACATTGAATTGGCTTGTTCTCTAGTGACTCTCTCCTTCACAACCTCCCAGTTGTCTGGACCCATAACTTGGTCCCTTCGCATCCACATCAAATGAACAAAACCATTTGTAGTTGGTCCAAGTTCCTCATATGCATCAATGAATTTTTGCAAAGACGCCAAAACAATCTCTAGACTTTGTCTACTCTCTGGAGGGAGATCCAAAGAACAAAGATCATTGTTCAACCTGTCATAGTGGGATCTACAACTTTCAAGAATAGTTTGTTGCACAACACCTTGCCATGGAATCTCATCAGGTAAATCAGATGGATAAGTTGATATGGGTGTACACCCCTCAGCTAGTGGAACATATGTCGTCCTAGCTCTAGGAGGATCTTCAGGACCTTGCTCTCCACCCACACCTATTCCATCATCTACACTCCTATCTTGATCTTCCCCTCGCTCCATCAAATTACGCACATCTTCTGAACGTCGCTCTGCTTCAAATATAGCCATTATCAAGAATTAACCTTGTCCATATATTCAAAACACAAAAAAATACAATTTATACGTTATTAAACATTAATGTTCATACCAACAGAAGGTTGAGATCGACGATCTCCCACAGAAGATGAAGGAGATTCATTTGTACCCCTTCGAACTCGTTGATGATCAAATGATTGGGACACATGCAATAAACTTGAACCTCTCGGTGAATTCGACAACCTTCGACTACCAACTGGAACACCAATTCCTGAGGATTGTGATGACCTCCTACGCTTTCCCCTCGAAGACTCTTTTTCCATTTGATATAACTTCTAAATTTACACAAACGTTAACATATTGAAATTGTACATGACTATTCTACAAACATCAAACCAATATTTGATAAAAAACTTCAACAAAATGTAAGTCCCCCTCCTAACTCTAATTAATTAACTAAAATTCCTTACCATCACTAATATTGCAACATAAAGATATATCTAATAATCATTTCATTATCAAATATAAGTCATAACATGATTAATTGAAGTAGTATAGTAACCTTAAAAACTTTTAATCCAACAAATATGGTTGAATTATACATGTCAATGAACAAACATCCCACTAAACATATATATATACTCTTATTAAAAGAATTCTAGCTCATATTTATAATAATACAATTTACACACATTGAAGTTGTACATGTTAACTTTACAAACTTAAAAACATATCTATTCAAGATCTGCATACAAAATGTAGAGCTGGCTAAAATAGTATAACATATATATACACTTATTAAGAGATTTCTAATTTATATTTATGATAAAACAACTTACACACATTCTACAAACTTAAAAACATATCTCTTAAAGATCTGCATACAAAATGTAGAGCCACCTAAAATATTATAACTTATTTTCTTTCGTAAGTTCCTCTTCTAGCTCTAAGAACACTATTGCAGCATAAACATAACATCAATAATCATCTCATAATCATTTAATTGTAATAGTACAATAACCTTCCAAATTTTTCGTAAGTTCCTCTTCTAGATCTGCTCATGAGCAGAGCTCTGCTAATTAACAGAACTCTACTCATGCCATGTTAGTAAGAGAAGGTGATTCCACTGATAGCAGTAAGTAGTAAGCTATGAAATCAAACACGTGATATGATATGTTAGTTACAGTCATTGTGTAAGCAGTATAAAGCTTATAGCTATTGTCAAGCTTGTGTTATAGTAATAGTATAAGCTGATAACCAATGGTGATACTTCATCTTTACTTAGTATCTTTAACTATTAGTATAAGCCTAATTTACTCATACGTTATTTCCCTAAAAAATGCAGGTATAATAACTATAGTGCTTAAGAGAAAACAAGATAAGATTTATAGGCTAATTAGTACCTGTCCATATATAGCTCTAAGTATTTAGATCACGGCTAACAAGGATGAAATTTTATTAGGTCTAGTGGTCTGGTTAATCTTTAAAGAACTATATATTATTAAGGGCTCTTCATGGTTAGATACCTGCTAGAAGTAAGCTTCTATTTTTGTATTCAAGAATACCACACAAAAAGTATGTATAACATGACTAGAGCTCCTAGAATTTATTGAACAATCATAAAAATAAGGGTGGTCAATGATATATCATCATATATAGAAAGGTTATGGCGTTGGCAATTATATTATCTGGTAAGGATTCAGCAGTAAATACAGTACCTAACACCATTAGAATTAATAACCCCATTGATACAAGACATTATAAGTTCAACTTTAGTTTGATCTCTAATCTTCATGAACCCAGATAAGATCTTATAATTAAGATGGATGATATATTAGTTACTAATGTATTTGAAATCATCTTGAAAATAAATGAGCATGGTGTTTTTTAAACTCGTGTTGGAGCGGCTGCTAATTATATTCTATTTATACTGTTATAAAATATTGCCTAAGCCTTGTTTCTTCTTTCAGAATGGTTAATTATTAACATTAACATAAGGTAGATGGCTAGATGATATAATCCTACTCAACTTGTAATAAAAGAGGCAACCAAGCATACATCTAGTTTTATCCTATGGGCACTCAAGCATATGCCTTTGAAATATTGCACTTTTTGTTGGGTAATGACTAAGATAAAAGCTTTGATGCCTAGCTATACCAGTTACAGTTCTGTGCATGAACAGAACTCTGCTCATGAGCAGAGTTCATGAACTCTGCACATGAACAGAGTTCTTGGGCAGAGTTCATGAACTCTGCCCATGAACAGAGTTCTTGGGCAGAGTTCTTGGGCAGAGTTCATGAACTCTGCCCATGAACAGAGTTCTTGGGCAGAGTTCATGAACTCTGCCCATGAACAGAGTTCTTGGGCAGAGTTCATGAACAGAGTTCATGAACTCTGTTCATGCACATTCAAACATCTCTAAAATCAAAATTAATCATAAAAACATTAAAACTTCTATTTTTAACTGCCAGAACAGATTTTTTTTTATTTTCTCCTATGCCACCAACTAAGGAGCAGACTATGTGTATCGAAGCATACCTGTATCCAAACGAAGCGATACGAAATCGTCGATCCACGACGCCGCGCCTATTCGATCCACTACGCTCCAGAAACGACTAATTCCTTCACAAAGGGACAAATAAAATTATCAACCATGACTTATAACATACACAGCCAGAATCAAAAAATTACAAGGGAAGAATAAACGCACCTTCAATGACGAAGACTCGAGCCTGCACACAAATCCGCAACAGCGTCCACGCAGCAACACAACCGAACACACCTGCCACCCGAAACGTAACGGCCGACGACCAACGTCCAACAACAAACAGTGGCAAGCAGCCAACAAGGCGACGAACTATCAAATGTCAAGGCGACGAGCAACAGCAGGTCGCGGGGCAGCGGAGGATGGTGTTGAAGCAGCAGGGTGGCGAACGTTTCAGCCACAATTCGTGGAGCGTCAACAGGTCCAGGGGCAGCAGGCAGGTCGTCGAATAGCGGCGGGGTGGCAACACAGCAACTGCGGGCCCGTTGGGGGGTCCAGAAATTTCCAGCAGGGAATGCCATATGGCAGCCGATGCTGTGTTTTTATGCAGAAAAATAGTTCGTCCGAACAATCATTCGACCGAATAAATATTCGGCCGAACAATTATTCGGCCGAAAAAGTGTTCGCCCGAATACTTGTTCGGCCGAATAATTATTCCGCCGAATGATTGTTCGGCCGAATAATTGTTCGGCTGAATAAACTATTGCCCGAAATTTTTTTCCCGTCTGGCAACTGTTTGCACACATTCCGAGGATCTCCGTTAGACTGGACGGAGAACTGTTTGTGGTTATTCGGCCGAATAACCTTTGAATTATTCGGCCGAATAATGTAAAGTATTCGGCCGAATAATGTTTATTATTCGGCCGAATAATGTTTATTATTCGGCCGAATAACTTCCGCTAAGACGATTTTGCGCTCGTTTCTCACGAAAGTGTTACCCACCTTCACGTTGACACCCTGTTGTCATAATCCATGCCCTTGACATTAAGTGGCGTGATGTTTGTGACCCTACGAGCATGCACAATTGGTTGTCACATAAGGTCAAAATCGCTGGGCATTAAAGCTTCCAAATCTCCCATTGCTAAATGCATACAAACACTCATGCATCGAGTAAATACCATGTACTTCACACATAGAGACTACATCCTCATCCTTAGCATCAAAGATCAAGTGGGAAGAAAACATGACAAGTAGCCCAATACACCAATGGGGATGGGCCTTCTGGAACCTTTCCTGGCCATATGTCATGTTCACCTTAATCATGTTGGTTGGGGGTGTGCTTGCTAGCAATTGATTACCCAAATATGGGTGTGTAAAATCAATGTTTTATTTATATTATTAATGGTATCAAATTTAAATAATAATAGGATATTACTTCATTAGTAATACATACATACATACATTCATATACATATATTAGATGGCAAGTGTCGGGGGTATTGTCCTTGATCCCAAAGGAAACTATGAACAAAATTATCCCTAAGGATTAGGTGAATCCACTAATCGTCAAGAAGAAGCTATGTCCTTGTATCAAGATTTGAATATCCTCAAGTTAGAGGGGATTAGAAACTTGATGGTCAATGGAGACTTTTCAATGATAATTTGCTAGATGAAAAATCATTCTTATTTCTAGAGTGCTAGCCTCTCTAGACTAATCCTTAGATTCCAAGGGGTGGCAAGATGTTTTGATTCTATTGAGTTCTTCCAAGTACTTTGAGCCTTCAATAGCTTGCCTCTCTTGTTTAATAGCTTGGTGAGATGGGATGGGCAATAAATCAGGCTTGTTTCACCGTACACCTCCTTCATTTCTACAAGATTGATATTGGGAAGGTCATTAAGCATGAAAATGTATTCAAACAAAGAAAAGGTGGGATTTTATTTATGTTTCCTTGGGTGTTTGATGAAGTCTCTTCTCGTCCAACCTATTAATGTGTTGGCATGTTCCATTTCTCAGGCTAGTTACAACTTGACACCTTGTGTCAAGCCTGTTTTTTTATTGTGAATAGTGGCATACTCTTAATTTGTCTTTGGTTAAGTGGGTGGTTTCTTCCACGGATTCTCTTAGTTTCGTTTGTGTTTGGAATTCCTCTTGGCTTGGGATTTGATTCATAATTTTCTCTAATCACGGAGGGCCATAAACAATCCAGGTGTTTCTTCCCATGAGTCATTGAGTTCAAAGGTAAACTGGTTGTCAAATTGAGGACTAACATGTGATACTTTCTCAATTTAAAAACACAATGACTCCTCAAATGGAATCTCAACAAGTTAGGAATGAAAAAATAGTAGCAATTCTGGATAACCTAAGAGGGAGATTGAATAGTTGGTTATAGATTATAGCATGCTTTATGAACTGTTTATTGGTCTTGCTAGGAGCTTTAATTCCTTGGCATCTTTTCCAAAGGTTTATATTGAGTCTATCATAGTAATATTCAAAGATGAAGATACCAAGGATAATTTCAGGGGCAAAATTTAGCCCATGGACTATTTTTCCATGGTTTTTTCCAAAAAAATATTCGCCAATTTGCATTTTTTGAAGCCCCATTTCACCCAATTTTGATGGGGTAAACTTTTTTCACTCTAAAAATCGCCAAATTATTATATAAACTATATAAAATCCTTGGAAATTGAAATAATTTTAGAAAAATATCACCAAATATTTTATAGTTGACATTTTAAGAATTGGTAAGATTCGCCAAGGTTTATACACTTTTAAATAAGTATGGGTCCTTAAAATTATCCCTGGAAGAAACCATCCAAAAAGTTCATGGAGAGATGGTATACAAAAATGCAACTTTGAGATCTTAATCTTTAGGTAGATGTAAAGAACGAACCCCTTAATGAGCATGCCTTCTTTTAATGCTCAACCTTTTTTTATGTTATGCAAGGTAGCTTTAGTGCTAAGACAATGTGTCAGGATTTATAATTGTAATATTTTTAGTTATATTGAAGTAATTGCAAGAACTACTCATCTAGTAGATACTTTTCTTGAAATTTTAGTTTTTGAATCCTTGATATCATACTCTTCAATTTGACTTGTATTAACTCATTTTTTGATGTGTTTGCAACTTTATGTTAATATAATTGCTATCTATTTGTGTGTGTGTGTGTTATCTCCATAAGTGTGACAATTGGTGAACTCCAACTCTTCATTAATGCATTATAAATATACACTGTTAGCATATAAAAAATTTATAGAAGTATATAAGTGTTGGTGAGTTTGTTTGGGGAAGGAATATCTCCCCACCCACAAAGGATGTATCTTTGTCATGCTAGGCACCTACAGGGTTGATGTTCCCATTATGGGTGGCCAAGCATCACTATTTACAATATGTAAAAAAGAATTTTATACAGAATTAGATTGTATACAATAAATTATACTATTTTAAAAAATATTAATTCATTTCATTCATTGCACTAAAGCTAGACAAGGTCTATGTTCCTAAGGGTGAAAGATTTCAAATTATCATAGAGGCTCACACCTCCAAAGTTGCAAAGCATTTTGATGTTGGGAAGACAATTGCCAACATAGATAGGTATGCGTTGAATAAAGAAGGGACATGACTATCTATTTGTGGTAATTGACAATTTCAACAAGATGTATGCGCACGCATACACACAAAAGATGATGATGATGATGATGTGATTATTGTCCACTAAGACCTATAATAGTCTAAATTTACTAATCCAATATATGTTTATACTAAATAATATAAAATTATCCAACCATTAATATAAAGATAAAATTTAATATAAAAAGCATATTGAAACAAAGTATCTTTACATATATTAAATGATCCTTATTGAACCAAAATTAAATTAATGAATCATTTTCTCTTTTCATTAATATGCAATGAAATACACCATCTTCAATCAATTTATTTATATTAATTCTTGTGCAATGTTCTTCTTTACCATTCATATCCAAACTATAGTAAACATTATAATCCAAGTGAGATATCTTCAAGAAATGATTCCTGATATTATTATAATATTTTCCCTAATTTCCATGAAATAGGTTTCCATTAATTAAACTTAATATGGAAAATCTAATCATTATCATTTAATATTAAATTCCCCTTACTATTAAAACAAGCTCCTCTTCATCCTTATTCTAAATCTAATAAAAAACATATTTCATTCTTCAACATCATTATTGATAGTTACATTGAAGGTTGATCTTAACCTAATACATTTAATACACTTACGATTGGTGGTTTTACTTATTGCACTTTGTAGGAGGAGAAGGGAATTTTCCATTAAAAATCAATTCAATATTATAATTTAATAAACTACTTTGTAAAAAAAATAGTTTTATGTCATTTATTCAAGTTCAAAACACATTTACAAACTAAACATATAAACAACAGTTTTGAGGTAGTTGCAATATCTTCACATATATTTTAAACAATCTTTATTGGACCAAAAGTACATAAATGAATCATTTCCTCTTTTCAACAAGAGGGGCTGCATAGCAGCAAGTCCCTGCTTTGAGTAGCTGTTTTTTATTGGTTAAAGAAAAATAAAATTAGTGAATAATAATTATGATAATAAAAAATTATTTAGTTTGTCTAGTTTCCACATGCTATATGTTAACCTTGAGTTTTCATCATTCACTATAATAAATATGTAATAAGAGCTTGTCTAATGTTTTAGACACAATAACATAAGCTATATGTTAACCTTGAGTTGAATCAAATTACACGACCTTACTTTGCATTATGCAATATGCACTGTGAGGACTTGGAACGTATTGTACTTTCCTTTCTTTCAATCTATGTGTATCGCAGTTTCAAACAATCTATGTGTATCATAGTTTCAAAGGGTAGTTATGAAATCTAATCTTTGAAAGGCAAGAAAGGAAGCGGAAGGTTATGGTGGAGTTGAGCATGGTTTACGATCATTCAGCTGGTAAATTACAATTTGTTTCTTTAGCTAAAACTCGTCGTTTTAGATTACAGACTCATAAAGTCCGCAGCCCGGTTTTTCTATGATTTTCATATAATTAACTGGACTGCAGCGACTTTTTCTTCAACGGAAGCGTTGTACAATTTAATATGTAGTTATTGTATAATATTATGTATAGGTGCAATCAACGTAATTTCTTTTCTGGTGTACGAGGGAAGAGGAATTATACAAATTTTGAACCCAGGCTGAAGTTCCTGCCTTTCAATTCGTATTGTAGGCAATTTGTTAAGAAAGGAAAAACCGGTTCAAGTTCTAATTCATACTTTTAAATCTGAGCAACACTGCATTGTCATTTGTTGGGTTTATTTGTATTAAATGTAATCATCCTCAAAGATTTATACTGTTTATCTTTAATTTGAGCATTGGAAGCAATTCCGCAAAAAAAAATTCGTAGCCGCAAGTCGGAAGACGGAACACCAATTGCACAGTGTCGAAAATACCTCTCAGACTTCTGTAGTTCCGCAATATGCGATGCAGGACTCGGAAGGTCGGAGCTCCAATTACATGGCGTCGAAAATGCCTCTCCGACTTCCGTAATTCCACATTCCATGATGCGGGACTCGGAACGTTGGAACACTAATCACATGGCATCAAAAACAACTCTCCTACTTCCACAGTTTTGTATTGCGCGATGCGGGACTCGGAGCACCAAAATATACAACCTCAAATATTTACACATCTAACTTCCGCACTCCGCATCCGTGATGCGGGAGTTAGAAAACCGGAATACCAAATCATCATTTCGAAGAAAATGCGCCTCTGACTTCCACACTCCACATCCACTATGTGGGTGTCAGAAATTCGGGGCCCCAAACACACTGCATTGACGAAATACCCCTCCAACTTCCGCACTACACAACCTGGCTTGTGGGAGTCGGAAAGTCAGAACGCTAAAAGTCCAACAACGAGGATTTCCACTTCTGACTTCCACACTCCGCACTCTGCGATGCGGGAGTCAGAAAGTCGGAACTCCTAAACATCACGTCGAGAATTCACACTTCCTGCTTCTGTGATCCACAGTCTGCACCACAGGTTCAGAAGGATGGGAGTCAACCAATTTCCCCTGTTATAGCCAACTTCTAAGGCAGATAACTTCTTGATCCTAAGTCCAATTTGGGAAAATCCAATACCATCTAAAATCTCTTGGAGAGATCTATGCAACTTCATAATTCTCTGCCGCATCCAATGACTCTGATCCTATCCTTCATCCAACCTAAAATGTGCCCCCCAACTTCATCCATGCTTCTTTTCCACTGTGTAAGGGGCTCTCCTACTACTCATTCTTGGATTTTATCTGCATCTGATCCACAAGGGAAAGCATGAACACCATAGAGGGGTGCCTATTTCCTCCCCAAATCCCTAACTGAACCTTCTTCTCCTCCCTAGTCTCAACCAAACTTATCCCTCTTCATCAACGAAAAAAACTACATATAAATAAAGTACATAGGGGAAACACACAAAGGAACTAAACCACATTAAGCACACAAAAAAAATGCATCTATCAGCATTTACTCATAGGCATAGTAATAACATAAATACAAGTATTTTTTTCCCTTAATCAGTTGTATCATTCCATGCATTCATACATAACAAACAATCAACCATGTATATAAATTGGCACAATTCAAAGGCATTGAGAAACACTTATCTTTAATTGAAACCACCAATCAAACTTGTTATGGAATGCAATGTTCCAACCCAACCATAGGTCTCTTCCCAGCCTATAGTATTTCAGCACTCAGAGACCACCCCCGAGCTGGGGCTATGTATCCACTGAGGAACTACCCAGGTTTACTCAGAAACTTGGTTTTAAACAAGAAACATGCTAAGCCAACACGCATTTGGGTTTATCAAGCATTTCCAGAGACAAGGGAGGAGGAAGCTAAGCCAGTGAGATAAACCACAGAGCTACAGACTCAATCAAACAATCTTCACCGATTTATCAAGTGGTTCCCACCTCTGCTCTCTCTTTTGCACAATGTCATCCACGCTTGGATCTCCTCAGGGTTACGGTCGAAAGGCTCTTTCCTGCACCTGCGATTTCGGGTTAATAGATATGGGTTTCTCTATGGATTTTGGGGCATCTAACACTCTCCAAATCGCACCAAATTTCGGGTCTATGGATCCCCAAACATTTTTTCCCTTCCCACGCAATTTCTAAGCAATCTAGGCTCTGCAAATCGTGGCTCTCTCTCAAATCACGATTTATGGCTCTGTCTCCTTGCTCTCGGTCTCCGTCTTCTTCCTCACTGAAGATAGAATCGATCACCAAGGCCTAGGGATGAGAGAAAACATCCCTCCTTGAGGTGGAGTGACTTATGGGTCAAGTAAACAGAGCCCCATACCCTTCCTTATGTATTTCATGGCTGCCCCATACTCCATCAACCTCATGAATCAGATTTCTGAAGTACTTCCTTACATCAGAAATAAATGACAGTTAGGATAGGTCAAAGGGGTTATAAAGATGACATATGGAAGTATATGGCTCAATCTCATAACCCCCTCACCTCTCCCTAGTGGATACATAGTTCCCCCTCATTTAGTTGCATCCATAGCCATCCCCTTAGTACTTTATTACATGATATTTACATCATTTTACAATTTCCATGGCTTAATAGCACATGGATCACACAATGTCAAATCCTAGGCTAAGCATTCACTAGTGGGGCCTTGGCCTTGAGCTCCACACTAGGAATTATACATCACATATGCACAATGTTTACATAAAATCCAATATATCATATTGGTCAAAATGGGGACATTACACCTAGAGTGTGATATCTATTTATTTTGTTCAAAATGCCACCAAACGGAATTGTAAAATATCACACTCCACTCAAACCACTAGAGGATCCATCCTCGACGTACGATGAAAGGGAATGCCTTTCTTTTCGAGTGTCTCAGTTGGAAGATATGATTAAAGGGTCCGTGAAAAATGTTGATTTAGTTCATTTAGTGGATAAGTTGAATAAAATGGAGGAAAATATGAAAGGTTTGGTGAGAACATTTGATTTATTCAATTTATAGTAGCAGTTGATGGGAAATATGAAAAATATTTCTAATCTCATATAAAATTCAAGGAATACTCCACCTACAAGTGATGATGTGTTCCAAGATACTCAGGAGGATGAAGATAGTTTCCATGTTGAGAAACATTCCATGAATAAGAATATTCCAAGAGAAAATGATTCTAGTAATGGAATTCATCAAGTATGGTCACCAAGGGGTACCCAACTTCCCAAGATTGACATGAGAAAGTTTGATGGAAATGATCCATAACATGGATATTCCATATGGATCAATTCTTTGATCTAAACCAGGTTCCAAATTTGCTAAAGGTAACTATTGCATCATTATATTTAGAGCATGATTAATTTGTATGGTACCAATGGATTTGTGACCGTAAAAGGACTCTATTATAACTTGGTCTATATTTTCCGAAGAATTGATTTCACATTATGGATATATTAATAGAAACACCTTCTTTATCCAGTTAATAAATATCAAGAAAAAAGGTCCAGTTACATGGCACATCAAGCAGTTTCAGAAGCTAAGTCTTAGAGTGAAGAAAATTTCAAAAGATAATCTGTCGGATCTCTTTATTGGAACCTTGAAGGATAAAATTCAACATGAGGTGCGTCTCTTTGACCCACCATCCTTGGAGAAGGATTTCATGATTTCAATGAAGGATAAAAGTAAAAATATGATGATGGCTACTAGAAATACCACCTCCAACACATACCGAGAAAATATTGTTCCTTCTTCTAACCCACCTCAAAGGTTGAAACCTAACCAACTAGAGGAAAGAAGAGAAAACGGCTATGCTTTAATTGTGATAGAAAGTATAGTAAGGGACATAACTATGGTGAGAAGAAATTATTCTACATATATGGTGAAGAGGAAGAACCAAAAGAACAAGAACTGTCTCAAGATGCAGAAATAGAAGATACTACTTTCAAACAGATTACTCCCACCATATCCTGTCATGCATTGGATGGTATTAGAACTCCTCAAACTCTCAAGATCGAAGGATATATCAAAAAGAAAAAAAGGTAACAATGTTGATTGATTATGGTATATTCCTCATCATTTCATTCACTGGAAATTAGCCAAAGCTGTCAATTACTTTGTATATCCAACACCAGAGTTTCAAGTAATGATTGCAGATGGAGGAACTATCAATTGCTCAGGGAAATTCCATAATATCAATCTTACTATGGGGGAATATGTATTGAATACTCCAATGATTTCTATTCTGATGGGGGGTGCTGATGTTGTATTAGGAGTTCAATGGTTACAATCATTGGGAACAATTTCTTTTAATTTTTAGAAGCTTTTCATGATTTTTTTATGGGAAGGAAAATAATATGAGTTAAATGGTATCACAGGGAAACCAAGAAAAGTGATAAGCTCTAATGGTATTAAAAAACTAATGAAAAAGGGACATCAAGGGGTAATTGCACAATTATGCTCATTATATGTTCAAACATCTAAGTCTCGTATTTCCCCATATCTCAAAAGGGTCATTAATAAGCATTCGAAGGTATTTGAATATATTCCAAAAGGTATTCCACATGTTCAAGATTTTGATCATGCTATACACTTAATTCCAAGAAGTGTTCCTCTGTTAAATTTTCAGAATTTACTTCAATCTGATATAGGATCTTAACTGAGAGAACAACATGTACAGCATATCTACAGCATATCAATCATGGAGACAATAATGCAAGCACACAAGAGACACAGAGATTTACTTGGGGAAAACCATAAAGGTGAAAAACCCCAATAACTTCCTCAGAGATAGATAGAGCAATGATACAACCAACCATGAGAGATAGACATAACCTAGCAGCAGATCCTCATCCTCCATAAGTGCGCCACTCCTCCTTGAGTGCATGAGTGAGAAGTGAGTGAGTAAATAGAGTGCCTCCCGCACTCTATTTATACTTGACTTGACTTGCCTTTTTACCTAACTCATGTAGGCTCGAACTTAACCACATAACATAATGCTGACTGGGCCGACCCCCAATAGGGTGGTATAATAACCCTTTGACCCACATGGACGACCCCCAATGGGGTGGTCTAATAACCCTTTGACCCACATGACTTATACAGGGCCGACCCCAAACAAGGTGGTCTAATAACCCATCAAGTATAAGTTACGACACTTCCGTATAGAGTAATAATAACATCTCTATAGGGATACAATATACATATATGTGAAATACATTCCGAAGTTACATATACATCAACACTCCCTCTTAACTAGGAAGGTATTTCTCAGCACAGTTCTTCTAGCACAAGTCATCTTCCCTGGATCATCGTCACTGTTGCTGCTATCTCAATCAATCTCTGAATCTACTCGTCATCGAAAGTTCTACAGAGCCAGTCCTTTTTCATACTGGATGTAGGCCCACCACCTGCAGGTCTTCATCATCACTGGCCATACTGTGGAATCCTCAGGACTTATTACGTGCGTCACAAAACCTCGAAAGAGCATCCCAGGATGTTACGGGTACACAACTCCGACCTGTAGGATATCCCAGGGTTCTATTACATGTGACCCCACCACAAAAACCTCGAAAGAGCATCCCAGGATGTTACGAGTACACAACTCCAACCTGAAGGATCTCCCAGGGCACTATTACATGTGGTCACCACAAAACCTAGCAAGAGCATCTCAGGATGTTACGGGTACACAACTCCGACCTGAAATCTCCCAGGGCACAAATTACATGTGGTCATGGCAAAACCTCGCAAGAGCATCTCAGGATGTTATGGGTACACAACTCCGACCTGAAATCTCCCAGGGCACAAATTACATGCCATAGGACAAAACCTCGCAAGAGCATCTGCCAGATATCCCAGGGCGCTATTACATGCCATAGGCAAAACCTCGAAAGACTATCTGCAGATCTCCCAGGGCACCGAATTACATGTCCTCCCAGAGCAAAACCTCGAAAGAGCATTTGCCAGATGTCCCAGGGCACCGATATTACATGCCATAGGAAAAACCTCGAAATACCATCTACAAATCTCCCAGGGCACCGGATTACATGCTCATCTGCACAACCTGATCCACGACCACAAAGTATCAACCTGATACTCACCATACATCATCCTAATGTATCCATGATCATCCTGATCATCATCACTGCAACGTCCTGCTGCATGTCATCTGGAGCAACATCCTGAAGCTCATCATCTATGATCATCCTGATCATCACTGCAACATCCTGCTGCATGTCATCTGGAGCAACATCCTGAAGCTCGTCATCTATGATCATCCTGATCATCACTGCATCTACCTGATGCATACCAAGTATCTACCTGATACATATCATCATACATGATCCTCCTGATCATCAATGTATCCACTTGATACAAATACAAATACATGATACATATCACCATACATGATCCACCTGATCATACAATGTATCCACCTGATACATATACAGATACATGGTCCAAGCATCCAACATGATGCATATACAAAATACATACACATAATCCAACTGATCATATCCAGCATCCAACATGATGCGTACATACATACATAAAAATGATCCAACTGATCATATCCAGCATCCAACATGATGCGTACATACATACATAAAATGATCCAACTGATCATATCCAAGCAGAAACCAGAACATCATCCTGATGCTCATCATCCAGCGCTTACATCCACAGCCATGTGAAGGATCCTCCTTCTAACATGCTTGGAATGGCTTCAGCAAATGTGTCCATCACTTCTTCCTCAAAGTGTCCTCGATCTGAAGAACGCCAAGCCTCTCTCTGAAGTACTCGAACTTCACCCTAGCTAGTGGCTTTGTCAGCACATTTGCAATCTGCTCGTCCGTCGCAACATATAGGATCTTCACAGCTCCTCTCTGCACCATATCCATGATATAGTGATATTTGATCTCTATGTGTTTTGACCTGTCATGAAACACTGGGTTCTCGGACAGCTTTACACAAATCTGGTTATCACAGAAGATACCAGTAGCCTCCAATGGGAGATCAAATAACTCAGACAGTAGCTTCCGTAGCCATACTGCCTCACAACTAGCTGAACATGCTGCAACATACTCTACCTCAGCTGTACTCAGTGCTACGCAGGACTGCTTCCTGCTAAACCAAGAGATCACACCTGATCCCATACTGAAGTAGCACCCAGATGTGCTCTTCCTATCTGCAGCACTGCCAGCCCAATCTGAATCAACATAACCCTGTAGGTTAAACTTTTGATTTGCCTCATACCTGAGCCCATAATCCACTGTACCCTTCAGGTACCTCAGAACATGCTTTACAGCAACCAGGTGAACACTCCTCGGATCCATCAGGAACTGGCTCAATGTGTTCACAGCAAAGCAAATGTCTGGTCTCGTGTTCGTCAGATACATCAAGGACCCAATCATCTGAAGATACATAGTGATATCATCGGCTCAGATGAAGCATCACACTGACGCTTCAGGTTCGATGCCATAGGTGTGGCCATAGATTTGCAGTCCATCATCCCGAACCTCTTCAGGATCTCTACTGCATACTTCCCTTGTCCAAGGAAGATTCCATCACTCTACCACACCTCCATGCCAAAAAATAAATAGTGCATCATCCCCAAGTTCTTCATCTCGAACTTGGAAGTAAGCTTCCGCTGCATGTCGGCAATCAATCTATCTTCATCTGTAACAAACAGGTTATCCGTATACAAAAGTAGTATCACTGGATTGCCTTCCTCAACCTTGTAGTAAAGGTTGGAATCCGCTTTACTCTTGGTAAATCCAAAACTGGATAGAAAGATGTCTATCCTACCATACCAAGTTCTGCAGACATATATGACTACACCATGCTGTCTTGAAATCCATCTGGTGCATCTTCTATTTCATCACTTTTATATTTCTTAATGCTGCCATCTGCAACGTGCTTGATCTAATAGTTCCATTTGGAATTGATAACAAACTTCCCTTCACGTCTTGGGACTACATCCCAAACATCATTCTTCATGATCGACGGATCATGGCATTCTATTTCTTCATCCCAGATCCTAGGAACTTCAATATCTTCAATAAATATCTTTGTTGCTGGAACAAATGTTGTAGTCCTTTTGTAGGTGAAGATATGCGGTCTTTCCTACAAAACAGGTTAAATTGCATGATTAGAAACATCTCATAGTTTTCAGAACAAATTCTTACACATAAAGAAATATGTCATACAGTTATGCAATTATCTTAGCCAATGCTTCAATACAACATTTATCCATATCCCGTAACTTTCTAGATGCCTTCCAATCTCTACCAGAACATTGTTAAGAGTGTGCACAACTCCCAACATGTCAGCAAAGAGGTTTCATTCTAGATAAGTAGCAATGGAATGTTGTACAGTGCCATAGGCCACTTACCCATGTATATTAGTAGTATATTGTTCATCCATGCAACTATTCTAATATGCATAATACACAACCTAATTCTAGGAACATCAGTATATACATTATTGAACAGTATTATTTAAACAAACAAATATGCAAGAAATGATTATTAAAATACTTATCTTTCTTTGTTCGTTGGGTGGACTCCCTCTGAGGCTTTGCTTCCTTGCAGGAGCTGTTGGAGTCCTAATCTGAAGTAGCTTCTTCTACACCTTTCTGTTGTGGAATGTAGAAAGATGGTCAACTCCCTCTGAATATCTGCATCCTTGCAGAAACTACTGAAGTGTGCTCCTTTGCTTTCTTGCAGGAAGAACTGGAGTGTGCTCCTTTGCTTTCTTGCAGGAGCAATTGGAGTGTGCTCCCTCTTGATCTTTGCTTCCTGAATTACCTGTTATTGAACTCATATTCATCCTTGTTCCCTATGCATGCTTATTAGTATCATGATTGTGTTATCCTTGTGATTTCATATAAAATAATACATTCATTAGTATACTATTAAAACACAATAATCTCAAGCATGTATAGTCATGATCATTTCAAACAGAAAATAATAAGCATTAGCATTCAAGGTTTATGTAGGATTCTTATGGTTAGTCAAATCATAAGAAACATAACATGTCTAAACCTGTAATTACTCAAACCTATGACTCTTCAGGTTAGTTGAATCATCAATCAAGATAAGAGATATAATATGCATAAAACCTGTGATTATTCAAACCTATACCTTCATGATTCTTCTGGTTAGTCATATCATCAATTATGGTAAGAAACATAATATGCATACAACCATGATTATTCAAACTTATGACTTCATGAATAATCATTATCAACAACACAACAGTATAAGATCCTAAACCAAGGTAGGATTCTAGCTTGATATAGGAAAAACATACCTGGATTAGCATGCTAGCTAGTTTATGTCTAACATACCCGCATAATGTCTTTTGGTTCTCTTCAGTGACTTGTGCTAGTAACCTGCATGTCTCATATGTTAACCATTACAAAACCAAGTTATACATACCTCGTAAATGGATCTTCTATGAGATCCATGACAATGGATGAATCTTTGTCCTCATGTTATCATGACCATATGTTCTTGGACCAGAACATGACTTGTCTTTCTTGGTGTACCTTTCATGTTAGTAGACAACATAAACCTCATACAACACCATAATGCATTAGTACAATCATAAGTGTCAACACCCTAATCAATGAATATTTTCTATCGTGCATTCATAGTTTTATTAAGGTGATATGACAAGTCTAAAATCAAGATTGTACTAACCGTAATAACATGAAGACAAACATACCATAAAATTAATCATGAACAAATCTCGAAACATACCTCGATGATTCATACCTGTCGAGATCGCTTGTAATCTTCTTATGTAAGTCCTTAGCCTCATCTCCCTCTCAAATAGGAACTTCTTCACTAATGTAGGTGACCAATCCATCTTCTTCTAGAATTAAACCAATCCACTTGAATTGCAAGAACTGGACCTTGATGAGCTGATCAAGCTGGTATATTCAGAATTTGAAAACTGCAAAGTTTCGCTCCTCAAATTTTCCTTTGAAACTTCTGGATTCACTGGACGTGACCCTGAACTGGGGTTTGATGAAGCTCACTCTTCTACCCAATCAAATGGTTTGATCCAAAGCTATAAGCTTCTATTTTTCTAAGGAGCTTCCAGCCGTGGTCATAGATTTCAAAAATTCCCATTTTTACAGAAGCCCTAATTTTCCACTTTTCTGATCAAAGTCCTGAACTAGGGTTTGATCAAGCCAGGCCTTCTGCCCAACCAAAAATTCTGATCTTGGTCTCTAAATTTCTATTTTTATGAGTAGCATCCAGCCGTGGTCTCCAATTACAAAAATTCCGACTTTCTCCAAAGCCCTAAATTCCGGAAGCCATGAATGAAGGTACTAAAAAATAATTATGTTTTGACAGAAATATGTACCTGATTGTTTCTGGTGTAACTATGAAATTTTTGATCCACAGGGTCCGAAAAAGTTTCCTGAGATAGCCTGACCTATTATCTTTCCAACCTGACAGGTCTGACCTGAATTGGATTCTCTGAGAGAGAGTTATGCCAAATGTCGCAACGTGACCTGTTTTGGGATAATACAAGAGAGCGAACTTGTACGGTGTGCCACGTGTCACTGTTTGAACTTCGGCCTCTCAAAACGTTTTCTGAGATATCTCGGCCTGTTATCTTTCCATCCTGACAGGTCTGACCTCAATTGGACTCTCTGAGAGAGAGTTATGCCAAGTGTCGCAACGTGACCTGTTTATGGTATAATACAGGAGAGCGAACTTGTACGGCATGCCACGTGTCACTGGTTCAACTTCGGCCTCTGAAAACATTTTCTGCGATAGTACAGTCCGTGTACTACCTGTCACTTTTTACGAAATTTCATTTAGAGATTCCTAGCCCAAGTTATGACCTTTTTCCCAAGGTCACCTGATTTTGACTCAGATCTGGAAGAGGCAGAAACCCTATATTGTACAGATCATAAATCACAAAGTACAACGAATTAGAGGTTGTTCTTTGGACACAAGGTACCTGGAGATTTAATGTTTGACATGTAAAGATTTCAGATCCGAAAACTTCTCCAAAATGGATTTATAGCGAAAGTTCTACGACGACTAGTTTTTACTATATCAAGCCCTAGCATCGTAAGTGCAACAAGTGTCATACATGCCATATCATGCATTCTTTCAGGCTAGCTTTGATACCATGTTAAATTTTCAGAATTTACTTCAATCTGATATAGGATCTTAACTGAGAGAAAAAACATGTATAGCATATCTACAGCATATCAATCATGGAGACAATAATGCAAGCACACAAGAGACACAGAGATTTACTTGGGGAAAACCATAAAGGTGAAAAACCCCAATAACTTCCTCAGAGATAGATAGAGCAATGATACAACCAACCATGAGAGATAGACATAACCTAGCAGCAGATCCTCATCCTCCATAAGTGCGCCACTCCTCTTTGAGTGCATGAGTGAGAAGTGAGTGAGTAAATAGAGTGCCTCCCGCACTCTATTTATACTTGACTTGAATTGCCTTTTTACCTAACTCATGTAGGCTCGAACTTAACCACATAACATAATGCTGACTGGGCTGACCCCCAATAGGGTGGTCTAATAACCCTTTGACCCACATGACTTATACAGGGCCGACCCCAAACAAGGTGGTCTAATAACCCATCAAGTATAAGTTACGACACTTCCGTATAGAGTAATAATAACATCTCTATAGGGATACAATATACATATATGTGAAATACATTCCGAAGTTACATATACATCAACATCCTCCTAACATTAGACCTTACAGATACCCCTATGGACATAAGAGTGAGATTGAGCATATGGTTGGAGAAATGTTAGAGGACGACATAATTAGGCCTAGCCAAATTTCTTACTCTGCACCAGTGGTAATGGTACACAAGCCGGATGGATCATGGCATATGTGTCCATATTATAGAGAGCTCAAAAATTTTACCATTGAAGATAAGTTTCCCATTCTTATCATTGATGAATTGTTAGATTAATTACACGGAGCAGTTTTCTTCACAAAGTTGGATATCCATTCTGGGTATCATCATATTAGAATGAAGGATGAAGACATCCCAAAAACAACATTTAGAACTCGTGAAGGTCATTATGAATTTTTGGTGATGTCGTTTGGTCTCACGATTGCTCCTTCCACATTTCAAGGTTTGATGAATTCCATTTTCAAGCCTTTCCTTAAAAAATTTGTGGTAGTGTTCTTTGATGATATACTAATTTATAGCAAGTCTAGGGAAGAAAATGTTCAACATGTTGACAGGGTACTGCAACTGCTAAAGGAGTAACATCTATATGCAAAACCTTCCAAATTTTTATTTAGGTAAAGGAGGTAGATTATTTGGGTCATATTGTATCTCATGAAGGTGTCAAGGTAGACCCCGACAAACTTAAATCCATGATGTACTGGACGATTCGCAAAACCCTGAAGAATCTTTGAGGATTCCTAGGTCTGATAGGGTACTACTGCAAGCTTGTTCGGAACTATGGAAGAATAGCAGCACCTCTAACAACATTATTGAAGAAAGATGCATTTTATTGGACTCCAAAGGAAACTCAAGCTTTTGAACAACTTAAAGAGGCAACGTGAAAAGCTCTTGTTTTGGTCACACTAGACTTCACAAAAACCTATATTGTGGAATGTGATGCTTTACGAAATGGCATTGGTGTTGTTGTAATGCAAGAAGGACACCCACTTGCTTTCACATGTCATCCAATATAGGGAAAGCACTTACATAAGCCCATTTATGAGAAGGAAATGTTGGCAATACTACATGCTCTTAAGAAATGGTGTCATTACCTAATAGGTAGGCACTTCAAGGTAAAAAAAAATCATGATAGTCTTAAATACATATTGAAACAAAGACTATCTTCAGAAGAGAATAAAAAATGGGTAACCAAGATGTTTGGATATGACTTTGAAATCATCTATCGAAAAGGGAAACAAAATGTGGTGGCAGATGTGCTTTCCAGAAAAAAAAAGAAGATGTTGGGGCATTACTTGGTGTAATTTCCATTCTACAACCCGATTGGATAGTAGAGACAAGGGAAGAATGGAAAAATGACCTGTCTATGTGGATGCTCATTCAAAATATACATAATGATCCCAGTTTATCAGCTAATTTTGTGTGGAAAATTGATTCACTATGGTATAAGGATCGCTTATATTTATGCAAAAAATCCCAACTCAAACAAAAGTTCCTCTCCGAATTTACACACCTCTCCTATAGTTGGGCACTTTGGATTCCTGAAAACTTACCACAGGATGAAGAAGGAATTTTTTTGGGAAGTCCTTAAATATGATGTTCAAAGGTTCATGGATGAATGTTTGGTTTCCAATAGAATAAGGTTGAAACAATTAAGACCCCAAGACTTCTACAACCATTAGACATACCTTGCTAGCATTGGGAGGAAGTATCAATGGATTTTATCACAAGTCTACCCAAGTCAAAAGGAAAAAATGTTATCATGGTGGTTGTTGATATACTCATGACATATGCACATTTTTGTGCACTCTCTCACCCTTTTAATGCAAGTACAATAGTTGTATCCTTTATCGAAACAGTTCAGAAGTTAATGGAAATATGAAGATTATTGTAAGTGATAGAGATCCAATTTTCATTGGAAAATTTTGGACTGAATTGTTTTCTTATTTGGGTACCCAATTGGCTCACAGTTCATCTTATCATCCTCAATCTGATGGGAAAACTGAGATAGTGAACAAATGTTTGGAAGGATATCTTTATTTCTTTGCATCTGATAAACAAATAAAATAGGTGAAATGGTTATCTTTGGCAGAATGGTGGTACAATACTTCCTTCCATACATCATCAAAAATGTCTCCATTTATGGAACTTTATGGGTACCATCCTCCCTCTATCACATCTCTCTTAAAAGTAAAATCTAAAGTTCAATTCGTGGAATATCACATAGAGCACCAACAAGAAGTTCTCCGGATACTTAAGGACAACTTGGCTATGTCACAAAACATGATTAAACAACAAGTTGATCAACATCTTAGTGAAAGGATTTTCGAAGAAGGGGATTGGATATTTCTGAGGCTACAACTTTACAAATAATGTCCCTCAAGCAATTAAATAAGGAAAATAAATTAGCACCCAAGTATTATGGTCCTTAAGTGTTTCAAAAGATTGGTAGTATGGATTACAAATTGGAGCTCCTTCATCTTCAAGAGTGCATCTAGTTTTCCATGTTTCTTTCTTAAAGAAGGTAATAGGAGACAAGATGCCAATTCAAACAATCTTTCCCGAACTTGATGAAGAAGGAAAATTCATATTGGAACTTGAAAAAATCATTGAAACAAGGACCAAATAGCTACGGAATTGAGTTATTACTGAGTACCTCATGAAGTGGAAGAACCTGCCAGTGGAAGATTTAAAATGGGAATATGAGTCCTTCATATAGAAGCATCCACAACTAATCAAGCGTTGAGGAAAACACTAACCTTAAGGGGAGGGGTATGTTAAGCCCTAAATTGGGGCACATTCTCCCCTATATTATGGTACATTACATTAGTTTTGATGTCATCTTTGGTCCATTAGTGGTAATTGTCATTAGTATGGTTATATTAGTTATAGCCGGCTTGGGTCAGTGAGTTGTAATTGTACCTCTTCATCTCCTACATATAGGAAGGAGATCTTTTCATTTGAGTATCTTTCTTGTCTTGTCTTGTCTTGTCTTTTGTACTTAGTACATTGTATAAGGAGTTTTCCCCCTCGAAGAGGCTTTCTATTCATCTATTCTATTCATTCAAGTTGTGGAGTACTCTTTCTGATCTATTTATGCTCTTTTCATGGTTTTTTTGGATTTTTTTGCATAACATGAGGACACCAATCCTCCGCACAAGCACCAACTTGTTAATCAAAGCTTCAACATGTGAGGACACCAATCCTCTGTGCAAGCACCGATTTGCTTTGTTTAGGCACAAACTTGAGAGGAGACTGTAATCTCCTCTCCTTTCCCCACCCTACCACCTTGAGATATAGATATTGTTGTACTTCTACCACATTGTCTTCAGATCCTCTCCTTTCCTCGCCTTTCACTATATTATGTTCTCTGCTTTGCTTCCTGCTGTGTGCACTTTTGGAGTATTCTAGTTTAATTCTTCTCATTGCTTCTCTTATAATGTATCTTGTTGGAATTCCATTTACTGTACTGATACTATGCACATACTCGTTCACGTTCTCCTTGCGCCTTTCTCACAAATGCACTTTATTTATGCACGACTGCTCCTTATTTTTCTACATGTCTTGTTACCTCACACACTTCTTCAAACCATTTTCCTCCGATTCCCCTGAGCATTTCATCTAACCCGAAGCTTGAAAATTAAGAATATTACTCCATTTGTTCTTCCAACCTCTCATTCATCAACCTAAATCTTATTTATACTCAACTTGCTCAATTGATGTGTCCACAAGTTGGGGATTCTCTAAGACGGTAACACCCCTTCTTCCTTTCTTTTCGTTCAATATTACCCAAACATTTTCCACTTGTCTTATCTTGTGTGGATGAAGTGCCATGACTTTGTGGGTCTTGCGTACACTAGTTCATTATCTTGGTGGGACTTGCACACTGGAATACCATGACTAGGTGGGAATAGAGTGCCATGCACATACAACCTTGTTATGTAACCTGGTTTGAATCCTTCCTTTAATTTGCTGAGACTTGCACACATGTTTTCTATATACTTCTTCAAACTAGAATTTAGATTTCAATGTCATCACCAAGTACAACAACCTCTTTGACATCAATAACAATACCAAAGTTCAAAAATATCCCCCTTTGGAATTGATGTCAACACTAAGAATGAAACTAAGCTCCCCCTGAATGTGAGTTATTCTTTTATGTGCAAACATCGATTCAACATTTCTCTACAAGACCATTTACTTAGTATCTCTCCCCCTTTAAAATCAATGGCAAAGGGATTCTCCCCTTTCCTTTATGCTTTCATTTCTTTCTTCTGCTGTGCCAAGTTTACTTGCAGCTTGTATGATCCCCCTGCGTCGTTGCAAACTCTCACCTGAATTTATTGCACTTCTGTGTTGGTTTATTTTTTGCCATCTGGCCCTTTGGATTCATAGTGTCCTCTGCTTGTCAAAGTGAAAACTCTATTGCAGTTATAGGCTTCATTGTATATTTCCCACGAAAATATTCTTGTTGTTGCTTCCTAACTTCAAGTTGCTTTAACCATGCCAGGTTTGTTCCATGTCATAGATGCTTTGAGCTAATGTGAAGTCAAAGTGAAGTCAATATCTGATAAATTTTGGTTGTGAGGCATTTTTACATATTGATAAAGAAAATAGAACAAAGCTTGAGGTTAAATCGAAGAAGTGTGCCTTTATTGGATACAGGGTTGATGATATTGGGTATCGCTTGTGGGACTATGAAAATCGCAAAATCATTAGGAGTAGAGATGTGGTATTCAATGAAAAGGTCATGTATAAATATCATTTGCAGGGAAAGAAAGGGAAAAGGAAAACACAGAATACATAGTGCTTGATGAAATCAATGAAAATGAAACTCCAAAGGTGCCATAAAATGAAGAACAACAACAGGTAACGCAAAATCCTTCAAGTGTTAAAAGATCTACTAGGTTAAATAGAACCCCTAAACGATACTCTCCTTCACTGTATTATTTATTGATGATTGATCCTGGTGAACCAGAATATTATGAAGAAGAAATGCAGGTGGAAACTAGAAATAAGTGGGAGCAAGGCATGAATGAGGAGATGGACTCCTTGGTAACAAACCAAATATGTGATTTGGTTTAGTTTCTTATAGGTAAAATAACATTGTATAATAAATGGGTTTACAGCTTGAAGGAATAAGATGGAGGCAAGAAGAGGTACAAGGCCAGAGTTGTTGTAAATGGGTTTATAGAAAATAAAGCTATATATTTTGATGAAATATTTTCTCTCATTGTTAAAATGACTTCAATTAGAAATATTTTAAGTCTAGTGGCGGTAGAATATTTGCATCTTGAACAGTTACATGTAAAAATAACCCTTCTCCATGGGGATTTGGAGGAAGATATCTATATGTAGCAACCATAGGGGTATGAAATCAAAGGGAAGGATAATTTAGTATCCATGTTGAAGAAGAGATTGTATGGATTGAAGCAAGATCTAAGGTAGTGGTATTTGAAATTTGACAAGTTTATGAGAGAACAAGGTTATAGTAGATGTCATTCTGACCATTGTTTTTATTTCAAGAGGCTAGATAATGGAAGATATATTATTTTTTTATTGTATGTGGATGACATGCTTGTTGCATGGTCTAACATGTAGAATATAAATGTGCTTAAAAGGAAATTAGCTAATTCATTTGCGATGAAAGATTTGACTTCTGCAAATAAAATCATTGGTATGAGAATAACAAAAGACAAGAAAAATTGCAAATTGACATTGTCTTAAGGTGAGTACATAGAAAAGGTGTTGGATAGTTTTAGAATGCAGGATGCAAAACCAGTTAGTACACCTTTTTCCAACCATTTCAATTTAAGTAAGGAAATGTGTCCTAAGAAACAGGAGGAAATATAATACATGTCCAAGGTCCCTTATTCATCAACAGCTAGTATTTTGATGTATGCGATGGTGTGAACAAGACCAGATATTGCACATGCAATGTTAGTTGTTAACATGTATATGAAAAATCAAGGTAAATAATATTGGAAGGCATTAAATTGGATTCTCGGGTATTTGAGAGGTACTACTACTCATGCATTATGTTTTGGAGGTTCAAACATTGTTATACAAGGATATGTTGATGTAGATATGGAAGGTGATAAAGATAGCAGGAGAAGCACGACATGGTATGTCTTTACTGTAGGTGGAACAACAATAAGTTGGATTTTGAAACTACAAAGGTTGTTTCACTTTCAACAACAGAAGTGAAGTATGTTGCTGCTACATAGGCTAGTAAAGAGATGATTTGGATACATAGGTTCATGGAGGAATTGGTTAAGAAGTAGGAGAATATCAGGTTGTGCAATGATATCCAGAGTTCCATTCAGCTTGCAAAGAACTTAGCCTTATATTATAATACTAAACATATATAGCTCAAGTTCCATTTCATACGATTGGAAGGTGAACCATTGAAGTTGGAAAAGATACATACTAGCTAAAATCCTGCAAAAATGTTGACAAAGGTAGTAACTAGAGAGAAACTGAGTTCTTTCTTAGTTTCAGTTGGCCTTCAAGCATGAAGGTGAATATGAGAGATTCTCCAGGTCCAAGTTTTGGAGAATAGTTTAGTAGATATAGTAGCAGAGGAGTTTTTGTGATCAGTCTCTTAGTGGGAGATTGCTAGTTGTGGAGCTTGATTATCTTCTTGATTGATAGATATATTTTTTTAGTCATGTTTGCACCCCAGTTTTATATGTTGTGCAGGTGGACTGTACAATCATCCCAGTGGGGGGGTGCGGGATGGATTAACCCCCTCACGGGGTTCTGGGGGGTTTGCGTTGTTTTTGGGCCAATGGTTTACGGGACCATGGTATTGGGTATCCTGTGGTATTTTCCCATGGTAGTCCCTCTTTAAAAGGAAGGAAACATAATATGACTGTGTATTTTATTGTAGTATTGTAAATATCTCTATGATTATGTAAGAGAGACTGTGAGAGAGTGAAGAGGAAGTTGCAACGAACGTGTTGTGGTTTGTATCCCTTCATTTGTTGGACGATATAATAAAAGGACTAGAAATCTCTCTGTGGACATACACCATATTGGGTGAACCACGTATATTGGTTTCTTTATTTTATTGTGTTTATGTGTTTTATTTATGCATCTTATTTTATGCTATTGTTATGTAATCTTGTTTTTCTAACACAATTCAGAAAAAAGGAAAGCAACCAAGTAAGAAAAAGTAAGAATAAATCACTCGAAATTTACAATAGAGTGAAAAGGTGACAGTGACAAAATTATAGGAGGTTTAAAATACCAGTTGAGAATAACAGAAAGAAGTTACAACCTCCAAGGATATAAAATACCATCTAGGCTCAGTAATCGAGGATGGCATAGTTTTTTAGAGGTTGTCTAGAATTGTTGAGTCTGTTGTATTATCTAGTATGTAAGAACTGTTTCTGAGATAAATATTTTGGGATGTATCAGAGATGTTTTTCCTCTATAATTGTGTTTCCTTCTAGTGTTCTGAAATCTAATTCCATATTCAACATAAACCTTTCTTGAGCGATAAAGAAAATCTTGAGCAATATTTTCTCATATACTTGTATCAGTGATATGAATATATAGTAGAATGTTGAGATTGAAGTTGAGATTTCATCATGTATGACCTTAGTTTCATTTTTATGATTTCTATATGTGATTTAGCAATAGTTGAAGGTTTCTTCTATTGTAGGCCATGAATGTATGTCATGTTTCCATTTGAATTAAATCAGAACTCAAGGACAGTTTGCATTTTGTATTAAACTACTGAATTATTTTCCATAAAATCTCACTGCGTTTTGCTTCCATTGAGTGTGATAGATTTGTCCTGAAGACACCTCTTATATATCTAATTTTTTGTATCTGCTAAAATTCACCTATATATATACCTACCATGATGAATACATTTCATAAGATTCCTCTGAAATAATTTTTTGTATCTAAGATAGTTCATAATTGTTTACCTACAAGTATTTTCAAGAAAAGTCAAAATTCACAACTCATTCATACAAATTTAGCTTTAAATGTTTAAAATTTGAGCCTAATCATGCCCTAGAGTGTACTAAATTCCGCCTATGACATCTCAAGAGACAACATGAAAAATGGTGTCGTTTCCAAGGAGCGAAGAACTATAAATCTATTTTCCCTGGGGCATGGTTTTGATTCTAGATCGGTGAACTTGGATCAGAAATTTGGCTGAAGTTTCACCTGGTGACTCCACTGATGAGAAACTGGCTTCTAACAAGTGACACACTAGGGTGGATCTGACATCTAGTGAATTCTTGAGCCTGCAAGATTCAAGAAATACCTAGAGAAATTTATGTACAAATAAAAATACTCAGGGGATTGGTATTCAACATATAACTTCTCAATCAGTTTCTTGTGAATATCAAAATCAAGAAACATTTGAAGCTGCTAATATTCAAGAGAATCCTCATCCTACTCCTGGAACTACAATTAATCCTATTAGAGCCTTAGATTTATACCTTCTCTACACTCACTAGTTCCTCTCATCCTTTATAGTCTGAATCAAGACCTCATAGAACTCATATAACTCCTCAGACTAGGAATGTTATATTACAACATCTAATGGCCAATCAAGGAAGAGGAGGTGGGCCACCACCACCACTTGTAAACCCCTAGGTGGATTCCATATATGGCTCGTTGAATCTCCCTATTAACCTCCATGATCTACTTGAAAGCTATTTGAAAATATTACCTAAGTATGATGGATAAAGGGATACCATAGCTGAAGAGCATATGGAAACCTTTCAAGACTTTATTGATAACTTGTATATTGAGCATGATGATGTGTTCTTGAGGATTTTTATCCAAACCTTATAAAGAGAGGTCAGGAAGTGGTTTATATCCCTTCCCCTTCTAGCAACTTACAAAATCTTTTGGCATGTCTTTGAGATTGCATTCATGATGTAGTGGTGTGAGAAAAGGGATCATCTATATTACCTCACAAACTTTGTTGTACTAAAGAAGAAAATTGGGGAAATAGTTGGAGAGTTTAACAAAATATTTAATAAGATATATAAAAATATTCATCAAGATATTAAACCTTCACAAGCAGTCGCAAAGGTCACCTATGTAGGTGCTTTTGAGCATGAATTTGCAATGATACTCAGAGAGGGGAGATCTGCAACTTTAATGGATATGAAAGATGATGCAGTAGATGTGGAAGGAAACATGACCGCTTTTGGAAAGATGAGATATAAGCATGAATCAAATAATAAAAGGTCTAAAGAATGTATTGATACCTCTAGGAAATATAGAGACACACAATATGAAAATATGGAGGAGATGTCTAGATTGGTTAAAGGTCTTTCAAGCAAACTCACCAGACTGGAGGTAGAAGGAAATAATTCAAACATAAATCCCCAAGGTGGAGGGAAAATAAATCCTAACCAGTATAGGATACCTTTTAACCCTAATATCATCAATAGGGATAGGAGGAATGAAGATCCACTCATACATCATCCTGTAAGAGAATTTAATAGTAATCATTTTGCAGACCTACCCCCAGATGAAGAATATATAGATCTACATAAAGAAATGTTATGGATAAAATATGAGAGTGATATGATCCATTTAACGTAGGAATATTATGAAAGGTCTTTACAAGGAGATATATATGAAAATAATAAAGAAGTGCAGAGAAAATACAATCTTAGACCAAGAAATCCTACAACAAATCAGAAGCAAATTTCTCTCCCTAGAAAAACCTCTGTGAATCCAAAAAATGAGAAAATACCTAACATCCCAACCATTTCTAAAAAGCTTGATGTCTGTCAAGATAAGATGTATATGCTTGTATCTCTAGTTGCAAAAAAGAAAGCTGAAGTTCCACATCCCAAAAGAGCTGAGCCTGAAAGAAACAAGAAAGATAAATTTTCATTCCTTTCAATCTTTAGCATGAGTTAGCCAAAATAAAGATCCCAATATCTATATCAAAACTAGCTAAAAACGTGGCTTATCAAAAGAAAATAGAGAAAATTTTGAACATATTAGGGACAACCATGTAAGCTAACACCCTAAATATACCAGATGAAAATCCTACCATCTCAGTTTGTCCAGTGGTAGAAGAAGAAAAATATGACCATACAACCCCATTCTACATAACTCTCGGTGTACATGAAAAGTTGTTGCACACCTGCATGTTAGATTTTGTAGCTTCCCATAAATTAATGCCAAAATACATCATGGACAATTGGATTTGGAGATTGCTAATCCTTATCGTGATATTTATAGCTTTGACTCCAAAAAAGTGAAATATTTGGGGATGATTAAAGATCTAGTGGTTACTTTGGCTCAGCTTCAGCAAAGACTATCATGATGGATGTGGTAGTGACATATGTGCTTGCCAGATATGGAATGTTGTTATCTAGGACATGGACCAAAAAGATGGGAGGAACTATACAGATGGACATGAAGTATGCAATTGTCCCTATGTTTGCAGGTGAGACTAGAATATTCTATAGGAATTCCAAGTTTGAATATGTTATTAGTGATCATAATAGTCCATTAAACTACCTTGTATATGCTATAGAAGAATATATGGGATGTTGCATTTTAGCTATGGATGAGAGTTATGAAGATAATGTACCCACATGGATTACTGCCAGAGAGTCTTCATCTTGTCAGAGCCAAATATGGAAGATGTATTTTGATGGGTCCTCCTCTAAAGGAGAAGTAGGAGCTGGAGTAGTTATTTTCTCTCCCATTAAAGAAGAAATTGCTTTGTCTTTCAAACTAAATTTTGAAACCACAAATAATGTAGCTGAATATGAAGCTCTTATATTGGGATTGAAGGTTTCTATAAAAATGGGAATGACACAACTCTCTTTTTTTGGAGATTCAAAATTGGTTGTACACCATATTAAAAATGTGTATCAAACCAAAAATCCCAGGATTAGGGCATACAAAAATCAAGTATGGGACTTGGTGGAAAAATTATTTAATGCTTTCAACATTACTGTTGTCCCAAGGGAGATGAGTCAACAAATAGATTCGCTAGATGTATCTACCAATACATTAAGACCTCCAATAGGTCCCATGATGAAGCATGAAGTTGAGATGATATACACACCTTCTATCCCTAACAATAAAAAAACGAGAAAGTGTTTGAGGATTGCCAACAAATAAAAATATTTATGGAAATGATATGTGAGTTTTCCACAGCCTGTATAGACCAAGATCAAAGTGAAGATGAGGAATAAGAGTGTCAAGAGGAGGGAAAATAAGACCCAACATTCATAAGTAAAGATGCTAATTGTAGAGTTTTGTCACTGGAGAGAACACTATGATAGTAAGCAGAAGCAAGGGTATCCATTACCAGAAGCTAATAGGTTGCAGAGAAGCAATCGACCATGACAACATCAGCAACACAAAAGGAACACACCAACGCTAAACCAAACAAAGAAGCATAAATGTCAGTAGTGGAGATCAAAACTGGAGTGGACACCGGAGGACCATTGCTAGGGAAAGTACCATCGATGAAGTTTATGGAGTTTAATTTGTAGGATTTCAATAGTTTTCCCAGCTTATAATTGTCAAAGTATGCAGAGGTCATAGAAGAACTAGATGGAACAGAGAAGTGTATTGCAAAGAAATGGGTGAAGAATATGTTCTATTATGGAATCATGACATTATTGGAGGTCCCTCACTTCATGCATGGAACAAGTATCGCCCGATACATAATATTTTTTCCGAGATGATTGCATGACAGTTTCCTATGGCTAGATCATCCATATGCAATTGACGAAGATATAATTCAAAAGATATCCAACTCTCCACACACAGGGAAGATCCCAGAAAATCCATTAGAGCACGAGATATGAAAGCAAATGAGACATACCAGAATTATGCTACACACATAGGCACTAGAGGAGCACTGATCTCGGTGATCAATGACCCAAAATTACAATTTGTGACATAAGTCCTGGTGGGAAAACTCATGCAAAAATGAAAAAAAGACGAGTGCCTTGTGGGGGTGCTATTTGAGAATATTGATGCACCCAAGGCATCAAGATGAACTGGACCAAGTATGTTATATAGGATTCCATTGAGTATTTCTTAGAAACCTAGAACTTAGGCAAGGACTTCCACTTTAGCTGGGTATTGCTTCTCATTGCGATGATAGCATGGAAACCATTTAAATGGAGTGAGTTCAAGATCATAGGAACAAACATCTTTCCAGCACCCAATTTTAGCGTATGGTAACATAGTACAGATAGAGAGGTCCAACAAGCCACACAAGTGGCATTCTAATGTTGGTATATGGAGATGATTTAGGCCACCCATAATCCTATCACATTTCAACGTCATTGATAGACAAGTATGATTCTATGGTCTTTTTTACATTCGGCACACACAACGTCTTCATTTCACAGTGCATGAATCCTGAGAACTAGATGGAAGTAATGTAATTTTGCATTAATGAATATGAAACCAAGGAATCCATTGAATATTAGCCCCTAGAATTTTAGTTGCGACCAAACTCAGATGTAGAGGTATTGGATACCCCTAAGAGTAACCCAAAGAAAAAGAGGACAAAAGTGTTAGGTTCTACGATGCGCAACTCTCCACATTTGAGTGAGAAGAAAAATAAGAGAGAAAAAATAAGCACATCCAGAAGCATCTCAACCCCAAAATAAGAAGAAGCATGCAATGATATTGCTCTCTAACATGGACGAGGAGGAGGAGAAAGAGAGGAAATAGCCACTAGAGGAAACTGAAGCAGGACGAGGTGGGTCTCCAAAATGTACCCCATCACCAAAAGGTGAGAATGTAAAGACACAAATATTTCCTGAGAAGAAATGGGAATCCAAACAAGAGTTGGCACTCCAACAAATCATCAAAAACATTGGGGTAAACCTAGACTCACAACAGGTACTTCAACTGGATTTCTCCAAACAATTGTCCAAGATGAAAACGAAGTTGTAGTTGCGTATTTTGATCCACCAAGGATACAACATGGAGAATATAGATGACATTGTGTGCAAGTATGCATTCGGCACAAAGTAGCATGTCACACAAATAGTGGAGAGGAGCATCCTGAGCATAGAACCTCAAGTGGTCAATATTAAGTAAGCATAGGTTTTGTCATCCTTAGCATCTAGTTGCTATGGGTTTATGGTCAACTTGTTATAGGTACCATTCCAACATCTATAGGAATGCATGGTCATACTCACACAAGAGATGGGCACATGCTAGTTGGAGATGAGCAGGGCATACATCGACATGCAACATAAGCATGCCACAGAAGTTGTTATGCACACTTTTCCAACAACCACGGTGGAAAACATCTATATGATAGCTTAGGAGGAAGCACAAGAAACACCCACATAGGAGTCAGTAGAGAGTAGTGTGAAGAAATCAAGATGCTTACCCAAGTACTGCGTGTTCAGAATGCAATATTGAAAGAAGGATGGAGACTGTCGAGACTCTAGAGTAGGTCAAACTAAAGTAGTAGATAGCACTGTTGATGTATATGTAACTTCAGAATGTATTTCATATGTATATTTATTGTACCCTTATAAGAGATGTGTTATTCCTCTATAAGGAAGTGTCGTCATTTGTATCGACAAGTTTCGCAAGTGGATTAACTTACCGATGGGTTATTAGACTACCTGATGTGGGTGTCGGCCCAATATATATGTAACTGGGGTTATTAGGTTGAGTTAGACAAGTTGGCCCCATAAGTAATTAGGCAGGTCAGGACAAGTATAAATAGAGAGTCGGGATTCTCTATTTTGATCATCTCAGAACTCACTCTTCTCTCACTCAAAAAGTGGCGCACATTGGAGGAGGAGGATCAGCTGCATAGTATGAGACTATATATTGTATTTGGTTGTACTTTGGTTGAGCCATTGCTCTATCTATCTCTGAGGAAGTTGTGGGGTTTTTCACCTTTGGGTTTTCCCCACGGAAAAATCTGTGTGTCCATTGTCTCATGCTTTTGATTCTTGTGATGCTTGGCATGCTTGATATGATTATTATGCATTGATATACTATACATGTTATTCTCTCAATAAATATTCTATAGCATATTGAATTAATGCTCAAAATCTAACATGGTATCAGAGCTAACCTGAGAAGAAGACACTGTGCAGTTGCAGAAGCTAGGGCTTCTTGTTTTTGGGTTTCTCTCCATAGATTTTGGAAAAGTAATATGATGGATTGACTCTCCTCAGCAAGGTGACTCTATCTGTCCAATTAGAATTCAATTTTGAGCACTTTCAGTTTTGGCCCTAAAAATTAGGGTTTCCTCAAAAATAGGAATTTCTGAAATCTGAAGACACAACTGGAATCTACTTGGAAAATCAGAAGTTTGGAGCTTTGGTTCAATATTTTTGGTTGTGTAGATCTCTGGGAAACTCAAACCCTAATCCGACACCAGATCCAGTTTTCAACAATCAAGTGGTAAGACTCAAATCTTTTCTATTTCCATTTGAAGTACTCTTTAAGATGTCTCGCCACACCAAGCTTGAGAACAAGCTTGAAGGAGATGATAACTTCCGAGCATGGAAGTATAGGATTGGTTTAATCCTTGAAGAGAATGAGTTGGATACTTATATAAGTGAAGAGGTCCCTGTCCCAGAGGGAGAAGAGGCTAAGGCTCTTCACAAGAGGAATTTGGTTAAGGCAAAGAGGATCATTGTTGATTCTATTAAAGATCATCTCATCCCTCATGTGTCATCCCTAAAGACACCAAAAGAGATGTTTGATTCCTTGACCAAACTAGTTGAAGGCAAGAACATAAATCGGAAGATGACCTTAAGGAATCAATTGAAGAATATCAAGATCCAGAATGCAGAGACTATGCAGTCATATTTCTCAAGGGTCTCCCAAATAAAAGAACAACTTGAAGCTGTGGGTGAAGATATAGAAAATGGAGAAGTGGTGATGACCACTATTAATGGCCTCCCTAGGTCATGGGATTCCTTCATCCAAGGAATTTGTGCTAGAAAGAAACTTATCTCTTTTGCTAGACTGTGGGAAGAATGCTCACAGGAAGAAGCTCGAATTGTAGCCAGAGAAGAGAAGATGGGGAGTGAAGATGAAGCACTCACAGCTCACTCCAAAAGACATGGTGATAAGAAATCTCACCATCATGGCAAGAAAAGAAAATATCAGAATCAAAGAGGTAGTCCCAGACATCGAAGGGACATGACCCATGTCTGTTGCTATACATGTGATGATAAGGGACACTATGCCAGAGATTTCGCTAAGAATAAGAAAGAGGGTACTAACAAGAAGAAGAACTTCAAAAGAATACATCATGCTCATGCTGTAGAGGATGATGAACCTCCCAGGAAGAGGGCTAGAGAAGATAGTGAAGATTCTTCAAGTGATGAAGAATATGTTTTGATTTCTGCTCTCACCGGAACCATTACTCATGGAAGTAATGATTAGCTCATAGATAGTGGGGCTTCCAAACATATGACAGGATTCAAAGAATCCTTTGTGAATCTATCTGAACATGATTCACCCCACAAGGTGAAGCTTGGAGATGACTACAAGTATCCCATAAAAGGGAGTGGTGAAGCCTCATATCAACTAGACTCTCGAAAGTCTATGAAGATGAAAGATGTACTCTATGTTCCAGGTCTCAAGAAGAATCTACTCTCAATATCTTCATTGGATGCAAAAGGCATGAGGGTTGCATTTATAAATGGACAAGTCCTAATGTGGCCTAAGGGTAAGACTATAGATGATGCAGTTGTGATTGGAGAGCAAGAGGGAGGATTGTACAAATTGAAGGGCCATCCAGAACAAACCATGGTCCATGATTTTGTAGAGCCAAGTGAACTTTGGCACAAAAGGCTTGCACACATGCATTATAGGGCATTACCAATTGCAAGCAAAGCGGTAGAAGGTCTTCCTGAAATCCAGACAAAGCATGAAGGCATTTGCAAAGGTTGTGCAAAGGGAAAGAATACAAAGAAGACATTTCCAAGCAGTGAAAGCAAGGCAAAAGGAATCTTGGAGATTATCCACTCTGATGTATGCGGTCCCATGTCATCCAATTCTCTGAGTGGGTATGTATACTATGTCTCCTTTATTGATGATTTCTCTAGGAAGACTTGGATCTACTTCTTGAAGAACACAGATGAAGTGTTTAATAATTTCAAGGAATTCAAAGCCTTGATAGAAAACCAAACTGACTTGAAGATCAAGATCTTCAAATATGATAATGGCGGAGAATTTACTTCAGAATACTTCAAGAAGTTATGTAGTCATTAAGGGATTAAGAGGGAGTTGACTACTCCTTACAATCCACAACAGAATGGGGTTGCCGAGAGAAAGAATAGAACAATCATGGAAGAAGCAAGGGAAATGCTTCATGACCAAGACTTACCTATGCACTTATGGACTGAAGCAGCAAGGACAACTGTATATGTGCAGAACAGAACACCCCATAAGATACTTGACAACAAAACACCAGAAGAAGTGTTCACTGGTAAGAAACCAGAAGTGAGCCATCTCAGAATATTTGGTTGTCCAGTATACACTCACATCCCAAAAGAGAAAAGGTCAAAGTTGGATCCTTCAAGAAAGAACGGTATATTCGTGGGTTACAGTGAAAGCTCAAAGGCTTACAGAATCTACTTCCTTGGATTCAAGAAGATTGACATCAGCAGAGATGTAACATTTGATGAAAGTTCAGCTTATCACAAATCGAGAAAGACACCTGTTGAAGACAATGAACAACCCAGAATATCCAAAACACAAGACACCACAATGAATGAAGTAGTTCTTGAAGAAGATCAAGAAATGGAAGATCCACAAGAACTTGTGGATACACCTCGTGAGAAGAATCCTCACAAGAGGAAACCTACATGGGCTAGAGAGCTCATCCAAGATGTAGAGAGATTTGGCATTCCAGAAAAAGAACACAGAGAAAGAAAAAGGACAAGGTCACATACTAGTTATGTTGCTTTACTCTGTGACATCATGGATAAAGAACCTTCCAGTTATGAAGAAGCTGCAGAAAAGAAAGAATGGAAGGATGCTATGATCGAAGAATACCAATCTATTATGAAGAATGATGTTTGGGATGTGGTACCAAGACCAGATGGGAAGTCTTTGGTAACTTCCGAGTGGATCTATAAGGTTAAGCATGCTGCAGATGGTAGCATCGAGAAATACAAAGCTAGGTTTGTAGCTCCTGGCTTCTCCCAGAAAGAAGGAATTGATTATGAAGAGACTTTCGCTCGTGTGGCCAGATACACTTCCATTAGATCAGTACTTGCTCTAGCTGCAGTAATGAAATGGAAGGTACACCAGATGGATGTCAAGAATGCTTTCTTGAATGGTGTAGTTGAAGAGGAAGTGTATGTGGAGCAGCCACTCGGGTTTGAGACACATGATAGAGGAACACATGTGTGCAAACTGAAGAAATCCCTGTATGGTTTGAAACAGGAACCCAGGACCTGGTATGGCAGGATAGATGGCTTCCTATCCAGTTTGGGCTTTACCAAGAGTAAAGTGGATTCCAACCTTTACTACAAGGTTGAGGAGGGAAATCTAGTGATTCTACTATTGTATGTGGATGACTTGTTTCTGACAGGTGAGGATAGACTGATTGCTGACACGAAGAGGAAGCTAGCTGCCGAGTTCGAGATGAAGGACTTGGGTATGATGCACTACTTTCTTGGTATGGAGGTGTGGCAGAGTGCAGATGGGATCTTCCTTGGACAAGGGAAGTATGCAGTAAAGATACTAAAGAGCTTTGGGATGATGGACTGCAAGGCCATGGCCAAACCTATGGCATCGAACCTGAAGCTTCTGTGTGATGCTTCTTCTGAGCCGGTTGATGCTACAATGTATCGTCAGATGATTGTGTCTTTGATGTACCTAACGAATACAAGGCTAGAAATTTGCTTTGCGGTGAACACCTTGACCCAGTATCTGACATATCCGAGACATGTTCACCTGATAGCTACAAAGCATGTTCTGAGGTACCTGAAGGGTACAATGGATTATGGGCTCAAGTATGAGGCGAATCAAAAGTTTAGCCTGGAGGGTTATGTTGATTCATATTGGGTAGGTAGTGCCATTGATCGGAAGGGCACTTCGGGGTGTTGCTTCAGTATGGGATCAAGTGTGATCTCTTGGTTTAGCAGGAAGCAGTCCTGTGTGGCACTGAGTACAGCTGAAGCAGAGTATGTCGTAGCCTGTTCAGCTAGTTGTGAGGCAATATGGCTTAGGAAGCTACTGTCTAAGTTTTTTGATCTATAGTTGAGTGCTACTTGTATATATTGCGACAACTAGAGCTGTGTGAAGTTGTCAGAGAACCTAGTGTTCCATGACAGGTCGAAGCACATTGAGATCAAGTTCCACTATATCAGGGATATGGTGCAGAGGGGAGCTATGAAACTCCTGTATGTTGCGACAAACGAGCAGATAGCCGATGTGTTGACCAAGCCGCTTGCCAGAGTGAAGTTTGAATACTTCAGAGGGAGACTTGTTGTACTTCAGATCGAGATGCCTTCCAGAGGGAAGTGATGAAGTCCAGAGACATAGATGCACACTGGGCCATTCTTGCATGGTGGTAGGTTGGTCCTCCCATGGCAGGATGTAAGGGCCAAGCCATTCTTGCATGGTGGCAGGTTAGTCCTCCCATCGCAGGATGTAAGGGCTGAGCCATTATTACATGGTGGTAGGTTGGTCCTCCCATAGTAAGATGTAAGTGTTGGGCCATTCTCACATGGTGGCAGGTTAGTCCTCCCATGGTGAGATGTAAGTGCTGGTCCATTCTCACATAGTGGTAGGTTGGTCCTCCTATGGTGAGATATAAGTGCTGGAGCCTTTCCGACATGATAGTAGGTTGGTCCTCTCATGGTCGTTGATGTAAGTGTCGGGCCTTTCCGACATGGTGGTAGGTTGGTCCTCCCATGGTCGTTGATGTAAGTGCTGTGCCATTCCGACATGGTGGTAGGTTGGTCCTCCCATGGTCGTTGATGTAAGTGATGTTAGCCTTTCCCAGATGGTAGTAGGTTAGTCCTCCCATGTTGGTGAGTGTAAGTGTTGTGTGTGTGCATCTGGGTTGTGCTCCGTGGACTACGTGGTGATCTAAATACATTGATGTGACAGTTTGGTACACAAGTTTTGCACAGGAATATAATCAGTCCTGAGATGCTCTTGCAGGTTTTTTCGAGGCAGTGTAATCAGTCCTGAGAGATCTTGCAGGTTTTGCAGAGGCAGTGTAATCAGTCCTGAGGTGTATCTACTTGATGGCTTGCTCGCAGATGATGATGATGATCAGGTTGATCATGTGATGATATACATCAGTTGAATGCATG
Organism: Larix kaempferi; assembly: GCA_027924585.1. Lineage (NCBI taxonomy): Eukaryota > Viridiplantae > Streptophyta > Pinopsida > Pinales > Pinaceae > Larix > Larix kaempferi. Next base: position 21,733,657 of record BSBM01000096.1, on the reverse strand, counting down.
GTGAAGTATAACCACTTATACTATGAAACGAGAACTTTATACTATGAATGAGAACTCTAGCCATAAAAACGGTGAGTTTTGCGAAAAAAAACACCAAAAAACAACCCCAAATCGAAAACTGGTGATACTAGTATCACCGTTTTTCGATTTGCGGTTAAAATTACAACTTTTTGAGAACTTTGGGCGGTGGAGTAGAACCACCCTTTTTTTCAGAGCTAAAATTACAACATTTTTGGTAACCCTACGCAATGCAACATGGTGTTGCTGCAACAGTTGACTTAACAGTTGGCATCGTTGCCTTAGCAGTCGGCGTCGTTACAATGGAAATTCCAAAATTGATCTCTGAATCCAAAATTTGGTGCTTCCAGTGGCACATCTTTCCTTTGTCGGGTTACAATATGGTTTTTTTAAATTGTTTTTAGGAAAATAAACAATTAAAAATATTTTTAAAAAACATACTTGATAATAAATTGAAAGAGAAACAAATGCGAAATTTACAAAAACAAATAATAATAAAAAACCTAAAAAATAATTAAAAAAACCGAAAAATAAAGAAAAACACACACAAAGATAAGTTAAAAATAAGTTAACATTGGCAAAATAAAATAAAAATAAAACGAAAAAAATTGAAAAACATTTCAAAACCAATAAAAACTATACAAAATTATTAAAATATAACACATAAAAAAACAAACAAATAAAAAATATGGAAAAAATATGGAGAGAGGCACATGTAGGCATGGAGTGGGGGAGCGGAGGGATAAGGGGGGCTGTGTAGGTTACGTGGGCAGAAAAGGGGTAAGTTAGGTGGGCGGGAAAGGAGTGGAGAGAGGCACGTGGAGTGGGGCGGAGGGAGAAGGGGGCACGGCATGGAGGAAGGGGGCAGAGGGATAAGGGGGGGAGGCATGGAGTGGGGAGTGGAGGGATAAGGGGGGAGGCATGGAGTGGGGGAGCAAAGGGATAAGGGGGGAGGCATGGAGTGGGGGGGGGGGGGTGGAGGGATAAGGAGCGGGGGCGTTGAGCGATAAGGAGCGGCAGGATGGGGGTGGAGGTGGCAGACGGGGGTGGGTAAGGGTGCTAGCTCGATGCCCAGCATCGAGCCCCTGACAGGGGGGTGGAGACGAGTGCTGGCTCGATGCTGGGCATCGAGCCATCACTCCTAGATGGGGTTTTCAATGGTGTAGTGTGGTTTTTTTTTGTTTTTTTTGTTTTTTTATGTTTTTTTAGTTTTTTTATGTTTTTTTTTTAATTTGATTTTGTTTTTTTTTAAAGAAAAGTGGGTTTTTTTGGTTTTTTAAATAGTTTTTCAAAACAAAAATTAAGTTTTTTTTCCTTTGTTTTTTTTGTTTTTTTCAAATTTTAATGTATTTTATTCATTGTTTTTTTTCTTTCTTCAATTATTTCAAAACATTTTGTTGTGTTTTTTTGTGCTTTTTAGTTCTTTTTTTTTTATTTACACACTTAGCATGGGTTTTTCGATTTTTTTTTTGTTTCTTCACCGGACGAAGGAAAGAGGTGTTACTGGAACCACCATCTTTCGATTTAGAGGTCAATTTTCATTTTGTTTACCAGGGCATTGGACCGGTTTTCAAAATAGTTGTAAATTTAGCCCCGAAAAAAAAACAGGTGATACTAGTAATACCACTTTTCAAAACAGAGGTAAAAAATGCCTCAAAATGAAAATGTGTGATACTAGTATAAACCCTTTTTGAAACGGAGCTAAAAATAGCTACTAAAATTAGGAGAGAGAAAAACGAGAATTGTGTCGAGTTCTTGTTTCATAGTATAAGTGGTTGTATCGGTTTGATACTCTGTGGTCGTGGATAGGTTGTGCAGTGGCGTGTAAAAGATCCTGAGAGATTCGAGAGGTTGAGCTGTGTGCTCGTAAAAGGCCTGGGATGCTCTTGCAAGGTTTTGTAGACACATGTGATGAGTCTTGAGGATTCCACAGTATGACCAGTGATGATGAGGACCTATAGGTGGTGGGCCTACATCCAGTATGAAAAAAAACTGGCTCCGTAGAACTTCCTATGACGAGTAGATTCAGAGATTGGACGAGATAGTAGTAGCTGTGATGATGACAATGATTCGATGACGATGATCCAGAGAAGAAGACTTGTTCCATATGATCTGTGTCGAGAAATACCTTCCTAGTTAAGAGGGAGTGTTGATGTATATGTAACTTCGGAATGTATTTCATATATATATTTATTGTACCCTTATAAGAGATGTGTTATTTCTCTATAAGGAAGTGTCGTCATTTGTATTGACAAGTGTCGCAAGTGGATTAACTTGCCGATGGGTTATTAGACTACCTAATGTCGGTGTCGGCCCGATATATATGTAACTGGGGTTATTAGGCTGAGTTGGACAAGTCGGCCCCATAAGTAATTAGGTAGGTCAGGACAAGTATAAATAGAGAGTCGATATTCTCTATTTTGATCATCTCAGAACTCACTCTTCTCTCACTCAGAAAGTGGCGCACATTGGAGGAGGAGGATCAGCTACATAGTAGGAGACTATCTATTGTATTTGGTTGTACTTTGGTTGAGCTATTGCTCTATCTATCTCTGAGGAAGTTGTGGGGTTTTTCACCTTAGGGTTTTCCCCATGGAAAAATCTATGTGTCCATTGTCTCATGCTTTTGATTCTTGTGATGCTTGGCATGCTTGATATGATTGTTATGGATTGATATACTGTACATGTTATTCTCTCAGTAAAGATCCTATAGCATATTGAATTAATGCTCAAAATCTAACAAGCACAAGCAAAGGAAAATTTTGAAAAGGAAAAGGCTCAAGTAATAGGCATGTCAAAATTGATCAACATGAGATTTCAACTATGGAGCTATCTATAGGAAGCACTAGAAGTCATTTAGAGGGAAGAACAAATAAATACTTGGGAATAAGAGGTAATGTGAGAGAATAAATCACTGAAAACATTTCCCATGTCTATGTAGATGGATCCCATGACAGATATCTCAACCTTAACCAAAAATATAGCATTGAATTGCACAGATCAGTGGCAAGTAACAACTCAGATAATGCAATTCCAAGAACAAGTAGAAGCACAGTACAAGAAAGTTACTGAACTGCAACAAAAATCAAATAAGGGTATTGAATTAGGGAAAATCGAGCAACCTCGGCCACATTACACTACAATGGAATAAATTTCCCAATTCAACAAGGATTTTGAATGATTGATAGAGGTTGTGGAGTAGTTGGATGTGCAGATTCCCGAATTCACCACACGTATTACTCAAATTTTTCCTTCAGTCCAGTGGGCCATTTTTAAAGACGGAAGTTTGGTTTGAGGGAAATCCAAACATATTGTTAGGGGGATTGTTGGTGCACAACTTTTGAGGAAAAGGAATATGCATAAGAAAACACAGTTTTCAAGAAGAGGCATGCCAGGGAGACTAGTGCATAAGATTCATGTAACGTGCATAAATGGTAATCCACGCATGGTAGCTTTTCCTGTGACCTAGACCACACGTGGACTAACGGCCATAAGAGAAACTGAACCTATATATAGGAATATTTTGTAATGGGTTGATTTCGGATGATAATGGATTCTATGCTACCCGATCGAGTTGGTTATGTATTGTTGTAATAATGAGAAATCGGTAAGCTATTGACTTGAACTTACAATTTTAATATGTTATGTCTAGCTGAGGCTATGGATTGTATTCAGTTTTGGTTAATGATGAATAGATATGTTGCTCCCTATTATCTTGCATAGTTTGTATATGATTGTAACATGTGATGAATTCTTAAGTATGATAGAAGATGAATGTTGAATTGTAACTATTTGGAATGCATGAATAATTACATGATTATATAGACAAATTAAGAGTAGAAACCCATCCTCCTCTGTACACCCCATATGATGGTCTCTATAATTCCCGTGTGTGTCTCGAGTGAGACCTTATCCTATTTACAGGGTATTGAAAATTTTGATGCTTGTAGGGTGTTTGTTGGAGAATCCTATTGAACCCTAGGTATAACTGACACCATCCAACAATAGTGATAGAGCAAATATAGGAGAAATTCCAGTATTTGTCTCTGAATGATCATTTACAATGATCATAGTATTACCCTAGGAGGGTGAAATATGCTTTAAAAAAAAGAAGTTCAAGGAAAGAGGATGTAATTCACTCATGGATAAAGAAAAAGGATACCCTAGTTGGAACAAAGGTGCACCCCAAGCGTGGTTACTTGACCCCTGGAAAGACCTTGCTTTCTTCATCCAAAAGTTTCTAATGTGTGAGGGTAGATAGAATGTCATCTTCTAGTACCAAATTCGGCTACTCTTGGATTAAAAGGTAACAAGAAAATCAACATTCCTTTTTACTTACTAAGGAGGCTTACAAAAATTGCTTTTTTTATTCAGAAAAATCATATGAATCATAAAAGAAGTTTATATCACCATGCCTTAGTTATTAATCGTTCTAGACAAATTAGAGAGATGACATGAAACTTGAGAAAGTTTCCTAGCACAAAATGGATCCCAAGAAGAACCCACTACCAAGAACCAAGAAGATAAGGAGATGATTACTAGAAATCTACAGGGTTCTCCTATAGATAAAATTCCCCCACAAAATGAAGGTTCAAGCTCACCATTTGAGATCCTGTACTCAAAACAACCAAGAGGACAAAGTGGTTCGACATCTAAGTTAGCCCCACAAATACAATGCATAATCTCCTGGGGGATGAAAATAAAGTTCAATGAAGTACATGGCGACTTGGATACAGGTTCAGGAAATCATATAGATCAAATCTCATCTTTTCAAACACTATCAAGGAGACCCTAAACTAGAAAGACCACCAAAGATCCTCCACTAGGAAAGGAAGCATGCAATGAGCAAGAGGCTCTCTTAGAACTCCAAAATGATTAGCATGTAAACCCTACCAAGTCAAATTTTCCTTCCTTAGCTTCCCAATTAAAGAGAAAGAAAAAAAGGTTTTCAAAGTAAGAATAATAGTCAAGGAATTAGAAATTATGGATAGAACTATCAAAGTAGAGAATAACTACTGAAGAAACAAGGCACTAAATGTATGGAGGAATATGAGCAATTTAAATGCAAGCACATGCTGCTCGGAAATTATTCTAGGAGATGGTATCAAAAAAAAAAAAAAAAAAGTACAATAGGAGAATGAAGATAAAGATAACGAGACAGAGAACAAGGGGACAAGCCACCTCAACGTCAACAACCAACTCGAACCTTCTGACAAAGGAAGTAGGGTGTCTGTGAGCCAACAATTTTGGGAAATTTTGATGAATTTTTGAAGAAGCTTGTGTGGTGAACACAAAATTGCATGAGGACTTGCAATGCCCTCTATGTGGGGGAGATGTTGGCACCCAATTTTGATTCTTTTGAACATGATTAATAAGCCTATTTTCCTCCCGCCTTGCCCTAAATATATCTTTCTTTGTCAAAATCTTGAGGATCAATGGTCTAAAGAGAACATGTAAGGTAAATAAGTTATTTATTCTTGATTTACTAGTTGTGGTAGATTGAATGTGGTTACTGATCAAATTACTAACATAATTTCTAGCATTTCATGGATAACTATTGGAATCAGTTCCTGTAACCAAATACTAGAATTAGTTTCTATACACAATTACTAGAACTTATTCTTGTAACCTAAATCCAAGGAAAATGTAATTGCAGTCGTCAAACAAAGAATCTAGCACATGGGTTTTTCCAACAAATGTCCCAATAAGGTTCTATGTTATTCATATCATCTTTAGGATCAATCAAGACGATGGTGGCCTCCATACAACATAGTCCTATATTTGTGATAATCCAATGAAGGACAAAGTTAATGATCAGGCAATGGAGATATTTTCATGCACTACATGTTATGAAAATATAGGATGAATACGATATTCACTCTGTCTATATCCAATAGGATGTTTAATATTGATCATAGGATTCCTCTCATGCTCATATTTGGAATCATACTATTATAATTGTTTCAACATACCCATAGAATACTGGAACGGTTTCAACACCTTATCGTTCTCTCATTGTTTAAATAGATAACTTGTAAGGCCCACATAGTTAGTGTTAATGTTAATATATTTAGTCATTCATTGAGGAGATGGTATTGTCTTTGTAATCGCTTGAATGATGTAGAACTCCATTATGATAATGAAAATTTGTTGATGTATTATGCTCCAGATTGATTATTTTGTAGTGTGGTAGCATTCCCTCGTTGTGTCTAGGGATAGGAGCCCCCCAACCTCTGACACACACTGATTTATATTCAGTAAGTTTCATGTATGTTCTTTATACATTTATAGATTGTTTAGATACATGTTGAGAATACTTTATAGTAATACTCTATTTTATTAGGAAAATTGTTTTTTCTTGCTCGATATTTGTTTAAGTGTTATTGCTAATTCATTTAAGCAGTGTTGTGATCATATTTTATCTTGTTTAAATGTCTTGTGTGGATCCTATAATATAGAGGGAATGCATGACTGAAATCTATGTAAATATTATGTGATCGTTCATATTTGAAAACATGTGTACAAAGTACTGTTAGAATAGGCCATGTATTCTTCAATATTTGAGGTTGTTTTAACCTATGGTTTAACAATCTCATATCAAATAATGTCCCATTGAAACACAAGATATAGATATGCTTATGATTCCTTTGTATTATAGTTCACTAAATTTTATGAAATGGTGTGTTAGATAGTCTTTTATATGAGTTGATTAGTTACCTGCAAAAACAGTATAAACATTTCATAAGTTTATGTTCATAGATTGATAAGTAAATGTAATGGATTTTATGAACACATATAAACTGAATGACAAGGTGAAGAGTCACCACATATCCTCTTGGAAGGTGAAACCAAAGAGTCATAACAATGTGTAAATGATTGATTAATGCTCAATGAAAATCATCCTGAGAGTTATTCCACAACAACAAGCAATAACGATAAAAATAAAGGGTAAAAATACAACTGTATGTGTATAGTGGTATGATATCACATAAGTTTTAGCATGAAGGAAAAGTATTATTTATGCTTATTTGTGAAAGGATTGGATTGTCAGAAAGGAAAGATGGACTATTGGAATATGATTGTATGAGATAAATATTCTAACTAATATTGAAGGGTGGATTTTTTTCATCATGATGAGGTTTTCCCATGGTAATTTTTGGTGTCTGTGATTGAGATGTATTGTTGTATGCATTTTCCTTGGAATGTTTTTTCTATGTTCAATTAGTCCATTGATGTTTATGAATATTATGAGTAGTAAAAGGAATGTAAATAGAGCGATGTTTAGATCATTGTGACTAATTTAATAGACAACAATGTCCTCCTATGCAATAGTGTAACAAAAATAGCTAGAAAAAAGAACTGGAAAACAAGATGGAGTTATTCATTGATGGAATTGAATCAAGACACCAAAAAGGAATATCGTATAACAAAAATGACAAAAAAAAATGATCTCACAAACCAATTGAATTTATTCATTATTGGATTTGAATCAAGCTACCAAAAGGTATGAGAGAAGCTAACATTGTACAACACTTAAGACCATGGATTTATTCATTGTTAGAGTTGAATCAAGCTACCAAAAATGCATGGAGGAAATTAGAGGAAATTTGGGGTCTAAAATGGGCCTTATAAGAAAACAAGCCATCATTTAAGAAAACAAGCCAACCATAATTTATTGATGAGTTGGAATTCAAGAACAAATAGAATTTCAATAAAATGAGTCAACCATAATGGTTGACTTGAGATATTTGTCATAAAAAAAAATATTTTTTTGTTTCTATTTTCAACATATCTCCCTATGTTTTTACTCAAATTTCGAGCGGGAGCACTCATTGGATGCAGAATTTAATTCCACATCCAACTAGTGCTCCCACTTGAAATTTGAGTAAAAACACAGGGATATATGTTGAAAATACGAACAAAAAAATAGTTTTTTTCTTTCTTCCTTTAAAATTAATAAATAGTATTTTATTATTTTAACTATTATTTCATTATTTCAGCTATTATTTCATTATTTCAACTATTATTTTATTATTTTCCTTAGGTGTCCCATTTTAGACCTCAGATTTCCTCTAATGAATAACATTGTACCCCCTTTGATATTGATTCATAGATGGATTTTAATCAAGCTAACAAAAATGCACGAGAGAAAATAACTTTGGACCACATTTGATCATATTGGATATGTGTTTGTGTTGGAATGTGTAATGATGTCTATTGCGATGTCTAGTGGCTGTGACTCTCATTTACTGTTGTACAAGTATAGTTAAGGAATTTTGTAAACACAATGAGTCATACCTAGAAAAGAAGGAATAATATTCTTCATAAATCTCTAACTTATGAAAAATGAGTTATCATACATGCATAATGGTGTAAAATTCTGCTATTACCATTATTTATATAAGAAGAGGTGGAAAGATAATTAATGCCACGTGTATTATGGGATATGAACATACATCCCTCTAGAATATATAATATAGGTGAAGGAGACCCATTGGATATATTATCAGAAAAACATTGGAAAGTCTTTGTGGCATTTTGTCAAGATGGAATGTGATGTGATGCTTATGTGGGGATGTGTTGTAGCCACAACAGATCCCATCTTGTTTAGACAAGATGGGAGCCCCCATTGAAATATTTTCTTTATCCACTAAGTCTAGTTTGATTGTAAGCACTTAGTTTCTTTATTTAATTTAGTTCAAAGATTGCTTAATAATAATCTTCGAATACAATTTGAAATAAGTTGACCCTTTTGCACTTCCATTTCACTTAATCCATTCAAGAAACAATTCAGTCAGAAGTCGGTGACAAATGTTGTTACACCTAAAATCTACCCATCATCATGATTTAGTGTATACATCCCTGAAGTCATCTGGACCAAGTACTCATTTGTGAGGATTTGTACTTAGTTTGTACAACCTTTTGAGAGGTCGTCGCAGGTTGCACACTGGCAACATGCGACGTCGCAGGTTGCTTCATAGCAAGGTGCGACGAGGTCTGTTAATGGGAAAAAATAGCCATTTCGAGATCTTTCTCGAAGCTTTCCCATTTGGGGGCTTATCCCTGATCTCTTGGAGAGCTGGTACTCAACCCCTAACTCATTGGGAAGATCCCCTATCTCTCTCCTACCATCTCTCAACCTATCTTATCCATAATCTCATCCACTTAGTCCTATATATACGAGGCTCACTCCCATACCGAAGGGAGGAAGACTATGGTATCTACATGCTGGTGAAATCTCTCTTGGGACACCTTCACTCACCTCTTGGAGAATTCATGCTTCCTTGGAAGGGCTTGGAAATTGGCTTGTGGGGATAAGGGCTGCTACGTTAAGTCATTGGTTGTAGTTCTATATCTCTATCATGTACTCCTCTATTTGTAGTAATACAAATGCTTTCCACCAATATCGCTCTTATATGTGATGATGTTGTGTTGTTTACATGCTTAACGGTTTACATAGATCTCTTATTGTATAGATGCTCTTTACTCGTTTCTCTTTTCTGTGTCTTAATAGGTCTTGCAGCTTGGATCTGATGACCGTGGGACGTGGAGCAACATTCAGGAGAAAGGATAGCGAATCAAAGAGGTAAGACATCTAGCACTTGATCCTTAAGTAGATCTAGGAAATGTGTTTGTAGTCTGTTCTATTTGTTCTAGACTCACATTGAGCTAGGGAGATCTGGCTCGCCTCCGATCGAGTGGATTGTCCGGTAACAAATCTGGCGACCATACTGGGGAATATTCTTGTTTAGTGATCATTAATCTGATTCATTTTTAGTTCATTACTTGTCAAAAGCCTTGTTGTCATTTCTTTTGCCATTTTCCTTCTTAGGATTGATTCCATTGTCAGATCTTCACATTGAAGATCCTGATCTTCTTCCTTTGATTTTATACAACTCAGTTTCAAACTTGTTGGTGGTTCATTATCAGGAGATCTGATTCATTTTTGAATCTAGAACTCGCATGTCGCACCTGGGCAGTGAAAACAGAGCGACACTATGTTTTTCTGGGTCTTTGGTCTTTGACTGTTACTTTCTCGTCACGTCCTGTTCATTAGTAGACTGCGACATCATCGCAGATCTCGTGCAGGTAACCTGCGATGTCACACTATCTGCAAATCCAGAGTGCGCCAATCTGTCGAGACTTAGCATACAGGAATCCATCATCTTGTTTGACAGTCTGATCCTTGTTTTGATGTATGAACTCCCTCTGTGCTGCAACATCCAGCCAGAGATCCCATTTTGATTTGTGTGTTGAGAGTTTGGTTTCATTTGGATTGACTTTGGGTTTCGCTTTGGACAAGTTTGAAATCGGTAGTGGCAGATACTTTTGTCTCCCCCACCTTCATCCATCCACTCTTGCATTCCCTTCCTTCCATTCCTGATCCGATTAGTGCATTGGATCACCTTCCAGACCTCATTTACATTTGTTTTGAGCTTTGCTTGCTTAGTTTGCTTGCTGCTGCTTGATTTTGAGTTAAGAGTGTCTTTTTGCTTGGTTGAGTGCTTGTCTTTTCTTGAGTTTTCTGAGTATATGAATGCTGCGAGTAACATTTTCTTTTCAGTCATTTAGATTTGCAATCAAAGTTGTCTTCAAGTTTATTGCTTTGATACATCCATTGAAAGATTAAAAGTGCTTCTCTCCCATTGTTTCTCAAAAAGTTATTGAAGAAAGATCATTGTGCATTGGAATGTTTTGGAAAATATGAATGGAAATATGATTGATTGTGTTTTTCTTGAATTATGAATTATTTATCTTCTTGAAAAGCTTTAGTACATTTCGTTTTTTCTCAACGTTGTTTCCATGCTAGGGAAAGATAGGTGCATTTTTTATTTTTGTTGCCTTTAGATCATTGAAAAGAGAAAGTGAAAAGCTTGCATTTTTCATTTCAGAATCCTCTCATTTCATTACTTAGTGTTGTTTTGATTTGAAAAAGAAAAGAAAAGAAAAAATACTTGATTTGGATAGTAGTGTTGTGTACATTTGTGTGTTTCATTGAAAAAGAAAAGAGTACTTTCATTGTCGAATTTGTTTGCATTGGGAATTGTGTTTCATTGAGTTTGTTTGGCAATACCATTGGAAAAAGCTTTCTCCTTACCATAGGTAGAATTCATCGAAAGAAACTAATATTTCGTGCATGTAGCTAGGGCTTGCATTCTGTTTTCGATTATGTACTCACCTCATGCATTCACCTAACCATCCAAGATAAAATTAACAGTAGAACTAGGTAAAAATTTTAGCAACTTGTGTGCAAGTTAGAGACGTGTTCTGGCGTCGTTAAGCGTGGCAGCTGTCGTTACTTGCCAGCACTGTAGTCTGGGGGTATTGTACTCTTCCACGTACATCGGTATATCGATCTCCTTCACGTACCCACCAAGTACCATAATCCGTACTTGGCAAATATCGAAGGGTGTATCACGTACTCGACACGTATATCGGAAGGTCTCATGCCAACGGCTGTGCATTAGACAACACCACTATGGATTTGAGCTCCCACGTACCTTGCGTATATCGGGAGACACCATTAGGATTCCTGAAACCAACTGAGTTAACCATTTGGCCGTCTTGGCAAAGCAATACACCGAGAACAGCACTCGGGGAGATTATCACGCACGTCCTGTCCAGGTAGTCGGGTATGCAGGCAACGGTACCATCCCAATCCTTCTTGTCGCGTCATATTGTTGGAACCTATAGTATATTGTGGTTTTCCATGCCTTGGTAATCCCATGAGGTTCCAGACTTTTGAATCCACTCTGTCACATAAGTTTGCTTGTTTCCTTAGTTTGAGTAGGTTTCTTGGACTCTTTTTCTTTTAGAATACCTTTACGAGAAACGTTGTTTTGGCCTTTTTTGGCTGATTTTCCTGATACTCTGGCATATTTTCCTTGGAGAAGGTCTCGTAGGATCTTGAACTTGCCACCCGAATTTCCCCTTAATCCGGAGGTTATTTCGAGGGTAAGAATGGATCAGCGTAGCGCGGTTGTAGTTACTGAAGTAGGGAACCCCACTTTGAATATTGGCGGACATTTGTTTCCACCAGATTCACCTGCCTCTCATCCCACGCAGGATGAAGGAGCACAAACCCCCACTTCACATGACCTTTCTCCCGTCATCTCGGGAGAAACTGGATCATTGGAATGGATAAACCGACCTCAGGACGACCCTACTACAGCTGTTGGTCCTTCACCAGCTTATTGGACATCTTCTACAGACCACCCAGTGGCTCATTTTGCCATCTCATCCCCACCTAACTGGACTACTCCAGAGTTCACTAGGCCTTACTATAGGCCTGACCCTGCCAAGATTTTTGGCCCCATCCATGAAATTTTGGAACAGTTACGTGTTAAAGGAGATGAGCTTCGAAGACAAAGTCTCGAGCGACACTCTGAAGAGTTCCATAATCGTCATTTCCAACTAAAACTTGACAACAGAAACACCCCAGTTCATTCAATATCTTTCGGATCACCTGAACCACCCCACCACGTGACCACTAATGAGACTGGTCAACCCTCACAAGAATCCAGTCCTGCACCTCAAGTGAACCAACCGGTGGAAGGACAACGGTCCAACACACCTGTCACTACCACGGTTACTTTACCAGTTCCTCCCCCACCTCAGAATTCGAGGGGAGGGTATTCCATTCCTACGGATTATCTTATTGGTAATGTTATTACCACGGTAGCTAATTAAAAACCTACGTTGGTTCAACCTTTGAATAGTGGTCAACCTGTTGTGGCTGGGGGGAAACCCCCATTTCCTAACCAGAACGTAGGCGGTGGAGTCCCCAACGGACCTTCCGTTTGACCTTCCCAGCCCGCTAGACCGTCCACCACAGGATTATCTCATGTTGGAGGGCCGTCTAATGTAACCCAACCCTCATAGAGTCAAGCGTATCCAGGTTTCGTTAACCCTGTGCCGGGTCAACCTAATCCTGGAAACGTGCCATACGGGATACCTTAGCCTGAGAATCCATACACTCTATGGGGGCAACAACCTGTGTTGCAACACGGACCCCAACCGACTATCCCTCAAGTACCACCACCCCTGATCGGTCCTCCCCCACCTCCTGTTGGAGGCAGCAGGCCCCCACCTAACGTTCGTGGAGGCCCACCTCATTTTACCTACAGCCCCCCTCACCCCTCAGGCGGGTGGCGGGAATGGTCCCCCCCCTCCTCCAGGCGGAGGCGGCGGCAGACCACCCTATAATGGTGGATGAGGACATTTCCCTTTGGGTGGTGGTGGTGTTCCTTTACCCCCTCCAGGCAGAGGCAGTGGAGGACCTAATTACTATGGTGGTGGCGGTGGTGGTGGGAACCCTCATCCTTCCGGTAGCGGAGGTGGTGGGGGCCCCCACCCATCTAACAGCGAAAGTGGTCCACCACCCCCTCCAGGCGGAGGCGGTGGTGGGCCACCTCATTACGGTTATGGACCCCCACCTCCCCCCGGTGGTGGAGGTGGACCTCCACCCCCTCCCGGAGGTGGAGGTGGAGGTGGACCCCCACCCTATTGGAACGGACCACCTTATGGTGGCGGATATCCTTACGATCTGGGCGGCACACCCCCCTATGGTTAGTTTTATCCTGGTACACCTTACGGTCAGTTTAGTCCTTACACACCTTATCCATATTATCAATACGCACAGCCTAATCCACAGTTGCCCTTTCTAGCTACTTTGGACCTACCTGACCTCTCTCGCTTAACCAATGATACTATTTACCACGGATCTAACTAGCCACCGATTCTGGTGAAACTTCTGTCTGATATCCCCAAGTTTGATGGCAAGCGGGGTGAAGACCCCAAGAACAACGTGATGACATACCACTTATGGTGTTCATCTAATTCCTTAATGGACAATTCAATTCGTCTTAGATTGTTCCAAAGGACTCTCACCGGTTCGACTGGCAAGTGGTACATAGAGTTGCCACCACACTCTTTTCCTGATTTTGGCTCTCTTGCTATGAATTTTTTAACGCATTTCCAACTGCCTATACGGTATGAGACTGGTACTGATCTTTTAACCTCGTTCCGTCAGAATACCGCCACTCACATTTCGGATCATATCCACGAGTGGCGAAGGAGACGACGTCTCATTAAAGCTCCCATTCCAGATCAGCTCCTAGCAGACTAGTTTACTAAATCACTTCTTCCCACCATAGCAAAAGATGTTTCCATGCGAGGTGCTGTCACCGAAGAACAACCCATCGCGAGTTCTCATCTGTTAGACCTGGTCTATACCCAGTCCAACACTCTATTCAATATTTTTCCTGATGCACCTCGGGTCATTAATGATCCCACGAAACCACATAAGGGACCCCAAGTTGATGGGATCATAGGTTCCCCTACCACCCAACCTGTTGTTAGCACTGTTGGATCATCCAACCCAACTCCGGCTGGCCACAGCACCGCCAAGTCCACCACTCCTGCTGTAACCGAAGAGGTGAATTCTATTCAATCAGCTTCGTCTCATAAGTTTAATGGAAAAAAGGAAGAACAAGGGGAAACCCAAGAAGTTTGCTGCCCAGCAAGAAATGAAAAGCACTCCTGAAGATACTAAGCAGAAATGAAAACTGAAGTATCCTTGCTTACTATGCGGAGAAGACCATTTCTCCAAAGAGTGTCCCCATAGAGACGAAGTGCAAAAGTTTCTTAGGGGTAAACTGACTCCCACAGTCCTCAACAATCCGTTTCCTACTCAAAACTAGCAGATGATTGCTCAAAACCCCCCAACCCAGGGGGAACCATCCAACACCGCGCATGTTCTCATGTTGCGTAACGAGGCGATCAATTTAACTACTCGCTCGCGATCTTATGAACAGGTCCCTTCAAAGGAACCCGCCGAAAGTAATACTGAAAAATATTTCGACTCTTTACCTGATGTTACCGTACCATCAACCTCTCTCACCATAGAGAGACCCTCCTTAGATTCGATATTGCGTCTGCCCAAGAGTACAATTCGAAAAGCTGTTTTCAATCCTAATGCTCGCGCGACACAGAATTACAATATTGTAGAAGACTTGGCACAAGCTCCTTGCACCATGTCTACCCTGGAAGTTTTGTAGAATTGTCCCAATCAATGCAAAACTCTCCTTGTAGCTATTGGTGTAGTTGACCCGGATTCCTCGAACACCATCATGTTCCAACTTAACAACCTTAAGCCGAGGCTCTCACACCAACTCGCATTCCAAGTTACTGCGAACCTTGGTGGGAAGATTATCCATCGCACTCTTTTAGACGAAGGAGACTCCACTTTTGTCATGTCCATCGCTTGTTGGAGAGCCATTGGCTCCCCCGAATTGAATCATTCTCCTACCACGTTGAAAGCATTCGACGGGCGTGGCTTTCAACCTCATGGGCTCTTACAAGCTCTTGCAGTTGAGTTGGGCGGAAAAGACCGTAACCATTAACGTGGAAGTGGTCTTGGCCCCATTAGATTATAATCTCTTGCTTAGTCGCAATTGGTTTTATACCATGCAGGTGGTAGCCTCTTCAGTCTTCCTCACAGTACAATTCCCCCACCAAGGACGAATTGTTACTATCGACCAGTTAGATTTTTGTACACCAGAAATCACTACTCATCTCGGTGACCATGTTCCTTCCATTGGATAGTCGTCAAAATAGTATGAGAGTGTAGGGGTTGGCCTTTTGAAAGATTCATCTCTCATGGGTGTTTTTCCAGCCACGGACCCCCCTAATCATGTTGCTACGGTGAACATGATCTCTACTGAGATTTTATCTCACTCAAACGACGCTTGGATTGTACCGGATGAAGCCACAACACACCTGATTGGAGATATGATGCCTCTTTCACCAATTGAATGCATTTATGAGTCTATCCAATCAGCTTCGGAGGACCATTTAACCATGGCCTCCCCATCTTGTTCTGTACAATGGACGTCCTCTCTACCTGATCTCTTACTTCGGACTTTTCATTCAGACAAGTCCATCATGGAAGTAATGAATGTTGACGACAGTTCGTGGGATGATCTCCATCATAGGTCATCTTTTCTTCCTCCTTTGGAATACATAGAGAACAACATCCATACCCTCTTTTCACCAGATATCTACCCATCCCCTCAGTCCCCCATGCTTACATGTCTTACGGACACGGAGGGCAACTTGGCCAACATTGAGCCAACCACCTCGGTAGACATCTCGGTGAAACCTGGTATAGTGGAACACATTCGCATAGGCCAGAAGTGTTCCCCGCAATTGTTTCTCACGAAATAAAAACCTATCCCGACATCAAACCTATACGTCAAAAGTTGCGACAGGTACACCCCCGGAAGACTGCGACAATAAAGGCAGAAATTGAAAAGCTCTTAAAGGTTGGATTTATTTATCCTGTCCCATTGACGGATTGGGTCTCAACCGTCATTCCTGTGAACAAAAAGCAGGGCACCATTTGCGTCTGCGTTGATTATCGGGACCTTAATCGGGCTTGTCCAAAAGACAACTACCCGACCCCCTTCATCGACCAGATCATCGACAACTGTGCCCGAAGCATCATCTTCTCATTCATGGATGGCTTTTATGGTTACAACCAAATTGAGATCAACCCAACCGACAAACATAAGACGGATTTCATCTACCCATGGGGTACATTTGCTTATCTCAAGCTCCCATTTGGCCTTAAAAAGGCTATCGCCACGTTTCAATGGGCTATGTTGTATGCCTTCCACAATATTAAGGACTTTGTGGAACCCTACTTGGACGATCTCCCTGCTCATTCAAAGTAGCGCAAGTTCCACATTGATCATCTAATGGCCTTTTGATGCCTCGGATATCGTAGCATCAATCAGAAAGGGATTCTCCCCGATAGATTATCCCAATTAGATTATCTACCATTTGGTATAGGGAATCCGTCCGGTTAGCGGTTCCGGCAACCGTGGGTTTGGAGTTTTGTTCCAATTATACCGGTTATGGCCCGATCCACCTTTATTTTGAATTTTATGTTTTAGCATGATATGCAAGTGCCTGGTCTAAGTTTGATCTAAATGCAAGACTGGAAAAAACAGAACTAAGTTTAAGACTGAAATAAATCTAACTATCCCTGCAAGGAGCGAATTAAAAGCATGTGCAATGAGCTGTAGGAGATATCTTAAAGAAAGAACAGATAGCCATTAAATCTTACAGGTAAAGCTACAGCAAAGATGAGAGATATCAGAAGATAGCTTCTAAATATGAAACACATTCATTGCTCATGAAAAAGAGAATTCGTTTGCACAGAAAGGAGTAAAATCATTAGCCACAAAGAAATAATTCAGACAGCAAGAAAGATCTCACATTAAAGTATGGAAGTCACCAGAATAATCCAATATACATCCCTTCTTCATTCCCATGCAAAACGCCCTCTCCAGGCTTTCATTAGAAGATTTTATTTTCTTAAAACATGTGCAGGACAGCCCGTACAAGTCTAGAAAATAATTCCCTGCCAAAAGTCCTGTTCATTCCTTCCTAACTTCTATTTATAATTACCAAATTGCCCTTTGGGCTGCCACCTGGCCTTTTACACTTGTCATCTACAGAAATTTTCTTCTATAACAGACAAAATGTGACTTTTCTCTTTACAGAAATTATTTTAAAAGAAAATAGGGACAGCTGTCCCATAGCTTCCACGATTTTACATGTTTTGAGAGCTCAAAATACAAAATATCAGAAATAATGCTCTGAAATCAGCGATTTCACTCCTGTGCATGTGCTTCTGCTTGAAGGGGGTCGCTCAAACCAAATGTTCCTGCTGCTGCTGCTTGGGAAGAAGGAATTGAGCCCACTGTTGCTGCTGGAATGGTTTGGGAAGAAGGAGTTGAGCCCACTGTTATTTCTGTTGCTGTAGGGAGAGAGGAAAACGAACTAGCTGCTACAGTTGTTGTTGCCGGGAGAGAGGACTCCGAGTTTGCTGTCACAACTGTTGCTGCTGCTTTTTTCTCCACCTCTGCAATATAACTATACCAAATGCCAGTGTCCCTTATGACTACGTTTGCGGAAGCAAGGAGCAAGATTTTCTGAGAAGTCACATTTTTTCTAAGCTCTGATCCAATGCCTTGAATTTCTGTTACTGCAGCTTGATGCACTTCTTTAAGCAAATGGCTATGGACTGATGACATTCCAATATAATGTTGTGGGTCATCAATTGCTAGGACATCAATTTTCTTCACATATTCGGTTTGGATGCCCATTTCTTCCTTTAGTTCAGCCAAGCGTTGTTCTTCACTCGGGAAAGCATCGAGGGATTACAGGAAACTCAATTTGCACCTATCATGCACTCCTTGGATTCTTTGATATAGACCGTTGATCTTATCCATTGTCCCTTGTACACTGGCCATTATCTTACTGCCACAGTTTCTGCAGAAGTCCAAAAGAGCTATCTCTTCATTAAAACCCTCCACAGACTTGAATGGGAGATGCGTGGGGAAATCCATCTTTCCTTCTCGCCATTCTATCTGGCTCAGGATATTTGCCTTAACCCGAGTATGCTTAGCTTTAAGCCTATGGTCCTCTGCATTAACTTCTTTTAGTCTGACCACCATGGCCTTGAGCTTGCTAACTTCATTAGTGATTAGCTCCTGAGTGTCATATATTTGCTTCAGGATGCTGCAGGACAGCTCATAGAAGGGAGACATGTCCATCGTTCTGCTCTCAGCTTGCTCTAATTGCTCAGCTAATGCCAGCTTGTCTGCTTCTAGCTGGGACACTCTGGCTCCTGCATCGTTCTTTTCTGCTTCCACAATCATCATCAAGACTGATAGTTGTTCCTTTTCTTCCTCCAGCTGGTTATACTTGTCTGATAGCTCTTTATGCTCGACAGATAGGTGATTATACTTGTTCACCACAAGATCCCTGTAGGCTTTCTCATTAGCCACAGTATGTTGTAGCATACGAGCTCTCCTCTTTGTCGATTCATTCTCTCTGACTATATCACTTACATTGTCCAGTGTTGCTTTTGCTATCTCTACAACTGCGGATGCCATAGCTAAGGGATCCTTATTTGTATTCTGCATTACAGTGATCTCCCGGTGGGTAATGATATCCTCCTGGAAGAGTCTTTTGATCCTCTCTTCTGATTTAAGGCCCATTTCTTTCCTTTTCTTATCATAGACAAATTAATCCCACCTGGACACCGTATGTTCTTCTGATGGAGTGTACGGGACAATTGGGAGGTCCATAATGTCTATTTCTACTTCCGCTAGTGGGGTCTGGACTACCTGAGCTTGATCTGTTCCCACATTTTGGGTACCAGAGCCACCTGCCTATGCTGCGTCTGCCTCCACATTTTGAGTGCCGGAGACACTTGTTTGAGGTATGTCAATTTCCATGTCCTGTGCACCGGAGCCACCTTCCTGGGCATCTTCACCTGCTTTAAGCTCTTCTTCTGCTTTCCGCTCTACCTCAGCTCGTTTCCATTTCTCTTCTTCCTCAGCTTTCTGCTGTCTTTCATCTTCAACCTCCTTTTGCTGCTGGGCTTCCTCAGCTTCTTTCTGTAGCCTCTCACTTTCTGCTTCTTGCTGCAATCTGACAACTTCAGCCTCTTGCAGCAACCTCGCTTCCTCAGCTTCTTGCTGTGCCCTTGCTTCCTCTCTCAACCTTTGTTCTTCTTTGGCTCGGCCATCCTCGGCTTCTTCCTCCTTCTGTTGGCTAGTTTCCTGGGTCTTGGTAGAGCTAGAACTTTCTCCACTGCCTTGGCGAAAGGTTCGCAACTCAGCCATGTTGCTGATGCCTCTGAATACTTCCTCCTCGGCATCATGATAGTGAGCGTACTCAAAATAAGCATAAATCTCTTTACAATGCTCGGCCACTTTTCCCTTCTTGTCATTCCTATGGAAGATCACCTCGCCGAAGTGGAAGGCTTTCAGTTCCTAAAAAAACTCCTCGGCTGAGGCAACCCCTGAGAATTTGTAAGCCCCTATGTAGAAAGGTAGAAGGGGAAAAGAAGCCTTATGCTATTTGTTGAGCATTGCTCCAATTCCATCGAGGAAGATTTGTCTTACTGCCTCCTTAAGGACCACATAATCTGTAGCATATCTTGGCAAAATATATGGAGCTTTAGTCCCTCCAAAAATTCTGAGATAGGTGCCTTGCTCCGAGAAATAAAAATCTCCATAATTTTCAAGGACTTCCACGGCATTCTCCGACAGGTAGTTGGGCTCTTACTTGAATAGCTGCTCATATAGGGGCATGATGAACCCCTCGCAGATGAGCTTATAGCCGGGTTTGTAATTCTGAGCCCACAACATCCTGAAAGCGGTATAAACCGGGGTGTTGGCCTTATCCCATGTGCATCCCAATTTGGGAAAAGATAACTTGGCCAAAACACAATCAATAAGATATGAGGACATGAAAAATTATGCCTTCTTTAAGGCCAGTCCTTCTCTTGCAGCGACTACCACTGAGGCCAAACTGTCTAATATGAGGGTGGCCCAGTCAAACACAGTTCCTTTAAATGCCACGAAGTGGATGATAGAGACCCACTGAATCTTGTACACGGTGCCATTGGGCATGCCAAAGATTCTGCACAACATCAAGGCGATCAACCTGAAAGGAGGTCTCAGATTCTGGACATCGTATTCGTCATTACCTTTCTTTCTCAAATGCTTGCCTGCGACTAGTAGTTTTTTGGCCATTTCAATGTTGTTCATCTGGCCCAGCCACTCATCAGTCAGAGATTGCTGGGGGCGGGGAAATTTATAGGCTGCGACAAGATATGCGGGGTGAAATGAGGCGATGGCTATTTTCCTACTGTCATTTATTACTCTTCCCTCCGCATCAGTGTGTTGGAGTATCCATCCGATTACTTCAGAACATGGGAACAGTTTAGGGCGGGTAGAAGCCCTGGCTATGCCTGAAGTTCTGATATTGAGATAAATATGCTCCTCTTCTAGCAACATATCTGGGATATTTTGGTCTCGGATCATCCTGTAGATGTCACCCCAGCGGATTTCTGGAGGAACACCGGTGGTGCACCTAGTATCCTGGAGTGTGGTCTTAGTTTTAAGTGGCGTAGGCTGTTTTTCTATCATTTTATCCTTCTTCCTACCACCTTTTGACATTTTTACTTATCCCTGATAGCAACCAAATACAAGTCATTATAAAAATGTGCAACATACTGTGAGATTTTAGCAAAGAGCATCACCATTTTAACATGTCAATGAGATAAATAAAATGTGAAACTGCATGTTGGGAAGCAAAATACACCATTCCAAATAAGAAATCTAGTTATAGAGACTTGATCCCTTTTAAAGGGACAAGGTTCAGAATGCTCCCGAAAGGATAGGTATGTTAGGGGAGAGGGTGTCCTTCATTTTGGTTCAAATGGTAAATGGCTGGTTAGCTTGGGCTGATATAAATTTAAAACGAAGCCAGAGATGGCTCTCCGCGGTGATGAACAGGCGAGGGGCTCGGCCGACCGCCAGGGTTTATTTATCGTATTTTGACGTGAAGCTCTATGGCCATGCTTAGGATTTAAACGATGGTAGTGGCTGGTGCATTCTCGAGCAGTCACTCTGTGGTTTCGGCTGATAGGAACGAGACATTGACGGGGCTTGGCGACTTTAAAAGCAAAACATAACGACGTATGCGGCCAGGGTAGGAATTTGGAAAGATTCCACCCATCATAACTGACGGTATTTACACAATATACAAACGTTTTCACAATTTCTTTGTTTTTTATATGATGGGAGATATGAAATTTAGACCGTATTTGACGGGAGAAGCAGCCCATGACGGGCATTTTGCCCGTCAAAATCCAACCCAGACCAATGCCTATCATCTTCGAAAAAAGGACAACCCACTAGTAATCTGATGCGTAGAAGAGACAAAATTGACGGTTAAAAAAAAAACCTACCTGGCACCATGAAGATAGCTGAATGAGGTGGACGCAGATGTGGACGAGCGAGCTAAGATGGAGCGGTTGTGCGGCGTTCCACGGCATTTTCCAATCGAAAAATAACAATGTGTTTGTCCCAAAACCCCACCGGTTATTTAAATGAAATGGGCACGTGCGGGGGGGGTGGCGCATTTAAAACGGGTTTTAATATAACGTACGTTGTGGTCATGTCGAGCAATCTCGATCCACGTGCGCGACCGCCACCCGCGGGACCGACTTGTGAATTCCATCCGCCATTTCGGAAAGACATAGCGAAAGCTTCTGCCGTTTCGGAGGGAAATGGCGAATGGCTCCGCAAGTCTTTGAAAGAAACGCTCCGTGGGATTTCGGGAGGAATATCGCAAATGTTTCCGCAAAAGGCTCCTGCGTCGCGGAAGGGAAACCCAAAAACGTTCCGCGAAAGTTCAAGTCTTTCGGAAGGGTAACGCGGAGGCTTCCGCTGTTTCATGAGGTCCTCGCGCATGGTTTCCGTAATTCAAAAATTTTATAAGTCTCGCGGGTTTCGGGAATGCTCCCGTGGTTGCAGAAATCTTTCGCAATTGGCTTCCGCAGAATGGATTAGCGAATGGCTCTGCTATTTCGGAGTGATAAACTGAAGGCTCCCGCAACTTGAAGAATTTCTAACTCTCCACGGGGTTTCGGAAGGATAACGCGAGGGCTTCTGCAATTGCGGAAGGATTTGGTGAAAAGCTTCCGAAACTTCGGGACTTAGAAATTTTCAGAAAAAGACTAAGTCATTCGGCGGACCCAGGGAAAGTTGGCAAATGGCTCCCGCGTTTCGGAAAGCTTTCTTGAATTCTTTCGTCGTTTCGGAAGGAATTCGCCAATACCTTCCGCAAATTTTCAACAATAATTTTTGAGTCTTTTCGGGAGGCTTATGCGAGTGGCTTCCGCAACTGCGGGAGGATAGCCCGAATCGTTCCGCGAATTTTTTGGGAAAAGTTTCTAAGTTCCTTTTCGAGAAGTTTAAACAAAAGGCTTCTGCCGTTTCGGGAGGGAACCTCGAACACTTCCTCAACTACGGGGCTTTATAAAATCGTTCCGTGATTTCCAGGAAGACTTCATGAATTTTACTCTTAGAGGAAGGAAGACTTGGAGTTGCCCAAGCAGGATTTTATGTTGAAAAGACATTAAAAGGAGAATTTGCCTCTTACAGCAGTCTTTCTAAAACATAAAGGAGGGGCCCCAATATGAACAAAATTTTGCGGGGGATGTTGTTGCAACAACAATGGCGAGTCGCTGGCAAACACAAATATCTGAAAAATCCCTCCCCATGGTTTGAAACCTTATCAAAGACATCCATCTTACGTGCAATATTCTGCTGAGCATTTGAATTCCTGTGAAGGGAGGATGCACTTCTCTTGCTAGCCATTGGGGAAAAAGGGAGCTTTGACCGAGACATCTTTAAAACTCTCAAAGGGCCAACATATGAGATTCATTTTAGGAGGGTCATCTTTCAGATGGTTACTACTGTCGGACTCCACAGGGTTTGCAACACTTTCTCATGGACATTATTTCTCTTGTTCCTCATTCCCATGCCGCTGGCATCCTTTTGGATGTTTGTACTTTGGACAGCTTAGCTGTTTGAGCCTTCCAGAGATATTTTCTTTAGACATGATCTTTGATTTAGGCTCCTCAATCCATAATGTCCTTTTGTGTGAGTTAGAATTTTTATTGATTTGATCAGGCCTCACGGACGGAGAGGAGCCCATTTTGGGCTGATCCTTTTGGACAACCTTCTTTATTTCACATGTCTTTTGCTTTTGTCTCAGCCATGCTTTAATTGAGGCGAGAATCTCTGGAAAACAGACCCTTTGAATATTAGCCATTTTGGCTGTTAAATTTGCAGCATGGAGTCATTTCAATACCCTATGTCCTCGAGATGTGCTACTTTCCATGGGTCCAACTTTGGTAACCTTCTTGAGATGCCTTTAAGTGTGAGAGTGGGTGGAGCCCAGAGATAGTAATGAAGATGGTCATGGTTCTCTGCTATTTTAAACAGGATTAGTGTGACTAATAGAGTAGGCTTCCTTCTTTCTGAAAATTTCAGCGAGAGCACAATACACAGATAGACTTTATTCGAGCATAGTTCCGGACTCATGGGTTGTGAGATTTCTTTAAGAGACCTATCCTTGACGAGAAACTCAACCATAAAGGCTTTCAAAAACAAACTTGTTGCAAAAGGTTCGCATGACAATAAGAGAAACAAAATGGCCGAAAATAAAGCAAATAAAGGCTAAAGCGACAATAAAAGAAAACTTTATTTATGTACAGGAAGTCTCAGCGAGACTATGCAAAGTATTGTTTCAGGGCGAGGCCATTGAGAGGAAGGGTTACATCTTCTCTCTCGAGATTTGTCAATTTATAAGTGGATGGGCCTAATTTTGCCGAAATTGGGTACGGGCCTACCCATAGATGTTGGAATTTCATATGCATTCCTTTACCTTCATGATTATGGTCCCATTTCAGGACTAAGTCCCCAACTTCAAAAATTCTTTTACCAGACTTCCTCTTGTCGAACCATCTCTTAACTATGTCTTGGTGTTGATGGAATCGATCTTTCGCTTTCTGTCGGGCTTCTTCAAGTTGAAGCAGGGTATTGATCCTGGATTGTAAGGCTTGGCTACCAGAACCCCGAGAGGCTTGGGATAACTATAAGGATGGGAGTAAGATGTTTGGAGGAAGGATGGCTTCCTTTCCATAGACAAGAGTGAAAGGGGAAACACCTAAAGTGTTCTTTGGGGTCACCCTATCTGCCCACAAGGCGTTTGGGAGAGCTATATGCCAACTTCTCTGGTTTTCTATCACAGTCTTCTTAAGAATTCGAATCAAATTCTTGTTTGAGGATTCAGCTAATCCGTTCCCCTGAGGATAATAATTGGCTGAATAATGCAACTTAATTCCCCATTCATAAACAAATTCATTTATCTTGCAAGACAAAAAATAAGTAGCATTATAAAGAACAAGGGAAATTGGAACCCCAAACCTCGTTATGATGTTCTCTTTCAAGAAGCTGATGACCGCGTCTTCATTGATCTTGCGCAAAGGGATAGCCTCCGTCCATCTAGTGAAGTAGTCAGTAGCCATCAGGATGTATCGATGTTGCAACGAAGAATTTGGATTTATCTCTCCGATAACATCTATAACCCACTGCTCAAAAGGCTCAGAGATAATAACTGGCTACAAGGGACCTGCTGCCTTAGGTAATTTCCCGGCACTTCTTTGACATACATCACAGTTTCGTGCATACGTGTGGGCATCTCAGAAGAGAGTGGGCCAATAATATCCGGATCTCAGTATCTTGAGTGCTATTGTCTCTCCTGAATAATGTCCACCTGCGAGGCCATCATGCAATTCTTTAACAACCTTACTTGCATCTTCCTTTTCTAGACATCTAAGGAAAACTCCATCATAATTCTTCCTGAAAAGTATCCCATCAATGATTTGATAAGGTGCTGATTTCAAGTGGAGTGCCCTTCTTTGCTTAGAGTTCCAGTGCTCAGGTAGGTATCCTTGCTGTAAATAGTGCACCAGATCTCTATACCATGACTGGGGAGATGAGAAGATAGGACATACTTCAACCGAGTTTAGCTCAGCTTCATTCTTCCAATGTTTCTCTTCATCCGTTGAGTTTCCCTCAAGTAATTTGCACAGGCCTTGTCCTTTGATGATTGTGGCTGGTTTAAATTCCAAATCATATTCCTGAAGAGCTGTGACCCAGTTCCCTCTCCTTTCTCCCAATTCCTTTTGAACGAAAAGGGATCTAATAGTTGGGTGGGGAACCATAACTTTAGTCCTTTTCTTAAGAATGTATGGCCTAAATTGCTTGACTGCTTTGAAGACCGCATATACATGTTTTTCAACCACAGGATAGTTCAGCTCAGCCCCCTGCAGACCAGTGCTCATAAACGAAATTGGGTATTCGTCCCCCAGATCCACCTTTTGCGTGAGTACAGCTGCGAGGGAGTCATCCGAAGCGAAGGTATACAAGATGAAATCCTTATCAAAATATGGGCTCCTTAAGGAAGGAGCCTTAGCTATGGCTGCCTTGATATCTCTAAATGTGTCCTTGTCCAAATCTTCCACTTGAATTGGATGCTTTGTTTAACCATTTGTTGCAACGGTTTAACAATTTGTGCGAAATCCAGAACAAATCTGCGGACAAAATTGATAGTGCCCATAAAGGACTGCATAGATTTCTTGTTGTAAGGCATTGGAATCTTATTAATAGCTTGGACTCTTTCTTGATCTATTGACACTCCCCTTTTAGAAATGATATGACCCAAGAGCTTACCTTCAGGAACTGCAAATACGCTCTTCTTGGGATTCAAGGAAATACCATATTTCCGACAGCGATAAAAAAATATGCTTTAAATGAACAACATGATCTTCCCTTTTCTTTGAAAAAACTGTTACATCATCTAAGTATACAACAACACATTGCCCACCCAATCCTCGGAAGGCAATATCCATTGCCCTTTGGAATGTAGCTCCTGCGTTTATCAGACCAAATGGCATCCTTCTGTATGCGAAAGTTCCCCACTTAGTTCGAAAAGTGGTCTTAAGACGGTCTTCTTTAGCTACTAATACTTGATTGTAGCTAGAGAAACCATCGAGGAGAGAAAACAGCTCAGATCCTGACACCATTTGAAGGATTTGTTCCATTGAAGGGATGGGGTAGTTGTCTTTATCCGAAGCTCTGTTTAAATTTCTGAAATCTACACATAGCCTTATCTCTCCTGACTTCTTTCTTACGGGAACCCAGTTTGCAACCCACTCAGAATGCCGGACCTTAAAGATTATCTTAGCATCCAGGAGCTTCTTTAATTCCTTTTGAATCAGCAGTTCTAAAGTAGGATGCATCCTTCTTAACTGCTGCTGAAATGGTTTGACGCCCTCTTTCATTGGTATAACATGCTGAATAATGCGGACGTCATATGTCTTCAGATCTTCATAGGTCCATGCAAAAACATCCTTGTATTGTTTAAACAATTTGATGAACCTATCCCTTTCTCCTGGTGAACAACGTTTGCCAAGGTTGACAAATTTTGGTTTTGCCTCGGTACCCAAATTAACTAACTCATGTTGCATTGATGAGCTGTTAGTTTTGGTATTAGCCGGCCTTTTGAACTTATTTTTAAGATCGAACAACATTTCGAGGGACCTTACCCCCTTAAGAATGAAATTTCCTTTCTCCTCATCCTTCTTCATCAAATCAGCATCGTGCTCTTCTTCATCTATCGCAGCTCCTTGGAAGCTATCTTTGCTTGTTAGAAAGCTGATAATTTGTTCATCATCATCGAAGACTCTGAAGTTTGTGATGTTATCGGGAACGGAGGGCCTGAAAATCAATTCAATTGAGCATTTATTATTTGACGGCACCAACCTAGAAGCAGATGTTGCTAACAAATCAGCTGCAGAATTTTGCAATCTAGGAATAGATTTTATATTGAAAGCGTCAAAATGCATAATTAAATCCCATACCTCAGCCTGATAACCCTTCAAATGAGGTGAGAGACAATGAATGGTGTCCCTTACCTGTCTTACAACTATCTCGAAGTCACCAAAAACTTTCAGGTACTTAACATTTAAGCCAATGGCCTTCTTTAGTCCATGTACCAAAGCTTCATATTCAGTGGTGTTGTTAGTACAATCGAATTCTAATCTACAAGAAAAAAAATACTTGTTTCCTTTTGGATCCATTAGAACACAACCGGCTCCGGATCCTTCCAGAGTTTTAGAACCATCAAAGTATAATGTCCAGAAAATATCTTTTGATTCAACTAAGTTAGTCTCTCTGTGATCTAAATCAGTAACTAAACTAACTATGTTACAATCAACATCATCAGTCCGAGAGAAATGAAGGAGATCGTACTGTTTATCTGATTCATGGCTAATGGCTTCAGACTGATAATTACCCGGATCCATTTCTAAGAAATAATTCCCCATAACCGAGGATGAGAAAGCTACAACCTCATTTTTTTCTTCTAGCTGAGTTACGTTTTGCTTCATATGAGGTTCTCTCAGGACTTTAATCTGATTCTGCCTGTTCTGATAAGGCAACCAGAGATGAGACCAATCAGTAGCGAAGTAGCCACTCAGCTTGGTAGACCAATCCCTACTTAAAATCATCCCATAGGCTTCAGGAATATCGACCACCATTATGTCAATGAATTGACAGACTCTAGGGTCAGTTGATAATCTAATGAGAACGTCTTTCATCTCCCCAATTACTTTGACAGCTGTCCTATCTAATTGGATAATTTGGGCTGGAGATGGCACAGGCTGCCCATTTATTTTTTTACAAATGGACAATGGCATGACATTGGAAGATGCCCCAGAATATACCAAACAGTTGTGAACATTATGGTTGAAAATTTCAAAAGTCAATAGGAATGGCAATGTTTGAGATTTAGATTTCCCACCGATGCTAGCCTCATTAATTTCGGGATTGTCTTGAGAGTCCGTTAATGGAGTGCTGATCTGGGGTTGGAGAACATGCAGCAGTTTGTCTCGTTGATGGGGCAAGCTGCACATGTCAAATATCGACACATTTGCTTTGACCTTCTTGATATCTTCAATAATATCGTATCCTATGTCAGATTCATTCCCAATTCGAGCTGGCTGATCTGTTTTGCTCGTCGTGACCTTAGGTGGCTGAACTATGGTGTCAGCGTTTGACTGCTTGGTCGCTATTTGGCTAACTTTTGGCTGTGGTGGGATAATTGTTATATGTCTCCTAGGCAGTTCTTTTGAAACTTTAGGCTTAGGAGGAGCCGAGATTGGCACGGGATCAGTAATAGGGCCTTTGCTGCGAGTAGCAACGTTCACGGTAGAGGGAGAGCTTTCTATGGGATCCTCTTCTGCTAATTCAGTCATAGGTACCCAATCCCATAGCACCATAGTAGTGTCTGGGGTTGGTTCCTCTAATTCAGGGCTCGATTCCTCTAGAGAATCATCTTGGTCTGGGATCTGTGAATCTAGCATTTGGTTCATGACTAAGCTCATGGAATTAATCCATTGTGGGCAGCTTTTTTCCGAATGCGGTTCTTGATGAAAAGTGCATAAATTTTCCATCTCGATTTCATTCAAGTTTAAAACAGGGGAGGTATTCATCGGTGGATGATTTTGATCACCATCTTCCCTCCTTTTATAAAATGGCTTGAAAGGTTTCCTAGATGTGCTAGCAGCCTTATCTTTCTCGAGATCTACAATTTTATTAGATAATTTCTGCATCATCTTGACTACATTCTCCATGTCTGTAGATGGCTCTTCTTTACCTCTAGTGAGCAGCAAGGTCTTTTTACTGGCTGCTGGTTTAGGCTCTGCATCTAAAGCATGTTGAGAAATGCTATCAGCTTCTTCTTCTACCTTTCTAGCTTCTTCGAAGTTCTCTATCAGGGTAGTTTTCTTGGACCTTTTTACGAACATTGCTATGGGTCCTTCAAGAGATGTTGTATAGTATTCAATCAGAGATTCCTCTGCTGGTTTATTAGCTTCACTGAAATTATTTAAAAGCGTTGTGAATCTTTGATTAAAATCTTGAACCTTTTCTTTCTTTTCCATTCTCATGGATAAGAGTTCTTTCATAAGCATTGCCACAGTCTTTTGGTTTCCGTATTTCTTTAAGAAACAATTTTCGAATTCATCCCAACTAGAGATCGAGCTGGGTTGTAAGCTAAAGTACCAGGATGATACTTTTGGCTCGAATGTGTATGGAAACAGCCTGCAGACCACATCTTCATGCTGTACGTTCAAAAGATTCAGAGCTAAGTAGAAACTCTTGAGATGGTCTTCCGCCGAAATGGCTTTCCCTGGGTCGAACTTAGGTAAGACCTTTTCTGGATTTTTTGGGAGATTATGGAATGGCCCAGCTAGGTTCAACGCTCCCCTTGCTCTCCAAGCAGGTACAACCATGTTCATATGTGGAGAACCTGGTGGGGAATTGTAAGGTGAATTCTGTGGGGTATTCTTTGGAGTAATTAGTTCTTCAAAGTTTTCTTGATCTGAAATATTTCCCGAGTTTTCAAGATCTGCCTTGTTCAGAGGGTCTGAAATTTCTTCTAAAGTTAAATTTACAAGTTCTTCAAAACTTTGAACAAGAATCGAGTCTCGGGTATATTGTGGCTCTTTTCTAGGGGTACTTTTCCTAGGAAGAAAATTTACAGCATTTAAACCACCTAGCTACCTAACGTAGGATCGCGTATGCCTTCTCAAGTCGTCTATTTCCGTAAAAGGGATAGCGTATAAAGCTTCTTGACGCTCAGGATCAGAAATGAGGCGTTCTTGATTTAATAATTCAAGATCTGGGTTGTTTGAAATGTTTTCTTTAAGCGGGTTTTCAGTGACATTTATGACAGTGGGAGATTTTCCTCTACAGCCATGCACTTTCAGGCCCTCCTTCTAGCGCCAAAACCTGTTGATGCCTCGGATATCATAGCATCAATCAAAAAGGGATTCTCCCCGATAGATTATCCCAATTAGATTATCTACCGTTTGGTATAGGGAATCCGTCCGATTAGCGGTTCCGGCAACCGTGGGTTTGGAGTTTTATTCCAATTATACTGTTTATGGCCCGATCCACCTTTCTTTTGAATTTTATGTTTTATGATGATATGCAAGTGCCTGGTCTAAGTTTAATCTAAATGCAAGACTGGAAAAAATAGAACTAAGTTTAAGACTGAAATAAATCTAACTATCCCTGCAAGGAGCGAATTAAAAGCATGTGCAATGAGCTGTAGGAGATATCTTAAAGAAAGAACAGATAGCCATTAAATCTTACAGGTAAAGCTACAGCAAAGATGAGAGATATCAGAAGATAGCTTCTAAATATTGAACACATTCATTGCTCATGAAAAAGAGAATTCGTTTGCACAGAAAGGAGTAAAATCATTAGCTACAAAGAAATAATTCAGACAGCAAGAAAGATCTCACATTAAAGTATGGAAGTCACCTGAATAATCCAATATACATCCCTTCTTCATTCCCACGCAAAAATCCCTCTCCAGGCTTTCATTAGAAGATTTTATTATCTTAAAACATGTGCAGGACAGCTCGTACAAGTCTAGAAAATAATTCCCTGCCAAAAGTCCTGTTCATTCCTTCCTAACTTCTATTTATAATTATAAAATTGCCCTTTGGGCTGCCACCTGGCCTTTTACACTTATCATCTACAAAAATTTTCTTCTATAACAGACAAAATGTGACTTTTCTCTTTACAGAAATTATTTTAAAAGAAAATAGGGACAGCTGTCCCATAGCTTCCACGATTTACATGTTTTAAGAGCTCAAAATACAAAATATCAGAAATAATGCTCTGAAATTAGCGATTTCACTCCTATGCGTGTGCTTCTACTTGAAGAGGGTCGCTCAAACCAAATGTTCCTGCTGCTGCTGCTTGGGAAGAAGGAATTGAGCCCACTGTTGCTACTGGAATGGTTTGGGAAGAAGGAGTTGAGCCCACTGTTATTTCTGCTGCTGCAGGGAGAGAGGAAAACGAGCTAGCTGCTACAGCTGTTGTTGTCGGGAGAGAGGACTCCGGGTTTGCTGTCACAGCTGTTGCTTCTGCTTTTTTCTCCACCTCTGCAATATAACTATACCAAATGCCAGTGTCCCTTATGACTACGTTTGCGGAAGCAGGGAGCAAGATTTTCTAAGAAGTCACATTTTTTCTAAGCTCTGCTCCAATGCCTTGAATTTCCGTTACTGCAGCTTGATGCACTTCTTTAAGAAAATGGCTATGGAATGATGACATTCCAATATAATGTTGTGGGTCATCAATTGCTAGGAGATCAATTTTCTTCACATATTCGGTTTGGATGCCCAGTTCTTCCTTTAGTTCAGCCAAGCGTTGTTCTTCACCCGGGAAAGCATCGAGGGATTGCGGGAAACTCAATTTGCACCTGTCATGCACTCCATGGATTCTTTGATACAGACCGTTGATATTATCCATTGTGCCTTGTACACTGGCCATTAGCTTACTGCCACAGTTTCTACATAAGTCCAAAAGAGCTATGTCTTCATTAAAACCCTCCACAGACTTGAATGGGAGATGCGTGGGGAAATCCATCTTTCCTTCTCGCCATTCTATCTCGCTCAGGATATTTTCCTTAACCCGAGTATGATTAGCTTTAAGCCTTTGGGCCTCTGCATTAACTTCTTTTAGTCTGACCACCATGGCCTTGAGCTTGCTAACTTCATTAGTGATTAGCTCCTGAGTGTCATATATTTGCTTCAGGATGTTGCAGGACAGCTCATGGAAGGGAGACATGTCCATCGTTCTGCTCTCAGCTTGCTCTAATTGCTCAGCTAATGCCAGCTTGTCTACTTCTAGCTGGGACACTCTGGCTCCTGCATCGTTCTTTCTGCTTCCACAATCATCATCAAGACTGATAGTTGTTCCTTTTCTTCCTTCAGCTGGTTATATTTGTCTGATAGCTCTTTATGCTCGACAGATAGGTGATTATACTTGTTCACCACAAGATCCCTGTAGGCTTTCTCATTAGCCACAGTATGTTGTAGCATACGATCTCTCCTCTTTGTCGATTCATTCTCTCTGACTATATCACTTACATTGTCCAGTGATGCTTTTGCTGTCTCTACAACTGCGAATGCCATAGCTAAGGGATCCTTATTTGTATTCCGCATTACAGTGATCTCCCGGTGGGTAATGATATCCTCCTGGAAGAGTCTTTTGATCCTCTCTTCTAATTTAAGGACCATTGCTTTCCTTTTCTTATCATAGACAAACTCATCCCACCTGGACACCGTATGTTCTTCTGATGGAGTGTACGGGACAATTGGGAGGTCCATAATGTCTATTTCTACTTCCGCTGGTGGGGTCTGGACTACCTGAGCTTAATCTATTCCTACATTTTGGGTACCAGAGCCACCTGCCTGTGCTGCGTCCGCCTCCACATTTTGAGTGCCGGAGACACTTGTTTGAGGTATGTCAATTTCCATGTCCTGTGCACCGGAGCCACCTGCCTAGGCATCTTCACCTTCTTTAAGCTCTTCTTCTGCTTTCTGCTCTACCTCAGCTCGTTGCCCTTTCTCTTCTTCCTCAGCTTTCTGTTGTCTTTCATCTTCAGCCTCCTTTTGCTGCTGGGATTCCTCAGCTTCTTTCCGTAGCCTCTCACTTTCTGCTTCTTGCTGCAATCTGACAACTTCATCCTCTTGCAGTAACCTCGCTTCCTCAGCTTCCTGCTGTGCCCTTGCTTCCTCTCTCAACCTTTGTTCTTCTTTGGCTCGGCCATCCTCGGCTTCTTCCTCCTTCTGTTGGCTAGTTTCCTGGGTCTTGGTAGAGCTAGAACTTGCTCCACTGCCTTGGCGAAAGGTTCATAGCTCAGCCATGTTGCTGATGCCTCAGAATACTTCCTCCTCGGCATCATGATAGTGAGCATACTCAAAATAAGCATAAATCTCTTTACAATTCTCGGCCAGTTTTCCCTTCCTGTCATTCCTATGGAAGATCACCTCGCCGAAGTGGAAGGATTTCAGTTCCTGAACAAACTCCTCAGCTGAGGCAACCCCTGAGAATTTGTAAGCCCCTATGCAGAAAGGTAGATGAGGAAAAGAAGCCTTATGCTGTTTGTTGAGCATTGCTCCAATTCCATCCAGGAAGATTTGTCTTACTACCTCCTTAAGGACCACATAATCTATAGCATATCTTGGCAAAATATATGGAGCTTTAGTCCCTCCAAACATTCTGAGATAGGTGCCTTGCTCTGAGAGATAAAAATCTCCATAATTTTCAAGGACTTCCATGGAATTCTCCGATAGGCAGTTGGGCTCTTCCTTGAATAGCTGCTCATATAGGGGCATGATGAACCCCTCACAGATGAGCTTATAGCTAGGTTTGTAATTCTGAGCCCACAACATCCTGAAAGCGGTATAAACCGGGGTGTTGGCCTTATCCCATGTGCAGCCCAATTTGGGAAAAGATAACTTGGCCAAAACACAATCAATAAGATATGAGGACATGAAAATTTTTTCCTTCTTTAAGGCCAGTCCTTCTCTTGCAGCAACTACCATTGAGGCCAAACTATCTGACAGGAGGGTGGCCCAGTCAAACACAGTTCCTTTAAATGCCACGAAGTGGATGATAGGGACCCACTGAATCTTGTACACTGTGCCATCGGGAATGCCGAAGAATCTGCACAACATCTAGGTGATCAACCTGAAAGGAGGTCTCAGATTCTGGACGTTGTATTCGTCATTACCTTTCTTTCTCAAATGCTTGTCTGCGACTAGTAGTTTTTCGGCCATTTCAATGTTGTTCATCTGGCCCAGCCACTCATCAGTCAGAGATTGCTGGGGGTGGGGAAATTTATAGGCTGCGGCAAGATATGCGGGGTGAAATGAGGCGATGGCTATTTTCCTTCTGTCATTTATTACTCTTCCCTCCGCATCAGTGTGTTGGAGTATCCATCCGATTACTTCAGAACATGGGAACAGTTCAGGGCGGGTAGAAGCCCTGGCTATGCTTGAAGTTCTGATATTGAGATAAATCTGCTCCTCTTCTAGCAACATATCTGGGATATTTTGGTCTCGGATCATCCTGTAGATGTCACCCCAGCGGATTTCTGGAGGAACACCGGTGGTGCACCTAGTATCCTGGAGTGTGGTCTTAGTTTTAAGTGGCGTAGGCTTTTTTTCTGTCATTTTAGCCTTCTTCCTACCACCTTTTGGCATTTTGACTTATCCCTGATAGCAACCAAATACAAGTCATTATAAAAATGTGCAACATACTGTGATATTTTAGCAAAGAGCATCACCATTTTAACATGTCAATGAGATAAATAAAATGTGAAACTGCATGTTGGGAAGCAAAATACACCATTCCAAATAAGAAATCTAGTTATAGAGACTTGATCCCTTTTAAAGGGACAAGGTTCGGAATGCTCCCGAAAGGATAGGTATGTTAGGGGAGAGGATGTCCTTCATTTTGGTTCAAATGGTAAATGGTCGGTTAGCTTGGGTTGATATAAATTTAAAACGAAGCCAGAGATGGCTCTCCGCGCTGATGAACAGGCGAGGGGCTCGGCCGGCCGCTGGGGTTTATTTATCATATTTTGACGTGAAGCTTTATGGCCATGCTTAGGATTTAAACGAGGGTAATGGCTGGTGCATACTCGGGCAATCACTCTGTGGTTTTGGCTGATAGGAATGAGACATTGACGGGGCTTGGAGACTTTAAAAGCAAAACATAACGACGTATGCGGCCAGGGTAGGAATTTGGAAAGATTCCACCCATCAGAACTGACGGTCTTTACACAATATACAAATGTTTTCACAATTTGTTTGTTTTTTATATGACGAGAGATATGAAATTTAGACCGTATTTGACGGGAAAAGCAGCCCATGACGGGCAATTTGCCCATCAAAATCCAACCCAGACCAATGCCTATCGTCTTCGAAAAAAGGACAACCCAATGGTAATCTGACGCGTAGAAGAGACAAAATTGACGGTGAAAAAAAAAAACCTACTTGGCATAGTGAAGATAGCTGAATGAGGTGGACGCAGATGTGGACGAGCGAGCTGAGCTGGAGCGGTTGCGCGGTGTTCCACGGCGTTTTCCAATCCAAAAATGACAATGTGTTTGGCCCAAAACCCCACCGGTTATTTAAATGAAATGGGCACGTGTGCGGGGGGGGTGGCGCATTTAAAACGGGCTTTAATATATCGTACATTGTGGTCATGTCGAGAAATCTCGATCTGCATGCGCGACCGCCACCCGCGGGACCGACTTGTGAATTCCATCCGCCATTGCGGAAAGACATAGCGAAAGCTTCCACCGTTTCAGAGGGAAATGGTGAATGGCTCCGCAAGTCTTTGAAAGAAACGCTCCGCGGGATTTCGGGAGGAATATTGCAAATGTTTCCGCAAAAGGCTCCTGCGTCACAGAAGGGAAACCCAAAAACGTTCCGCGAAAGTTCAAGTCTTTCGGAAGGGTAACGCGGAGGCTTCCGCTGTTTCGGGAGGTCCTCGCGCATGGTTTCCGTAATTCGAAAATTTTCTAAGTCTCGCGTGTTTCGAGAATGCTCCCGTGGTTGCGGAAAGCTTTCGCAATTGGCTTCCGCGGAACAGATTAGAGAATGGCTCTGCTGTTTCGGAGAGATAAACTGAAGGCTCCCGCAACTTGAAGAATTTCTAACTCTCCGCGGGGTTTCGGAAGGATAACGCGAGGGCTTCTACAATTGCGGAAGGCTTTGGCGAATAGCTTCCGAAACTTCGGGACTTAGAAATTTTCAGAAAAAGACTAAGTCATTCAGCGGACCCGGGGAAAGTTGGCGAATGGTTCCCGCGTTTCGGGAAGCTTTCTTGAATTCTTCCGCCTTTTCGGAAGGAATTCGTCAATACCTTCCGCAAATTTTCAACAATAATTTCTAAGTCTTTTTGGGAGGCTTATGCGAGTGGCTTCCACAACTGCGGGAGGATAGCCCGAATCGTTCCGCGATTTTTTTGGGAAAAGTTTCTAAGTTCCTTTTTGAGAAGTTTAAACAAAAGGCTTCCGCCGTTTCGGGAGGGAAACTCGAACACTTCCGCAACTGCGGGGCTTTATAAAATCGTTCCGCGATTTCCAGGAATACTTCATGAATTTTACTCTTAGAGGAAGGAAGACTTGGAGTTTCCCAAGCAGGATTTTCAGTTGAAAGGACATTAAAAGGAGAATTTTCCTCTTACAGCAGTATTTCTAAAACATAAAGGAGGGGCCCCAATATGAACAAAATTTTGGGGGGGATGTTGTTGCAACAACATGGCCATTTTCCTCAGATGCAGACGGTACAATATCCGTCTGAATCCTCACAAGTGTATCTTTTTCGTTGAGTCTGGACGCCTCTTAGGATTTATCGTTTCGAAGGATGGGATCCGCATTGATCCCTTAAAGGCGGAGGCCATCATCAACCTACCACCCCCGTCTGATGTTAC
The DNA here is from genome assembly GCA_027924585.1 of Larix kaempferi. Lineage (NCBI taxonomy): Eukaryota > Viridiplantae > Streptophyta > Pinopsida > Pinales > Pinaceae > Larix > Larix kaempferi. Next base: position 21,696,827 of record BSBM01000096.1, on the reverse strand, counting down.
GGAACTTCAAAGTCTCCAAGGGAAGGTGACTTACTTAAGACGTTTTGTTTGTAATTTCATGGAGAAAACTCAGGGCTATACGAGACTGCTTAAGAAGGACATCCCATTCATTTGGAATGATCAAGCTCAAAAATCCTTCAACAATATCAAACATGCCATCACGCATGCCCTTGTACTCCAACCGCCTAATTATTATCGAGATTACATCTTATATCTCTTCGCTTCTGCTACCACTATCGCCATGGTTTTGGTACAGGAGGACCAAAATGCTCAGGAACATGTGATATACTATGCAAGTAAGGGTCTAGCTGACGTCGAAACTAGATATTCACATGTCGAAAAACTTGCTTTCGCAGCAGTCATTGCCGTCCAGAAGTTCCGTCACTACATTTTGCTCTGCACCACCACTATCATTGCCAAATCGAACCCCATGTACCACGTACTGACACGTCAGGTGCTTGGGGGAAAGTATTCACGTTGGATTGTGATACTGCAAGAATTCGATCTTCTTTTCGAGAAAGCTAAGTCTAAAAAGTATTTGGTGCTCGCAGAGCTTATTTGTTACCTTCCCCGTCCTAATGCAGAAGTTGAGCACAATGATTCATTTCCGGATGAATCATTGTTTCTCATCAATATGACTGACCCTTGGTATGGAGATATTCTATTGTATCTTCAAACCCAACGCTTCGATCCTCAACTTTCTCGCGACGATCGTCGTAAGATTCGTCACCATGCAAAGCATTATTTAATCATCAATGATACTTTGTATCGTCGTTGCATCGATTCAATCCTTCGACGTTGTCTCACTCATGATGACGCTGAACACGCTCTGAATGACTATCACGCTGGGGCATGTGGCGGTCATCTCTCTGGGATGGCTACAGCCCATAATATTTTGTGCGCAGGATATTACTTGCCTACTATCTTTTAAGATTGTATTGAGGCCGTTAAAAAATGTCCTCCTTGCCAACACTTCCACACGAAGAAGCGCACTCATCATGCCCCACTACATCCGGTTATTGTTGTTGGCCCATTTGCAAATGTGGCATCGATTTTATGCACTGTAAGCCTACCTCAGCTGGGGGGCATAGTTACATCATCGTAGCTATGGATTACTTCACAAAGTGGGCCGAGGCTATGCCTACATACCAAAATGATGGAAAAACCGTCACACTCTTCATGTTTAATCATCAATGATGCTTTGTATCGTTGTGGCATCGATTCAATCCTTCGACGTTGTCTCACTCATGATGAGGCTGAACACGCTCTGAATGACTATCACGCTGGGGCATGTGGCGGTGATCTCTCTGGGATGGCTACAACCCAGAATATTTTGTGCGCAGGATATTACTGGCGTACTGTCTTCAAAGATTGTATTGAGACCGTTAAAAAATGTCCTCCTTGCCAACACTTCCACACGAAGAAGCGCACTCATCATGCCCCACTACATCCGGTTATTGCTGTTGGCCCATTTGCAAATGGGGCATCAATTTTATGCACTGTAATCCTACCTCGGCCGGGGGGCATAGTTACATCATCGTAGCTATGGATTACTTCACAAAGTGGGCCGAGGATATGCCTACATACCAAAACAATGGAAAAACCGTCACACTCTTCATGTTTAATCATGTGATAGCGTGGTTTGGAGTTGCGCAAGCCATAGTTACCGATCATGGTTCTCACTTTCAGAACCATATGGTTGATGAATTGAGTGACAGGTTGGGTTTTCTCCATGAAAACTCGACACCCTACTACCCGCATTCCAATGGACAAGTCGAGGCAATTAACAAGGTCTTGAAAACTATGATCCAGAGGATGGTAGGGACACAAAATTCCAACTGGCATAATATGCTCTTTTCAGCATTATGGGCCTACCGAACTACCGTTAAAATCACCACAGGATTCACTCCATTCCAATTGGTATATGGATTGGAGGATGTTCTCCCGATAGAGTGCGAAATCCCATCTTTACAGCTCGCGGTTGAACTTCTTCCTAACCCTACCGCTGAGGAAGAACGTCTCTTACACCTAGCAAAACTTGACGAGTCTCGTCGTGATGCCGCTCTTGCTAATGAAGCGCATAAGAAACGCATCAAGGCCCAATACGATAACTTGGTTGAACCTCGTATCTTTAACGAGGGTGATTTGGTCCTCACTTATGACCAGAAACACGATAAACTAGGAGCAGGGAAGTTCGAGTCCATGTGGCATGGACCCTACGTTATAAAATGTGTGTTGGAAAAAGGTGCCTACGAGCTTGAAGATTACGATGGAATCTCTTTAGGTGAACCCCACAATGGGATTTACCTAAAGAGATACTACGCTTGATCTCTCATGCATAGACTTGCTTGTATATACTGTACATGGCGTGTTTTTGTGTGGTGTTACGCATTTCTTTTCGAGTGTCTTTTGATCTTGTTTTCGCTTCTCATACCATGTTCTATCTGTGTGTACAGATGGCAATGTGCTATGGATTCGTGGGTGGCGCCAGCCGGCATGCCCTTCACCTTGCTTCGGCAGCGTGGGTACTATATTCCCCAACAGGTGAGCTCATTAGCTCAGGAGGAAGTTTCCTAGGGTTTTCGACCAACAATGCCGCAGAATATCAGGCAGTAATCAGAACCCTAGCTGATGCCTTTTCCTTGGGTATGAATCACATTGTCATCCACATGGATTCTCAATTAGTGGTTTCCCATCTTAACCGGGTCTACACCATCCGTGATCCCATCTTACTCCATCTCTTCAGACGAGTACATCTCCTGGAAAGGTCATTTGAATATGTTCAATACCTACACATTCCACGAGAGTTAAACACAGTTGCTGACTCGATGGCCAATTTCATTTTGGATTGGTACATTGCACACACATAACATCCATAATATGTAAAAGCATTCACAACATGTAAATATAATGTACAGAAGCAAACATATAAACAATATCACATCACTAATCATTTGAAGAACACATAATGTATAAACCTCCCATAATGTATATATATATATATAAATCACTCAAAAGTAGTGCTGGTACAAAATCTGAAGCACGATAGCCTTCAGTGAGTCTCTACAAATATATGAAGCATCATAGCTTTCAATAAGTACAAAATATGAGGCCTCTAAGCTCTCAGTACAAGTCTAAAAGTTCAATCAGGCTGGATGCCTGACCCGTACACCCCTAGCTCTAACAGCTCTCTAACGCTGGGTGAGAAAACAATCTACAGTACGAGCCACCTGGCGGAGTAAGGAGTTGAAACGCACGGATGCTCCAACCCCAAATCTCTACATGGGCCTCGGTAGGTCGTCGATGGCTAGCTTTGGCACCTTCACAGTCAGCCCGGAGAGGTTCCAGTACAGCTCCTCCATCTCTTCGATGGCAGCATGAGCACCTGCAGGAACCACTGCCTCCCCATCTCTGTCTCTCCTCGCCAGAAGGGAGAGACCTACTGGTCGCACGGGACCCACATTTGCACACACATATTACGCACTTGTCAGCACTACATCAAAAAAATATATAATTCAGAAAACTAAAAAGTACAAGTGTTTTGTTCTTACCGATATCACCCCATGCTGCACCCTCTGACAGCACTAAGTTGGGATCCTCTCGAAAGTCCGTGCCACCGTATGGGAAGTCCTCGACCATAAGTAACTAGCCTTCCAGCCAGCTAAATAACTTGGGACCAAAACTGATGATGGGACCCCCACCATGGCGGGTCATCACCTCTTCCCACCTGAGCATGTGTGGATCTCTCAGATCCCTGTCATCCAGTACCACCTACGGGCGCAAGAGAGGAACCCGCTCCAAGAGGAACGATACTATGATCGATCCGTATCCAAACTGCTTGAGCTCCCCATGCCGACACTTGGTCAACTGAGCTCAGATATTGGCGAGGAGACCCTCGCACCAGTTGAACACCATGGGAGACATACAGTCTTCCGCATACAACATCTGAGTCCGAGTAGCCGTATGTGGAGCTTGGCTACCTGCCACCTTGGTAATAGTGAGCAATATGGTCCTCAGTGGACGACTCACCACATCTCTGATGAGTATCTTCCCGCTGGAAGGATGAGAAGAAGCTATGCAGTACTGTGCCACCATGTCCTCCACTGTACGATCACTGGCCCGTGTCCCAGTGAGTTGTACAATGTCCCCTCTTCGGGACAAACCGGTCAGAAAGTAAATATCCTAAATATCAATCGTGAGGATATGCTCACCTATAACAAAGTATTGTTAGGCTACATCCCAACTCTGGAGCATGTGTGTCAGGAATGGGATCTGGGCTCTCATCCCCTGTATCTCAAAGAATTTGAGCAACCCACAGTTTCGCAAAGCATCCACACATTGTGGATCGTTTGCGGCTTGCTCATATTCCACTTCATGTTCTATCTCTCACCACTCTAATACCATCTTTGCTTGCTGGGAACCTGCCAAAAGGGGCATTTAAAACATGTTAGGTCCTTTCCCAACTTGCACAAACTCTTTTTTTGGGATATTTTTGATGTTTGAGTTGTGGGTTTCCACCTTCATGCCTCACCTTCAGGTACAGGGCGACGTCGTCGTAGGTCCCATTTTCGAGGCTTGCGACAACTCAGGATCGTCGCAAGTCCCGAAAGGGCCACTTGCGACTATCCGAGGACGCAATGGCCCCTCCCCAAATCATCACAAAACTCAAAAAATGAACAAAAATTGGAAAACTAAACCACTACAAAGTTGCTGGCTGAGATTTAGGCCTACCTGGTCCGGACGGCTGGTGAAATGGTGGATTGTAGCTCCCGAAATCGGCATAGGAAGTTTTGGCTCCAAATTGGTACTTCTCCCCCCAAATTGGCAATTTGAACAATGTTTCTATTTTTGGCCCATATTTCTATTTATAGAATAGAATGGAATATTCCTTTTCAAATATTTTGATGCTTTTGGGCCATTTACTATAGTTTCGACCGTTTGTCATTATATTTGGGGCTATTTGACACTTTCTCTAGTGTACAGGAGTCGTAAAGTGGTATTTTGTAGCGTTTCTCACATTACCAACGGTAATTACAGGTATGGCCATTCCTTTGAACGTTTCGTCATTATTGTTTTTGGTTAAGTCGTAATTATTGCATGAGGATGAGTTTACTCTTCGTTTGTTCTCGTACTCACCAAATCATGAGAGCAAGTACCGAGTTATGATTTATCACTTTTTCGGGCTCGTTAAAATTCCATGGAAAAGAACACCCCCAGAGTCCATAGTTAAGCTCTTTTCAGACTCCCTAAAATTGAAAAGATTGCCATGCAAACTTGTCACATTCACGCTTGTTAAAGTATTTGAATGGTCGTCTTCCTGGTGATAGTTTACCCCTTTTTCGGACCAGGGGGCACTAATTATGAAAAAGGAATAATCCATCCAATCATGACTGGAAGAGCCCTCTCCCGCGTTGTTTTACCCTTTTTCGGGCGATGAGGCTAACTTTACGAAAAATGACCGTTGGAGTCTTCTTTAGTTCTTTTCAGACTTTCTAAATATGAAATGACGACCGAGTTTGCCTTCTATGGACTCGTTAAATTTTCACATTGAAGGGCCCGTCATGGGATGAACCCCTCCTATCCCAGGTTAGGAAAATATTTGGGATTGGACTCATCTATGAGATGAGCTATACCGAGCATCTGGTTACCCTCATCAAACTGGTTAAAAAACAGATGAGGCACTCATCATTCATGATGGGGAAAAAGGAAAGTGTTTGTGTTACATACCTTAGTGGCAGTATATAGTCATTCTTGAACATGGCACTCGTCTACATTTGCATATCGATACTTGGATCATCTGTTTGTCTATGAGTCCCCGCTTACTTTCTGAGTCCTGTTGCTCCTCTGAGTCATTCGGAGAAAGCTTCTGCTATCAATTGCATTAGAAGTTTGCGTCATTCTCATGTCAATACTGCCAAGTCATGCCATGCCCATGTTCAAGAATAAATTCACTCATCATTTTCAGTCAGTACACACGTCGTCATGATGTTGTTACTTTGAGTCAGTCTCACATGTTACTGTACCATCCGATCCACTCTACACATCTTTTGTCGTGTTTCATGTCGATTGATGAGGGATTCATCATGACCCTCCTTCGACGGATTCATCCTTGTCGACTTCAACTCATCATCCAAGGATTGAATCTAGAAACCAACCAAGTACCTTGGCTCTGCATGCATCAATGGTAGGTTACCTCGCTTTCATCATGAGTTTACATGATTGACTCTTGATTGAAAGATTTCATCTTGCGTTCGACGTCAACTCATTTATTCACGCTCGATGATATGTACTATGATACCTTGGGAATCATTGACATTAATGGTGATCTCCCTCGCACTTGTTAACAGTTTACATCAATGACCGGTAATCAAGTGGTTTCTACCATGTTTGACATCAAGACATTTGTAATCACATGGATAGATTCATATCATTGCGGGTTCAGCTTGAAGACCCTGGGGAGTCATGTTTTACCCAGGTTGCGATGGAGTTTGTATTGAGTCATATTACATGGATCCACTTTTGTATTGGTCGTGGCTGTGTTATCATCTCATCATGGATCTACGCTTGTGTCTAGTAGCCATGATTGTGTTCAGTTGGTCATTACTCCCATGGATCTGCAATGTATTGGTCAGTAGCCATGTTGTACTACATATGATATTGTCAAATTAGAGTCAGTTGTACTACAGCAGCGTCCTTCATCCGACAAGTCTTTTGCCATTTTTTCTATCAAACCACTTCACCTGTACATCCTTAACAGCTTCATGCTTTGGGGGACATTCTGTTACACCTAAATCTACCCATCATCATGATTTAGTGTATACATCCCTGAAGTCATCTGGACCAAGTACTCATTTGGGAGGATTTGTACTCAGTTTGTACAACCTTTTGAGAGGTCGTCGCAGGTTGCACACTGGCAACATGCGACGTCGCAGGTTGATTCATAGCAAGGTGCGACGAGGTTTGTTAATGGGAAAAAATAGCCATTTCGAGATCTTTCTCGAAGCTTTCCCATTTGGGGGCTTATCCCTGATCTCTTGGAGAGCTGGTACTCAACCCCTAACTCATTGGGAAGATCCCCTATCTCTCTCCTACCATCTCTCAACCTCTCCTATCCATAATATCATCCACTTAGTCCTATATATACGAGGCTCACTCCCATACCAAAGGGAGGAAGACTATGGTATCAACATGCTGGTGAAATCTCTCTTGGGACACCTTCACTCACCTCTTGGAGAATTCATGCTTCCTTGGGAGGGCTTGGCAATTGGCTTGTGGGGAGAAGGGCTGCTACGTTAAGTCATTGGTTGTAGTTCTATATCTCTATCATGTACTCCTCTATTTGGAGTAATACAAATGCTTTCCACCAATATCGCTCTTATATGTGATGATGTTGTGTTGTTTACCTGCTTAACTGTTTACATAGATCTCTTATTGTATAGATGCTCTTTACTCGTTTCTCTTTTTTGTGTCTTAACAGGTCTTGCAGCTTGGATCTGACGACCGTGGGATGTGGAGCAACATTCGGGAGAAAGGATAGTAAATAAAAGAGGTAAGACATCTAGCACTTGATTCTTAAGTAGATCTAGGAAACGTGTTTGTAGTCTTTTCTATTTGTTTTAGACTCACATTGAGCTAGGGAGATCCGGCTCGCCTCCGGTCGAGTGGATTTTCCAGTAACAAATGCCTCAAAATTAACTTAAGTCTGCTGACATTCCAACTCCATCTCTTTCCACTTAAATGTCGACAGTCTGAAGTCGGCGAACCGATCCTTTCAGTTTTGATTACACTCTCGACCTCCGACCCTTGACTTTATTATGAACAAATGTGGAAGTCAGCGGTTGGGAGATTATAAGCTTTTGTATTAATTTCACTCTCGACTCCCGACTCCCAAATTTTTCAAATTTTCGATCAATCGTGGAAGTCAGTAGTTGAAGGATCATTGATCTCTGAATCAAATTGACTCCTGACTCACTACTCCAGACTCTTTCCAGCCCAAGGTAATTTGCGGAAGTCGGAGGTCGGGACATTAATAGCTTTTGTATCAAATTTATCCTTGACTCCTGACTCCCAACCTTTTCCATTGCCAGTGCACAATGGAAGTCGGAGGTCGAAATTATTTTTACCATTACATCAATTCTCTTCCCGACTCCTGAATCCCGACTTTTCAGGGATCTACACCAGCATTTCCATTTCCTCTTTAAATTTTGTATTTTTGCACGCACTAAACTTATTTTGAATTATGAGCCCAATTAATGAAATCACTCGTCGATAAAACCATAATCGTCGATTTCAGGGTGATTGGTTTGTAATTAATGCACCATTAATGCGGTCTTAATCCAATACTTATTTAATCAAAATTTAAATTTTTGGCCATTACAACACAATGAACTATAAATTCAGAGACTTAGATTTTTCCTGCTTCTGCAAGTGAATTTTGTCAATTTCGCTCGATTTCCTTCAAAATTTTAGCAAGTATTTTCTCATTTTTTATTTGGTTTCTAAATATTGTTGATATAGTGAATTTTAATTGAATTTTCTTCCATTTGAAAGACCATCTCTTTTCCACCATGGCCAAGAGAACCAGGTCCAAATATACTACAAAATATCTAAATCTCAAAGACCCCAATTTTGGCTTGTACTCAGACATTGATGCATGGGTCGGTGACACATTATGTCTCGATTGGGATAGGATATACAACATCTTCGATGGAGATGACTTCTTAGAGTTCAAGGAGGAGGCCCCGATTTACCAAAACATCAACAATTCACAATTTCATGCCATTGCTGCGCGGCTTGCTGTCATGCCATACACCGACTTGGTGAAATGGATGATAGAATATGCAGACATTCCAAACAGTACATTCATAGATATGAACCAGGTGGTGTATGCTTCATTCAAACCATACACCTTTTCCAGAATCTATTCCCTAAAGGCTCCGCAGCAGCTTCTTACACAGGACTTCATCAGAGGATTTGAGAGAAAATATGAAACAAATGTTCTACTTAAAACCTGAATGGTTGACCCTGAAACTTTCATTCTTAATTCGAAAAGGCAGTATCCCATTGTAATGCTTCGAGAGCCCTACAAACTTCTAGTGGCTATGGTATGTCAATTCTACGGCATAGATACCTGGAATTATTTCAAACTGGAATGGGTTCCACTAGCCCATTACATCTCTACAACAGGTAAAAATTTTAACTGGGCTCATATTTTTTTTGTCACTTTTAGAGATGCTATTGCTCAAGCCCAAAATACACCAGCCATAAAAAAACACAAATTCTATATGTTTTCCTATCTCATGGATATTACCTGTGCCACTTTTTCTTACCCTGATATGAGTTGGCATTGGACTAGGTAAAAGCCCCCTATCCACATATACTACTCAATCCTATGGGAGGGCAATTACGCTCCCTACATTTATGATATTTGTGATAAATTTATCAGTGTTGTGTAATTTTCCATCTTCGAGAAGAATCCACACCTAGGGTTTCAGAGGAATCCATCTCCTTGATTTCTACCATGGGAGACTGGTACATTGGATAATATTTTACCTACATTCAAATTTGGGGCAACAAATCAGTTCATCTGCTACCAAGGATTGTTCCTGACAAGATGGTCTTGTTGGAGATATCCTTCTAGAAAGTATATGATGGATTTCATGTTCAGCTCCATTCTTAGGAAAGGAGTGCTTGGCCTAATTTCCCTTTGTATATTGGGAATTTGACTATCCACAATGCAACCCATGGGATCATTATTTCCAAGGAATTCAACAGATTGAAGTTAGCTTTTGCAGAGCAAAGGATGCATGACCCTAAAGGCCTTATAGCTGAACATTTTGTAGAGGCCCATTTGAAGAATACTTATGTGCATGAGATGGAAGCAGGAGGGCTTTAGTTTTGATTTCACTCCCGACCTCTGACCCCAGACTTTATTATTACCAAACGCAAAAGTCGGCAGTTGGGAGATTATCATCTTTTCTATTAATTTCACTCCCGACTTCAGATTCCCGACTTTTCTGAATTTTTTATCAATCGCAGAAGTCGGTAGTCGGAGGATCATCGATCTCTGAATCAAATTGACTCTGGACTCCCGAATCCTTACTCTTTCCATCCTAAGGTAATTTGTAGAAGTGAGAGGTCGGGACACTAATAGATTTTGTATCAAATTTATCCCCAACTCCCGACTCCCCACCTTTTCCAATGCCAGCGCATAGCGGACGTTGGAGGTCGGGATGCTTTTTACCATTGCATCAATTATCTTCTTGAATCCTGACGCCCGACGTTTCGGGGATCTGCGCCAACATTTCCATTTCCCATTTCATTTTTGTATTTTCACACGTGCCAAACTTATTTTGAATTATGATCCTAATTAATGAAATCACCCATCGATTAAACCATAACCGTCGATTTCAGGGCATTTGGTTTGCAATTAATGCACCATTGAAGTAGTCTTAGTACAGGGTTTATTTAATCAAAATTTGAATTTTTGGCCATTGCAACACAGTGAACTGTAAATTCGAAGTCTTGGATTTTTCCTGCTTCCGCAAGTGAATTCTGTCAGTTTCACTCGATTTCCTTCATATTTTTAGCATGTATTTATCATTTTTTATTTGGTTTCTATAGATTGTTGATATAGTGAATTTTAATTGAATTTTTTTCCATTTGCAGGGCCATCTCTTTTCCACCATGGCCATGCGAACTAGGTCCAAAGCTACTACAGAAGATCTAAAGCTCAAAGACCCCAATTTTGGCTTGTACTCAGACACTGATGCATGGGTCGCTGACACATTATGTTACGATTGGGATAGGATATAAAACATCTTCGACAGGGATGAATTCTCAAAGTTCAAGGAGGGAGCCCCAGTTTACCAGAACATCAACAATTCCCAATTTCATGCCATTGTTCCACGACCTGTTGTCATGCCATACACCAACTTGGTGAAATGGACGATAGACTATGCATACATTCCAACCATTATATTCAGAGATGAGAACCAAGTGGTGTACACTTTATTCAAACCAGACATGTTTTCCATAATCTATTCCATAAAGGCTACACAACAACTGCTTACACGGGACTTCATTAGAGCATTCGAGATAAAATATGACTAGGATGTTCTACTTAAAACCTGAATGGATGACCCTAACACCTTCATTCTTAAGCGAAACAAGCAGTATCCCATTGTCTTGCTCTGAGATTCTTACAAACTTCTAGAGTCTATTCTATTTCGATTCTATCATGCCAATATCTGTTAGTATTTCAAACTGGAATGGGTTCCACTGGCACATTACATCTCTACAATAGATAAAAATTTTAACTGGGATTAGATTTTTTCTATTACTTTGAGAGATTCTATTGCTCAAGCCCAAAAGACACTAGCCATCAAAAAGCCTAAATTCTATATGTCTTCCTATCTCATGGATATTATCTGTGCAACTTTTGCTTACCCTGCTATGAGTTGGAATTGGACTAGGGAAAATCCTCCTATCCACATCTACTGCTCAATCTTGTGGGAGGACAATTAAGCTCCATACATTTATGACATTTGTGATTAATTTATCAGTGTTGTGTAATTTTCCATCTTCAAGAATAATTCACCTAGGGTTTCATAGGAATCCATCTCCTTGATTTCTACCATGGGAGACTAGTGCATTGGAGAATATTTTACCTGCATCCGAATTTGGGGCAACAAATCAGTTCATCTACTACCAAGGATTGTTCCTTGTAGGATGGTCCTGTCGGAGATAGCCTTCCAGACATCATATGATGGAGTTCACAGTTAGTGCCATTCTTTGGAAAGAAGGGCTTGACCTAAGTTCCCTTTGTATATTGGGCATTTGACTATCCACAATGCAACCCATGGGATCATTATTTCCAAGGAATTCAACAAATTGAAGTTATCTTTTTGCAGAGAAGAGGATGCATGACCCTAAATTCCTTATAGCTAAACATTTTTTAAGAGGTGCTTAACAAATTGGCTGACCCGAACTAGAGAATTCTTGTGCATGAGGCACATAAGCAACAGGGGATCAAGGTGATAGAATAAATAAATAGGATCTTCCAACAATAGAAGGATGCTTCTAGGGAAGCTATGGAGGATGCAAACAAATCCATAGTGTTACTCTTGGCTTCATCTAAACCCGGTGTACAACAAGAATTGGATAAGAAGCAAGGAAAGAAGCCTATGACAGAAGCTAACCCTACCACTCCTATCCAGAATCTCAATCTTCTCATACAATAAATGCAAGCTCTTCAAAGTAAGTCATCTGTTTATGATGCTACTTCTATTCCTAGAATAATCTGTAATATATCTGTGAAGATTGAAAAACCATCTAAACTAATTGTTAATCCCCCACTCCTTACATCTAGTAGTGACGTCATTGATTTGGATAAGGAGGAACCCGTGGAAGTAATTAATCCAACAGTAGTAGTACATGATCCTTTCCAAGCAACTGCATGCTGGAATATTTTATATTCTTTGGAAGGTAATAATGTCTTTGTATTATGTCGGAATATATCCACAATCTTATGTAAAAGAGTAATACATTTATCCCATATTCATTATGGTAAAATATACTCTTGATATTCATTATTATTTAAAGAGATGTTATCATGGAGAATTATATTATCCCACATGTAATATGTGAGAGTAATTCCTCCTCATCTCTTAGTATATAATAGAGTCAAGGGATAGTCACATCACTTATATATTGGTGATCATGATCTATACTTTCACAAGTATTGCTATATTGTATTGGGGTTATTGGCATTGCTCTCTGTAAGCTTGGAGGAGATATTCTGGAGATAATAGAAGACTACATTCCCGTGGATGTATATCTGGTTTACTCTTTTCTCTTGTTCTCTTTATATTCTTATTTACTGTGATATGTTATTATTTGCATAGATAGGTAAGCTAGTTTAGCTAGATCCATATCTCTGACATGGTATCAGAGCTTGTTTCTATGATCTAGCACATTCTATTGCTTTCAAACAATATTTTATCATTTGAGAATTGATTATTTCTTGTAGATTTGTTTTATATCTGGTAGCCATTAGGCTTCTCTTCAGATCTGGGCATATTTCTGTAGTTTTTTATTTCTAACCCTAACCTTGTTGTGTATATTTTTGCAGAAATTTTTCAAGGGTTTCTTGATGTTGTTTTTGTAGATCTATATGATTTTCTGATTCTCCTCAAGGAGATCTATCTTACGGTTGTCAAAATTACAATTTTTGTCCAAGTTTGGTAGACTTTGTGCAGGTTTCCATCTTCGGCAGATTCGACACTATTTTCGGCCTCATAACTCAGTCAATTTGTATCGAAATTTTTATTATAACCTGGTTTTGTAACTGGAAAAGTTGTTCTGGATCCACCCATGTGGACAAAACAGAATTATGGGCCTTCCGGATGCCAAAACGACAACTTTCATTCAAATTTGGTAGACTTTGTGCAGGTTTCCGTCTTCGGCAGATTCGACATTGTTTGTGGCCTCATAACTCGGTCAATTTTTATCGAAACTGGAAAAGTTGTTATGGATCCACCTACGTAAATAGAACAGAATTATGGGCAAGTCGGGGCACTCAATCGAAGGGTTGTAAGTAAAATTTTCTCTTTCCTTTACTGTTTTTTTTCCTAACTATTTTTTGCAGATTTAGATCAGTACAGTAAAGTGTTTTTTCAGTTTTCTGTTATTCACTGTCTTTCTCTTGTCATTTCTAACATTTGGGTTTTTAGTCAAAATTTCTATCATTATGACTTCAGAAGTAGCTTCTGTTCCTGAAATTGTTGGTCCTAACTATCTTACATGGAAGAGAAAAATGATTGATGTTCTCAGGAGTAAGAATCTATGGAGGATTGTTAATGGTGAACACACGAAACCTGTTGATGCTCAAGCTTTTTCTATATGAGAAGATAAATGTGATCAAGAAAGAGGGCTCATTGGTCAAACAGTTGCAAATAGTCTTCAGGTAAGTATAGAGGCATAAGACAACCCCGTTGAGGTATGAAAAAATCTTGCTTCCTTATTTGATAAATCTGATTATGTTCCTGCTTATTTCCTTGAAACGAAGATTTATGAGCTAGATCCTACTAACTTTGATAGAGTAGAATTATATCTTGCTGAAGTGAAAAAATTTAAATGAAAAATTAGAAAATTGTGGTAAAGATTACAAGAAAACAGACATTGCTATTATAATTCTTGTAGAACAAAAATTGCCATCTTGTTTTGATATGTTCATTCAAACTAGGAATAGCGCTCTTGAATTGTCTTCAAATACCACGAAACCTACTTTTGATGATTTTTGTAAAAGATTGATTAATGAGCAAGAAAGGTTAATTGTTTCAGGACAACAAACACCTAATAAGGCTCTTATGGCACATAATCCTAAATTTTTTAATAATGTTAAAGGTTCTAATTCACACACTTCAAATCATACTAATAATTTTGGTAATGCTTCTAATGCACATCATGAAAATAGTAAGAAGAAGAAAGTGTATGATCCTTGTAAGCATTGTGGTAAAACTAATCTTCTTGAAAAAAATTGCTTTAAAATGGAACGTTTAATGGCTAAAGCTAAAATGAAAGATTCCGATGAATCAGAAAAAGCTTTAAGTGCCTCTTTTGTTTTCATCTAGTAGTTCTTCTAATGTTTAATGACTAAATTTGTTTTTTCGTTGTTCATGCTTAATCACATTGATTTCTAATCATGTCATGCTTATTTTTTTATTGAGCAATTTTATAAAAGCAATCTAATATTTGTCATTTTTTGTGCTCACTATTTATATGTTGTGGCTGACACTTAATGTGTAAAAGTAACTTCATTTTCCTTAATTTTCAAGTTAATCTTTTATTTGATGATATCATGTTGCCATCTTTTATATGATGATTGCTAACCTTTGGTGTATAAGCATTTTCATTTCTGTATGAGCAATATTTTTTTTTACGATCTTTGTATGCTTTAATCTTGGAATTTTTTGTGCATATAAGTTCTTTGTTTATGTTTTCAAAAATAATGAAGCACCATCTTCTACTGTTGAAGTCATGATGTTCATCTGTATGATATCATTTTCGATGTATAGACCATTGGGGTCTTGTTTCTTCGATGTTTGAAGTCTTCTACAGATATTTATATTGCACCTTGATTAGAAGAATGTCTGCTATCTACATGCGTATTGGCTATCTAGATACCTTTGTACTTTGTTGTGGTGTTCTTAGCCACATGTTATATTGTATCAACTGTCAGAAGGTATATATACACTAGTGTGGATGTTATATCAAAGTTCTTCGGCTATCAGTTATGGTTGTAATGATTCTTGTGGTGATATGGGCTCCTTGCTATTGGATTGCGTCACATGTTTATTTCATCATACAACCTGGTTCGAGTGCACTTTCATGATTCAGTGAGACACAGTTGTTCTTCATCAAATTCCATCAGCCGAAGTGTTCTTCCTTTGCATCTTTGGTTCTTTTTGGAGGTTATCATCAAGGGGGAGCAGTAATGACTCCTTCCTTCCTTAGTTAGTAGGATTTTCTCCCAGCCATTATTAAGGGGGAGTGTTGAAATATTTTATATTCCTTGGAAGGTAATAATGTCTTTGTATTATGTCGAAAGATATCCACAATCTTATGTAAAAGAGTAAAACATTTATCCCATATTCATTATGGTAAAATATACTCTTGATATTCATTATTATTTAAAGAGATGTTATTATGGAGAATTATATTATCCCACACGTAATATGTGAGAGTAATTCCTCCTCATCTCTTAGTATATAATAGAGTCAAGGGATAGTCACATCACTTATATATTGGTGATCATGATCTATACTTTCACAAGTATTGCTATATTGTATTGGGGTTATTGGCATTGCTCTCTGTAAGCTTGGAGGAGATATTCTGGAGATAATAGAAGATAACATTCTAATTCCAATTCACCTCATGCTTCATCTCCTACCCCCAACCCCCTTAACATAGCTACTCAATATTCTGATCCACCTATGCCAACTGCATTAAATGATTTGGTTGATCTCATTACCTCACAACACTCCACCACCTCTCAGTTAGACCCTCCACCAGCTCAAAATATCACGCCTTTACCATTTGAAACTAATACCCCTTATGTTCAATCTACTGCACTTCCCACTACAAGCCTACATACAACTTCTTTTTCTCAAATTAATCCACCATTATCCCAACATCCATCTCAATCAATAGTTGTCACTACTAGCCAATCCTTACCCGTCGTTCATTCCGCAAAACTGTTAGTTTCTTTAGCTGAAGACTCAACATATTTTGGTGAGGATGTTGTTGTGGTGTTGGGAGACTATTGTTTCAATAAAAGGAGGAAAGAAATCCTGAGAAATGCTTCAAAGGATAGCACTCAAGGTGAAGTACAAGATGGACCAGTCCCCAATCAGGTCATATGGAAACAAGTAACTGATGATCCTTAAAGCCAAGCAATAGAGGTTGCTGCGAAAATGGGGGCCTTTGCTTGGGCTATTTTTTACTCTGTTTATACTCTCAATCAAGCACTAGAAGAATAGAAGGCCAAGGATTTGGAATTTCAGGATGAAAAAGACTCCATCCACCTGAGTTGGACTAAATAGGAAGAGGACCTCAAGTCCCTACATTATTCAATGGTACAAACCTGCAAGCTCAAATTCAACAGTTAACACAACAAAAGACAATTTTAGAAGTTAAGGTAATTGAACATGCTACCAGCTTAGCTGATCTCAAGATGGATGTTGAACAACTTAAAGACTCAAATGCTTTTTCTGATTTCTTTAAGTTAACTATACAAGAATTTAAAGATAAATCGTGTTCATGTAATGACCTGTTGAGACAAACCCAAACTTCATATTTTCTATGGCTTAATGAGATTCATGATTACATCAATTCTTTTTAGTGTCTGTTAGATATTCTTGCTGATCATATTGATAGGCAGAAAAAATCACATTCATCTTATGAGCAGTTGTGTGAATGGAAATCCCATTTGAAAAATGCTCCACAAACATTGCCTCATTTAGACTAAGCCTTGGGGACTTGTATGTAATGAAGTGGCTCATATGATTGAGAAGGGCCAGAAAATTTGTGCTAGGCAATGGATGTTGACGGATAATCACATGGAGCACATGGAGATGCCATTTTTTTTTAGTTGGCAAAATCGGTGCCAGAAAACCTTATGATTGCTAAGGTGGATGAGCATAGGAATCAAACTACAAAGGTGATTCAGGATGCTACTCAATTGGACATTTCATTATTCCAATCTTTTATTTCAACCCTAGTCAATTGATAGCCAATTTGTAGGGGCTCCTCGATTCCTGGTCCAAGATCCAAGCTAAGGATGTCAGATCCTATTTATTCAAATCTCAATTACAACTTGAACATGCTAACTACTCTGATGTCATGAAGATGTGGAATATCTACACTGCATGGAAAGATTATGTTACCAATCTAGAGCAGGGTAGTTAGGGTCTTTCTGATTAGTTTCAGGAATTCGATCCTTCCTTTCAGGATCTATTTGTCTCATTTAATTGTATTTATATGTAACTTGGTGAGGGAAAGGGGGGGAACTGTTGATGTAATTTTTTGTATCATACTTTATGGAATTCCCTCTCTCTAGGATTAGTATGTAATTTTTTTGCACGCTTGTTAATGAAAGATGGGATGTTGCCTGCATTTAGTTCCAACATATGATCAGATAATTTTTTCTTGTTTTGATTATCTTCTTTTATGTATTCATTAACTAATTATTCTTAGATGTTAATAATTGTAGGAAATGATTGATCACTTTGAATATTTTATGTGGATGAATTGTGATGATAGAGTAAATTGAATGTTTTCATTTATTCTTGTGCATGACACATTTACTTTGTGAATTATTAGCACTTTGAGATACAGACTATTTAGTTTTATTAAATGATAGGTTTTATTAATTCAGATGCTTTGTCTCTACAATCTTGAACTGATGCAAGTTAATTGATGTTTCATTTTAACTATTATTAGTGAATGTTCAACAAATAAGCAGGAAGATTTCTCTTCTTTATCTCTGTTGTTATATTCCATTTTGAAGCAGGACTTAACTAACTAATTTTAATATATCTCAAATAGGTTTTCCTTTCTGAATAATGAACCTAGGATTTCATCAGTTTCATTATACCTTTCAAGATTGGTTACTCGCTTCGCACAACTAATAAGTCTCCTTTAGGGGCAAACCATAAGGATAAATGAGGCTTAAATCCATCGAAAGCAATCATCCCAAATGACTGGGAAATAGGGAAATCCTTGCGAGGGTTTATTGAAGTTCTTGGATCAGATTGCTATCCTTTCGTTGACACCTGGACCCATTCCTACCAAACCTAGGCATCAATAAGATGCCAAATATTGTAAGAGTGAAATTTTCCTAAATAATAAGAATATCATCCTTTCATGGATGTTTCCTCATTTGGGTTTTACCACCTAAAATCGGTCCTCTCTTCTCTCTTTCCTTTCTTGCATATTCCATTGATTATTTGATGCTTATGTTGATAGGATATTAGACTAGTAATATTAGACTAGGAATATTAGACTAGGATATTAGACTAGGATATTCTATTGTGATATGTTCATGCATATTTATCAATTCTAACATGGTATCAGAGATGGTTACTAAGCTTTACCTCCTTTAGTAATTAAAAAAAACATTTCAAGCATTAAATTTTTCAGTAATTTTTTATTGGACCCTCCTCTTGTAGATATGCTAACAAATATGGACAACCATTGAGGATTTACACCATATCTGGGAATTTTTCTACATCTATGAGAATCTTTTACTAAAAACCTTAACCTCGCCATTTTTTTCAGGATTTTTTGAGAAATTTCTAGTTTTTATTTTATTTATCTTTAAATCTAAAATAGAAATTCATAATATCCTATCTTGCTATCAAGTATCTCCATTTTTTGCAAAATATCTATCCATTTGTCTTTGTATAGTTGTATTTTTTGCAGGTTTCCATCCAGAGACTTTCAACACACATTGCTTTTTATTCATACAATCGTGGATGTATGTGGGTTGTCATAAACATTGTCATGTATTCGACATACACAATCTTAAGTCCTAATAGTCATGGACATGCACTTCTTCCCTTATAGGAAGTCACATACATACACAGGTTCCTGTCAAGTTAATCATGGATTTTTCCTGAGAAATATGCAAGTTACAGTCGAATTAGTAGCATAGATATGCTCATTTCCCTTAAGGAAGTAGAGTATACTCCAAGCCATACACTTATTTACCTTTAGTATGTAGTGTATACCCCTAACAACTTCCAAAATCTTGTTGTATGTTTTTCTTTTGTTGTTTTTATTGAGGGTTTGCTTGATTTGCAAGTAGATGTTTTAGGGTTTCATCATTGGTGAGTGTTTATCTTAAATTTAATCATCATGATTTAGAGGTTGTTTCTATTACTGAGTTACTTGTCACTAACTTTCTTATTTAGAAGATGATTGACATTTTAAGGAGCACAAATCCCTAAGCATATGGTGACAACTAGAAATCAATTGATGCTAAAGACTTATCTATTTGGTGGCCATATCTCTTTCATCTATATGTGATATCATTTTTTTTGCATCCATAGTTTTGCTCAATATTTATATGTTCTTGCAAACTAATCTTTTTTTGTAAAAGCAATTTCATGTCTCTCTTTCATGTCTTGATTTTTCCTTTGACATTATGGGATTATCATGTTGATTTATGCTTTACTCTTGGAAGATGTTTCATGTAGATTATCTCTTTGTTTGCTTCACCTTTTCCACAGGTGTATTTGTGAAGAGTTTGGAGACATCTTGGTTCTAGATATTCTTCCTATCTTGAGTTTCTTAGCATATTGATGTTGTCATTTCTATTCATTCGACATTGATTCTTGATAGTGTTGGGTGTCGTCTCCTTGCACATTATTTAGGATCTGATTGCAAATTTTTTTTCATGGATTCCTACATTATTCCACTCTACATCGTATCCTTGAAAACAACAAAGTTTGAATCTCTCTTTGACACTTTATCTAGGATGTTTGAAGCTACCATTAAGGTGGAATGCAATGTAATGTAATAAAATACCATATAATTCCACCTTATTCAATTTAAAATGTAATGCCATCTTCTTCCTATAAAATCATGATAATTATATATGGGCCACATTTTAAGTTGTATAGCCTATTTGGGGCATTTGTACACACAATGGGGTCTACTACAGGGTGCATCTTTCATCTTGGTTGTGATGATTTTCTGTTGGCCACATTTCCTGTTGTATAGCCTATCTAAGGCATATACACGCCATGAGGTGTCCTATTGAGTTCATCATTCAACTTAGTTAAGGTGTAATTTTATGATCCTATAAGAAGCGAATAATATATTTTTCAAATCCATGATAGAGGCAAAGTGTGTTCATATTCACAAGTTATTGGGAATTCTAGAATTTGTCATCAAGGGGGGAATGTTAATGTGATTCCATGTTCCTCCATTTGTGTTCTAACCCTCTAGTCATCATCAAGGAAAATTTTAAGGATCAACAATTTTATTAAAGTGTAGAAACCTTGACAAATCTTATTAATTATCAAATTTCTAACCATAAAATGTTTGGCAATATTAAAAATAAAAATAAAAAATTATAAGGGTTTTATATAGTTTTTGGGCAATTTTGGCAATTTTTAGAGTAAAACATTTTAATCCTATGGAATTTAGGCAAATCATATTGGGAAAAAATGGAAAATGGTGAATAGTTTTTTGGGAAAAACCCTTGAAAATGAGCCCGTGGGCTAAATTTCGCCCTTAAAATTTTCCCCGGTTACTCCATCATGCATGTGGGATAGATCATTTTTCATAAGTTATAGAGTTATAAAAAACATTATGCCTTATTTTCTAAATAGGAATCAATGTGTTTACAAAATGCCTTAGTAGGCATGTACAACAATAAATGAGACCACTAGACATCATTACACATTTCAACATTCCCCCTTAATGATGGGATCATCAATAAGGGGGAATGTTGAAATGTGTAATGATGTCTAGTGGTCTCATTTATTGTTTTACAGGCCTACTAAGGCATTTTGTAAACACATTGATTCCTATTTGTAAAAGAAGGCATAATGTTCTTTATAACTCTCAAACTTATCAAAAATGAGCTATCCCACATGCATGATGCAGTAAACATTTCCTGTTACCATTCTTTATAAAAGAATAGGTGGAAAAATATTTATCCCACGTGTATTATGGGATATGGATATCTATCCGTCTAACATATATAATAGAGGTGAAAGAGACCCATTTGATAAATCAGAACAACATTGGAAATTCTTTGTGACATTTTGTAAATATGGAATGTCACATGTGATGCTTATGTGGGGATGCCAAAGGTTGTAAGCATGAAAGTTTCCTAAAGAATAAGAAGATCAACCTTTCATGGATGTTTCCTCATTTGGGGTTTTACCATTTAAATATTTCCTCTCTTCTCTCTTTAATTTCTTGCATATTCTATTGATTATTTGATGCTTTTGTTAATAGGAGATTAGACTAGTAATATTTTGGTTATTGATTTACATGTTAATAATATATTGTTATATGTTAATGCATATTTATAAATTCTAACACGTTGTAGTGATTGTGAAGCATGAGACCACTATGAGATATTTTGTGTTCCACTTTGTAGTATCCCCAATCTGAAAATCAGAGATACTAACTCCCCTTCAAAGATCTAATTTCAAAATCTAGAGACTAGGTGCAATTCCTAGCCTTTGCAAGCCAAAAACTACTTGTTTTCGAATGGATCCAAATTGAACCTAAGGGTCACGAATTTCAGATATGACACTATGTATGGGGTATTCATCACTCCTACTGACATGTATGAGACTTATACAGATATTTGGAAAGTCCTTTCCATGACATATGGCACATTCTCTAATTGCATCACACCTAGGTAGACCACTTTAGCTAAACCAAAGGACCATAGGCAATTTCCCCAGGAATTATGTGCAATTCAGTGGCTTATGGTGCACATATGAAGACAACTATTCAGCATCAAGGTCATGGACATTTCATATATGATGGTACATGGCTTGGAATGCAAGAAAAAACAAGAAAACACTTTACTAGTGAAAGTTCGAGTCTAGGACAACTTACATAGGTAGTTTCCAAATGATTCCAAATGACCCATAAGCCTCACAAAAATATGATCTGATGGTGACTATGGTATATATACTATCCCACCTACATGCATCAACTTATAGAACTTAACTTGGTGGCCCGGAAGTTAATATATTGCTTAAACAGTTAAAGCTAATCAGATTTCAACACAATGAGCATAGGAGAACATATACTAAAAGTGAAGAGATAGATAGTAGAGAAAGGATAAGAAATCTGATTTTATTATTGTAGATATATAATTACATAAGTGGCTATACATAACAACATCCATGGCACAAATGACATCAACCCCCAACTACAAACACTGCTACTAACCCACACCTCTAACAAAACATGCCACAACACACCGGAAATGAATGGAACTTCAATTGGATTGAAACAAACATGGAAGACTGATATGCATCTACAATAAAATAAGTGAGAAAGGATGAATACCTTCCTCGTCAATCTATAATTGGAATGCTATAAAACATTCCAACTAGTGTAGTAGAAATGAGGGGCCCATCACCCTCTTAGTATGCAAGGGGAGCATCACCCAAGCAAAGAGAAGCTTAAGCAATTCCCATACAATACCAATTAGTAAAAAACACTTTCTAGTGTTCCTTACTACTCATTTTAATCTTGATAGATCTCCAATACCATGGTCCAATACCATGGGCACCCAAAACCATGCACTGGGTAGTTGGTGGTTCATAATAGCTCCATTTCCATCACGAGTGTGCCCTCTAACCACCTTGACCTTCATGAATGTGCCTTATAACCACCTTGAACAACTCTAACCAACTTGGATTGTCCACTTTATAACAAACTTGGACTTGGTTAACTCATTTAATGAACCTTGAATGATTAAAAGGAAGTTAGGTCCATTATCATAATGGAGTATTCACATGCACTCCCTGCTTTAAGGAAATGACCTAATCCAAAGAATTACAACTTATTTTGGTACACAACTCTCCTAGGAACCCTTTTGACTATTCAACCACAGGATAATACCTCCTTGGCACCCTCATTTAGTCAATATTCTCTCATAATATTAAATAAAATAATAATAATTCATTATTTTATGAGAGAGTGGGTTCTTGGGCATATTAATTGACTTTCCTTAGTGATTTGACCCAAAATTACTTGGCTTTCCAACTATTTCAAATTGGATGTGCTTAAATATTAATTTGGGCTAGAGATTTATTTATGTGGCCCATTTCCCCTTTCTTAACCCATTGATGAACCTACAACAAGAATATCCATTTTCACACTACTTAGGAGTTTCCTTCCTTGGGATTTTCTTCTTCAATAATTATTTCCAACCTTAGGATTTTCTTCTTCAATAATTATTTCCAACCTTAGGATTTCCAACTTAGGATATCTCCAATATTTTTTTACCCTTCGAAGACTTGGCTTATTTTATGATTCAATTAAGGTCCATAATACCCTTATGTGTTCTTCCCAAGTACAATATAGTTTAATCTGGCATTATTCCTAACCTTGGACCTTAGGTGTAGCAAATAATCAACCCAAATCACCACCTAGGTGAATAAACATGAACAAGTCTAGGTGAATTAGGAAATTATGGTTCATGGCCAAATTTGGGGACATTACGAGTCCTCCCCTCCCAAGATTCCTTTTGATCCTCAAGAAATGACATTAACTCCATAGCAAACATGAATCCAACCAATGAATTGTCACCATCAGAATCTACTATTGAACTGTTTAGCATTGGAATTCTCAATTCCAAGCTAAGCTAAAAAGATCCATCATGCTACTACTGTGCCACACTGATCATAACCATCTCCCAAATGAATAAATCCATCCAACCAACTATCCTTCCACTAACCCAGTTGAAACAATTAAGTCCAAAAATGATCCCAAGGTCCAAAATGAGCTTGAGAAATGCAAGGTGTATGGTGCATCCACCATTGCACTACAAAGTGTATGCATAAGGAGCCTCATGAAGACTCTAATTCCACCAAGAATGAGAATACTAATTCCACCGCTCGAATGGTTTCCCATACAGGAAACTGGAACATTACTCTACATAGATAGACACATGCACATGTAGGTTGGCTCGCTCTCTCAAGCCAAAACCCAAACTGTTGCTCCAACTGATATCACACTAAGCAATGCCAGGATCCCATTGCTTGTGTTGCACTCCAACAGACAACAATGCTATCCAATACAATCCATCATTCCAAGGGATGCATATATCCCACTGTCTCAGTTGCAAACCATACAATTTCATTGTCATATAGAAGGATCTAGCATCATGTAAGATACTAGGATCCCAACACCATATTGGAAGTGCATCACTCCCAACCAAGTGCATCATCTCAGTGAACCTCTCCATCAAATTCTGAGACTCCTCGTATTCCATGTGCATGATAGCACTAATTCTCACAACACTGCTCCATGTATCACCCAAAGGACACATGTGAGAGTCCCGTGTCCTTCCATGAAGACTGAAGGCATCATGTAGCAACCATTGATGCCCATGTTGCTCAGAAAAGATGAAAAATGTGTCAAGGAACTCTCCACTAATGTAAGCAGAAAAATTACCCCTTGGGGTACTCAACTCTAACATGTGTCTATCCACTCAATCCTTGGATGAATAAAAACTCCATTTAACTAATCCAAATGAAAATCATTTAGCTTCCCTATCTGCAATCTACGCACTGGTACAATGGTACAACTCTCTGGCACTTGTTCCACTCAACTAGATCAAGTGGAACTCCCATGAGTAACTCTGGATGATAAAGTAATTAAAGAGTGAAAGTGGATTCCTCTGATGTTGCTTGGAAGGGAAAGGTGTGCTTGTGAAACCCCATGGCTTGACCATCAAATCATCTAGAGCGAATGTGAGAGATTCCTACTCCTCATGTGGCACCAAGAGAAAGAATATCTTCACTCAATATTCATCCCCATGTGCCATGGTTGTAAGAGATGTGTGGGATGAAGGATAGTGAACCATATCTCTACAAAATACATCCACCAATCATGCATATGCATGTCCTCCTCCAAAGGTTTGTCCAACTAGAGTATTATCATTTGATTCCTCCATGTATGATTGAATATTTCCTAGAGGAAGCTCACAATGAAACATAACAAGTGCTTTATCCTTCTCAAACACCTGCAAATCAGAATATGACTCATGCACCACAATCACATGAGGTTCCTCCTTTGGACCATGAGAGAAATCAGCCATATGGGAATGACTGTCTAATATGTAGGAGGTAGAAAGTGATCTCTACAGCTTCTCATGAAGTTGCTCAATCTGAATCTCATATTCTTGAAGTTCACTTTGGGTACTCTTCAAATAATCCTGGATGGTCTCCAACTCTTGAGTGAGCTTGTCAATCTCTACTGCATGTTCCAGTGAAGCACTATGACACATTTCTACAAGCTCAAGAATATGATCTCTATCAGAAAGCAAATACAAAAGTTACCTTTTATGTCTGTCATTTCCTTCTGAATATTGTCCAACTCTTCAATGGAAGATCTCTCTTCCATAATTTCTCCAACAACACTGCGACACAAATGTATTAGTGTCATGCAGGATACTCAGGGCCTCTTCAATCTTCCTTTCACTCATCTTCAATGGCCTTGCAAGAAAGTGTGGCTCTTGAGGACAAACATCCTCTCCTTACTTCATTGGATCAACTTTATGATGAAGCTCAAGTGGTGACTTGGAATCTAATCCTTGTTCGTATTCTTCTACTTCAAGGTCTTCATCTTCATGGGAACTATCTCTTGCAGCAACCTCTTCAAGATTGATGTCTATGTCACCAATATAGAAACTTGAGCATCCATCAGTAGATGCTCAATTTCCCATGTCCATGCTTGTGCATCCTTCAGTGGATGCTCCTGTTTCTAGGTCTAGAGTGTTATATTCCTCCATTCCTTCACCTTTGTGTGGATCTTCTAAATCATTGGTGGAAGGCTCAGTGTTTGGTTCTTCTTCTCCACAACTTCCTTCTCCATTGATGTCACCTTGTAGTGACTTATGCTCCTCAAGGGTCTTTGCTTCTACTTCATTACCATCATTTTCTATGGTTTGTCTATAAAGAAATAATCCAATTTTTTTTTTAATAAAGTGGTATAAGCAATGATGAATCTACATTTGAAGATCAGCCTTTGGAGGAGCATGAAGAGAGCAGAAATCAAACTATTTGTGGCATCCATGAAGATGAAGAAGCATCTGGATATACATCAGAAGAAGATACCCAAAGGGAGGAGAAAAATCCACCACAAGATGGTTGCACACTGTAGTATCCCCAATCTGAAAATCAGAGATACTAACCCCCTTTCCAAGGTCTAATTTCAAAATATGGAGACTAGGTGCAATTCCCAGCTTTTGCAAGCCAAAAAATGCTTGTTTCCAAACAGATCCAAATTGCACCTAAGTATCACGAATTTTATATTTTAAGCTATGGGTGGGGTCTACAGAACTCCTACTGACATGTATGACACTTATACAGATATTTGGAAATGCCTTCCCTTGAAAAATGGCACATTCTGAGTGCATCACATCTGGGAAAACCACTTTGGCTAAACCAAAGGACCGGAGGAAATTTCCCCAGGAATTATGTGGAACTCGATGGATTCTAATGCACATATGAATACAACTAGTTTGTAGCAGGGTCATGTACATTTCATATCTAATGGTACATGGCTTGGAATGCAAGAAAAATAGGAAAACACTTTACTAGTGAAAGTTTGATTCTAGGACAAGTTAACTAGGAATTTTCCAAATGATTCCAAACGACCCATAAGCCTCACAAAAATGTGATATGATGCCGGGGATGGGATATATATTATCTCACCTACCTACAACAAATTTCGGAACTTGATTTGGTGACCCGAAAGTTAATATATTTCTTAAATAGTGAAAGCTAGTCAGATTTGCAACACAACGAGCATAGGAGAACAAATACTGAAAGTGAAGAGATAGATAACAGAGAAAGGATCATAAATATGATTTTATTATTTCAGGTATGTAATTACATCAGTGTCTATACATAATATCATCCATGGCACAAATGACATCAACCCCCAACTACAAGCACTGCTACTAACCCACACCTCTAACAAAACTTGCCACAACACACTGGAAATGACTGGAAAATTCAACTGGAATGAAACAAACATGGAAGAATGATTTGCAGCTGCAATAAAATTAGTGAGAAAGGTTGAATACCTTCCTCCTCAATCTCTAATTGTAATTCTAGAAAACATCCCAACTAGTGTAGTAAAAATGAGGGGCCCATCACCTCTTGGTATGCAAGGGGAGCATCAACCAAGCAAAGAGAAGCCTAAGAAACTCCAATACAATATAAATTCAGCAAAAACCCTTGATAGTGCGCCTTGCTACTCCTTTTAAGCTTGATAGATCTCTAATACCATGGTATAGTACCATGGGAAACCCAAAACCATGCACTAGGTAGTTGGTGGTTCATAATCGCTCCACTACGTTCATGAGTGTGCCCTCTAACCACCTTGACCTTCATGAATGCGCCTTCTAACCACCTTGAACAACTCTAACCAACTTGGATTGTCCACTTTCTAACCAAGTTGGACTTGTTTAACTCATTTAATAAACCTTAAATGACTAAAAGGAAGTTAGTTCCATTATCATAATGGAGTATCCACATGCACTCCTTGTTTTAAGGAAATGACCAAATCCAAAGAATTACAACTTATTTTGGTCCACAACTCTCATAGGAACCCTTTTGACTATTCAACCACAATATAAGACCTCCTTAATTCCCTCACTTAGTCAATATTATCTCATAATATTAAATAAAATAATAATAATTCATTATTTTATCGAAGAGTGGGTCCTTGGGCATATTAATTGACTTTCCTTAGTGCGTTGACCCAAAATTACTTGGCCTACCAACTAATTTGAATTGGATGTGCTTAAACATTAATTTGGGGCGTGTATTTATTTATGTGGCCCATTTTCCCTTTCTTGACCCATTGATGAACCTGCAACAAGAATATCCATTTTCACACTGCTTAGAAGTTGCCTTCCTTGGGATTTTCTTCTTCAATAATGATTTCCAACCTTAGGATTTCCAACTTAGGATATCTCCAATATTTTTGAGCACATGGATACTTGGCTTATTTTATGAGTCAATTAAGGTCCATCGTCCCCTTATGCATTCTTCCCAAGTCCAATATATAGTTTAATGTGGCATTATTCCTAACTTTGGACCTTAGGATTAGCAAATAATCAACCCAAATCACCACCTAGGTGAATAAACATGAACAAGTCTAGGTGACCTAGGAAATTGTGGTTCATGGCCAATTTTGGGGATATTACACACTCTCAAATGAAAACAAGACATTAAAGAAGTTAATTGCTAACTGAGACATTGGATGATGACTATTGGGGAAAAATCTAAAGTCTTCAATTCTTCCAAACATTGATATAGTTAAAATCAATGTTGCAACATTGTATAAGATATTATGCTAGTGGGCGTCATTAGTATCTAAGAATGATGGTCCATCCTCTTCCATATAATCTAATTGAGAATGGTAATGGTGTTGAAAAACAAGACTTGTGGTGTAAGTAACATTTGAAATGGTAGTGGTTTTGAGGAGCAAGCTATCCAAGGTGAGTCATTCTATTTTGAGAAAGGATAAGTCTATCTGCATTTGATTGAATTGTTGGATGATGGGCACATGCAATGGTTCATAATTTTGAAATTCACAAGAAAAATTATTGAAATCATTCATGGTTTCAGGAGAATAAACCACTAGGAATTCTTGGATTCAAATGAACTTAAGTCATCCCTTTATACAAATAGTAAGAGAGACCCAAAACACAAGGGAAAAAAAAAAAAAAAAAGAATAACTATCTCCACTTCTTAGGAAAGAAACACATGTAGATTAGTCAATGCCACGTGAAAATAAGTGGCTTGTTATGCATTGTAGAATCCTAAAAATTGAAACAAGGACCTGAAGGTAGTCTGTACAAAAATGAGTGGCTAAAAATAGGTATAATATTGGAATACAAGTTCCCATAGGCTTTGGAAGCAAGGAATATGTTTTAATTAGAAACCAACCCTAATTCTAGAGCATGTGCAAACTTTGTAATAGAAAAGTACATTTAACCCTACATAAACATTATGAATATACATGTAACACTATTGGATTTGTGTGCAAAGTCTAATGTTGTATTAATGTTGATGGTGTTGGTTTCACATCAACATCAACATTTTAGGACATTGATTTATATTTTTTCTTAGAAAAATGTTGGTCAAACATCATTATACCGACACCTTATAGAGGCTAAGTATTGGTTTGGCATATGCCACATGGAACCTTCTTAATAGTTGGTGTTGATGTGGCAAAATCCACATGTTTCCTATGAAGGCATCAACATACCAATGTTCTACCTACACCTTCCTAATACATATGCATACATATTAAATTGAGTAGTCAAGTACCAAAAAAACAAGAAGAAGTAAACGTGAATATTTCTTCACCTAAGAGTTATAGTATATATATTTAAATCTACTTCTAATTAAAATCACTTATCATTACTAAATGAAGGACAACCATGAAACTTGTAAACAAAATTAAAAATAATAAAGAAAACATTTGAAAATTAATTAGTAAAGCACAATTGAATGGGTGTTTAGATTTGAACCGAAATCTCCTTGCAAAGTTGTAAGTGCCTTAATTAGGCTACACCCATAATAAGGAAAAAGAACCCATAAAACAAAGATTAGTAAATTGAAAGGGGACCCATATCAATTTTGAAGGAGGACTAAACAAAATTATGATTTTTAATTTCTATTCACTCTTCATTTTTGAAAACCCTACTATTAAACATTTATATCTTCCTATTGATAAAACAACAAAATAAAAATAAAAAATTGGTTTTAGAGAATATTGTCCATAGTTGCAATGATATGAGTAGAGCCATGGTTCTTCATTCTTCAAGCTTGCAAACAACAATGAGGCGAATAGGTTTTAAAAACAACAAAATGTCCATGAAACCGCAAATAAATTATTCCTCTATCTATAGAAATACAAACATGAAAAGAAAATTGAAACCCTATAAGAAAAGAAATAGATATAAGAGATGACCTCCTTCAACCTGCAAGCAAAACAAATAAAGAGTTGAGATTTTTTATTCCTAAAATGGGAGGAGTAGATTTATGGTTATTCATCCTTCAAACTTGCAAAAAAAATAATAAATTATGGGAATATTAACAAACTAACTAACTAATTAATTAACTAACTAACCTCTCCCAGAGAGAGAGAGAGAGGAACCTTCAAATATCTAGAACCATAAAAGAATGGAGGGATTCTTACCATGGTCAAGAGAAGAGCCATCACCTTGTGTTTACCTCCTCAATATTTTGAAAAGAGCATCCATAAACTAGAAACCATAACCATGAAACTCTAAGAGAAAGAAAATGAAGGAAAGAAAGAGAGAGGAGAAGAAAATAAGTGAGAATGAAATTAGAAATTGGGTCTAAAAAGGCACTTTTTGTTATCCAAATCTAATTTCTAATTTAAAACAAATATCCATGCAATCTATCTTTGAATTTAATTTTTTTAATAAACGACGCTACACTAATGTCCAATTGATACAATCATATACCATTGACATGGTTGAATTTGATTTGAACAAATTTGACCATGTAAATGCTTATATAAAATATCATCTAGATGTCAATGTGCCAATATCTGTAAGGAAACATCCATATACTTACATCTTTTGGAGTCAAAGTTAAAGACAAGGATAAATTTAAAAAATTTACTGTGAAATCTAGAATAAAAATCGATCATTACCGTCAACATTGAAGACCAATGTTAGATTTGTTATCCAAATGTAGTAATGATAGGTAGTGACTAGCAATATTCTTCACCTTTGTTGTACTAGAAGTCAACTAAAGCAAAATTTCCTCACAAATGAAGTAATAAAATGTTTGAAAGAAAATAACAAAGACACCCACTAGAAAACCATTGCAATAACATGACCTATGATCCCATTAAGATTCAAAAATAAAGGGAGTTTACAATACTCATACTTCTTGATAACCAACACAACTCAATGTGGAGTAGTACCAAGCATAGATAAAAGAACAATGGACATAACTAACCTTATAGTAACACAAACACATGAGGAGAAATACCATCATAAAGAAGTAGCTAAGAGATTAAAACTATGTCATGAATCTACGAGTGGAAAAATGGGACAAATACATCACCTTTACCACGATAACTTGAGTAGATAGTAGAAATAATGAAGACCATATCACCCTTACAGAAAACGAACACCTACATATAACTAAGTTTTACAGAATATTCATGATAATAATTAAATGAAAACAAAAATGATAGATAGATAGATAAATAGACATAAAGCCATCATGTTAATAGTTAAATAAAAACAAGAAAAAAAAATTATATATATATATATGTAAAGAGAATACAAAGTTTTAGAAAAGTAGATGTAACTATCAAATAAACACTTGCACAATTAGATCTTTATAACTTTTTCTTTTTGTGTGTATTGTTAATATTAAAGATGGCTTTTATATATGTAAATGTGCACATGATAGTTACACACACTTTCCTAAAACCTTGTCTTCATATCCCACCAATGATATCCTAGAATAACCATAGCCATGGATGTTGCAAACCAAATATGCTCCTTCAAACCTTCCTCTTGACATTCAACAAAACCTTAGCATACATGCGCCCCCTCGTCATTATTATCATAATGATGAACACATGATAATAATAATGGAAACGTATTATCTAATGCGACGGGATGCTTAACAGGAAATGACTCTTCTCCTATTTGACATTTCTTAATTTTTATAAACAATGAAATGATTGTTGTCAACATTTCTTCGTTTTGAAAAAATGATATGATTACTTTTTTTAACATAACAAATTAATTAATTAATTCTTTACGATTTGCCGCCTCCCAATATTTTAATTTCATTGATTTATTTTAATTTTATTAGTTATTAAATATAAAAATAATTATAAAATGTGAGATATCAATTTTATATTTAAAATATGACAATTAAAGTTAAAAAATATATATTATGATTTATTTTTTATATGATCTTAATAAAAATTAAATAATAAAACAAATTCATTAATATTTAAATATTGCACTATACAGTTATGTTGATTTGATTTTTTTTATATTCTTTATTATTATTACGGTTTTACAAATTTATTATTATTAATTAATTAAAATCACTTTTGAAAAGTTATATTTTTCATCTTTCACCCTTTGTAAAATATATCTCTAACCTTTAATTACAATTATATCCAAAATAAAGTAAATTGAATAATACATATCATTATAATTTATTTATTTTCATTGAATAATATATTTGTTACATTCTACCAATCACAAAGAGTTTCTTTAACAAAGTAGTCTAGACTTTATACATTAAAATAAATGAAAAACTTTTAGGAAAATGATAGTGACATTGATGATGATGGTTTTTTCATTAAAATTAATTTTGATTTATGAAACTTTAAAAAATTATAAAGGATTATGTATTTTGTTTTGATATTTTATTTATATGTTTAAAATGATTAAAAAAAATTGTTTTTAAATCTCCAAAATTTGGATGAGTTAATAATATAAGATGATCAAAAGTATTATAAATATTTTGAAAATGAGATCTAATGTGAGTATATACACATGACATTTCAAGAAAAGCATTTTCATCCTCCACCTTCTTAGTATCAAAAAGATGAGAAATTATTTCATCGTATGGTATTTTAGGAATTGTCCAATGTCATCTTTTAGAAATGAGTTTGTGAGAGTCCATTCTTATTTCAACAATGTTGATTTTCTTCTTTAAGATAGCGATAACAAATAGATGCTTTTGATCTTTTTAATGGATTGATGACCTTTTTTTATAGTACATTAAATTTCTTTTATATTTTGTTTCTTCCTCACCACAATTTCTTTTTAAATTTAGATGTGATAATGTTGTTAATGGTGGCAATATTGTATGCAGTACCTCCTCCTCTATTCTCTAGTGTTGTAGCCAAGGCTTAACATCTTTATGCAAAGTCTCTTCACTTGTAAGTGACTTTTACTATAGTTTGAAGTAATCTGAGGAAGTTGCTTGTCTTTCTTGTTTGTTATCTTGTGCTTTTACATTAGGTATCTAGTCATAGTGGGGAAAGGCCAAGTTCAATGAGAAGGATGGAATAAGATTATAAATTATAAAATGCTTCTAGATTTTCTCAATTCTCTTCCAATATTTTCTAGAGATGCTATAAGTCCATACTTTGCATCAGTATAAGATTATAGGAATGAGAAGAGGCTTAAAAATTAGTTTTTATCCTAGAATAAAAAAATGTTATTTTACAGTTATTCTCAAAATCAACTATAAAGTTGTTATACACCCTTACTTTTTAGGGAGACCCATTGGGCACTTATACTCATTCTAAAGACGGTCTTCAAGGTAGGACAATTTCTTCAAGTCTCAAAGCTTATACAACAATATGCTTAAGATCTCAATATCTCACTAACAAAAATTGGTTTTGGCTGGGAAAGTTAACACTCTTCCACTCAACTACTCAAGTTAGAATCAATTAACATTATTTTTAAAGAACTTGCCTCTTCTACTTTTCTAAATATCTTATAAAATATCTTTTGTTTCATTATTGAGTCACATACATACACTAACAACAAATTTCTTCGAAATGATTTTAATGTATTTAAAATATCTATTTAATACAAAGACAACCTAAAACATTATAATAATAATTAAGAAAAATAACCATAAAGACATCACCTCACTCCTATATAGATCAAGAGAAGGAAAAATATTTATTCCATAATGATATTCTAAATAAATCTAATACATCTTAATAGGTCTATGCTCCACCAACATACATGCTAGGCACTATAGGCCAATAGATCAATATAAAGTCTAAGCTTACTATGTGCTATAATACCATAATAAAAATAAAAGAGCGTGGAAAGAGAAAGAAAATGAAAATAAGCACAAGAAAGTATGTACAAGAGGCTTTTTCCTTAGAAACTTTTTAATGGAAAACCCCCTAAAATATATATATATATATATATATATATATATATATATATATATATCTTTTATTACCCAATAATGATATTCTAAACAAATGTAATACATCTTAATAGGTTTATGCTCCTCCACCAACATACACAGTAGGCACCATAGACCACTCCCACTATAATATCCCTCGCTTTTGAAACCCCCCCCCCCTCCTCGTATTGTTGTAATATATGTGATGCCAATATGTAAGTGTGTACTAGTTCTTGGAGAGGAGCTCAAGGTCAAGGCCACGTTAGTGAACGTTGTAGCATTTTTGTTATTTTGTGGTTAAACCATGTGTTATCTAAATCATGGTGACGTCATGTATATGATGTAAAATGAAAATGATGAATTAATGAAAAATATACCTAGGAAAGTGAATGTGCAAGGAAACTAAATGAGGGGAGAAGGTATCCAATAGGGAGATAAGTTGAAGGCTAATGAAAGTCATCTTAATACATTGGGTACTGAAAGGAAAATGAGTTATTATTAATCGCTATTTAACCCATAAAGTATGAGTTTATTATTAACCCTTCATCATTGTGAAACAATGCATCCATCTCATAAGGAGGCGAATGGATCATTATTCGCATTTGAGCATAGACTGAACCATTAGTGCTAGGAGATTATTTTCTCAAAGCGTCATATAAGCCAATGTTGTGTGGTATGCATTTATGTCCCAAGAGAGAAAATCCAATAAGCGATTATCATATTCTAAGTGATATGATGGCTTTTGAGCTAAAGAGTTAGTTATTATCCTTTCACAAATAAAAGAAAGTGAAATATTAAGAGGTTGAATAATTATTATTAGTGTAAGCAAGAGGGCCATTAATAATTTAAAATGGCCATTATAAATTTACATTATAAAATGCAAGTAAAAGTATTGCATTAAAAGTGTAAATTGCATGAATACATAATTTATTAGAGAATTTATACAGATCTTAATAAAAACAAATTATTATTATTATATTTTTTTTTCAACAAGAAAAAATTGCAACTTGATATTCAATAGTGAATTCAAAGTTACATAGATATGTTTGTTCAACTTTATCATTATCACCG
The DNA here is from genome assembly GCA_027924585.1 of Larix kaempferi. Classification (NCBI taxonomy): domain Eukaryota; kingdom Viridiplantae; phylum Streptophyta; class Pinopsida; order Pinales; family Pinaceae; genus Larix; species Larix kaempferi. Next base: position 21,661,518 of record BSBM01000096.1, on the reverse strand, counting down.
ACACATTTCCAAAAATATTAACAACACTATCCTGAGATACTTACTACCAACATGTCATTTGACAAAAATTCTGGATAGCAAGATAGAAACTACCTAGAGGACTACATCCATCATATCATTACCATAGACCTGACAAAAGAAAGCAAAGACAACATGGACTTTAAAACAAATAGAAGGAACCAATGTCAAACATATGATCCTCGGTGGACTTTTCATAATATATTAGACCATCCATCACCTCCACTACTTTTTTCGAAAGTCTATCTGCAATCCATTATACTCCCAATATGTATGAGAGAAAGAAATAAAGGAGAAGCATCCTATCAATTCCTGAATTCTAGAATCCCAATGATTCCATTGAATAACATGTAATCTGGATGAGCCAATATCCCAGTCAATGACAACTTTCGAATCTTCGACAATTTGGATGTTTAAGAGACCTCTCCTATGAGAAACCTAAAGAAGACCCCATAGGGAAATGAGCTCAACTTTTGTATTGGTTCATTTCCCAACACTCATTCTAAGATGGATAGAATGATCCTTTTTAATCCAAAGGGCCATCCCTACCCCACACAAACCATCCTTCTCTTCAACATCAAAATATCCTATAGGAATAAGATCATCCAATATAGGCCTTTTAGGTGACTAAGGCTTTTGAGGTAACTGATCATTGTAATACTCAGAGAAGGAACTAATAATTTTGGAGAAAACATGAAAGAAAAAAGGATTTTTTTCTTCGAATATGAACAATTCCTTTCATTCCATACTTTCCATGTTGTAAAAAGAGGAAGCTCCCTGTATTTTACCTTTCTATGAAATCAAATGAACATACTGTCCTGCCAATTTGAATGGCTTCAAACATTCTGGAAGTGTAACATCCTACATATCTCTACCCATACATTTTTAACAAAGGGACATCAAATAAATATATGGGAAACAACTTCTTCATTCCTTCTCCAGAATATGCAAATACCAGGCCCAACAAAACCCCTTTTTAAGAGGTTATCCCATGTCAGAATTTTATTTTCCATGCATAGCCAAATAAAACATTTTACTTTTAATGGGATCCACCGTTTCCATAAAGATCTTGACCACCACTTTTGATTTATTGGAACCTAATATGTAGTGATCGCTTCATAAGCCATTTTAGAAGAGATGATACCATTTTCTCTAGCCCAATCCCAAACCAATTCATCAACATATTCTGACAGTGTAATGCCCGCACAATTTAAGATCCAAATATAGTGATTCCACTCATCAATAAACTGATCTGGTAAATCCAAATCACTATCTAAATACCAATATGAATGAGATCTAGACTGATTTATGATCTTATCCAACACCTGAATGTTATGAGAATGCAAATGTACTAGAAGAAGAGAATACAACCTGTAGTTTCCCACAACTCCAATAAAAGGATCAATGCCAACCATGACTTGTGCCCCCCTTCCAATCTTCTAGCTTAGCCAATTTCCCAAATGTTGATAATTTCTCATAAGACCCCTCCAAATAATTGAGGCATTGGAAGTAGGATTCTAAGGTTTCTGAATCCATTGCACAATAGAGAAGAGTTTGATGTATTTGGCCTTAAGGACCTTGCTCCACAACCCATCACCGAACAATCCAATATTATTATACATAATTTCTATAAAAAAAGAAGTAATAGAATAATGCAAATTTATTAGAGAATGAAAAGCATTGTGTTGTATTTTATTATAAAGCAAATGGATTAAAGAATGAAAAGCATTGTATCGTATTTTATTTTAACACACATGGTATACACACACACACACACACACACACACACACACACACACACACACATATATATATATTCAATGAAAAAAGTCTATTTTCATTCAATTTAGAGAAAAAATACATTTATATGTGATGTTCAACAATATGTCTATCAAAAGATAAGAGTGGCTGACAGTCAAAAAACTATAATGGCCTTTAAACTTAGATAGCCTTGCATGCTACAAGAAAATTTTATACTGATCCATAGTTCTTCAAAAGATTCAGAATTCAGATAATGTTGTTATATGAAAGTTCCTAGCTATACCCCCTTGGAATTCCTCCAAGTGAAGAGCACCCAGATCCAGGAGGAGACCCTATTTAGAAAGTGAATCGTCTTCCTCATTAAGTTCATGCATAATATGCTTGAAGGAAATGCAATGGAAAGGTCCTTGTATTATCTGCAACTACTCCACCAAATATATTAGTCCAACATGGACAACTTATGCTTGACCCTTGAGACAGTTAATTACCAATTCCAAATCCCCAAAGACATGTAAACTAAGCATCCCCTTCCTATAAGCCAATTTCAGAAGATAAAATAGAGCTTTGAATTCTTCTTAATTATTTGTTCCAGGACCCATGCCACCATGCCCCTTGAAATAATGAACTATGTCCAAATAGAGTAAGAATCCAATACCACTTTTCCTATTATGATCCTGGCTGGCCCCATCAAAGCAATCCCAAGGCCAACTCTCATTGATGATTGGAGGCTCCAGAGTTCTCATAGGATTATTTTCTAGTTTTGGTTTCTAATATAATAAAATAGCCAATGATTGAGTATCCACCTGAATAGGTGATGTTGTCATGTCCGAATATAACAACATTCCTATCTAACCAAATTCCCCATGAAACAATAATGGGAAGAGCTCTAAAAAGTACTACCTCATGTGACTAAAAGACCCTGAAGAGAGCTTCCATCTATGGGCCCTCCCAATGAATAGAGCAACTAGATTTTCTACCCACCTCCATCCAAACCTCCCTAGCAAAGTCACAAGGCACAAAAAGATGAAGTACTGATTCCTCAAATGCCTTGCAGAGTGGACAAAACTTAGGCCCTTGAAAACTAAAGCATTGTAATCGATCCCATGTCAAAACTCTATTGTTCAATATAAGCCAAAAATGAAGAACACCTTTAGGAGGCCCTTTGAGTTTCCAAAGTTCCCTCCACCACCACCTATTCCGGGTACCAATAGTAAATAATGATTCATAACCAAGTTTTGCGGAATATTGGCCACCTTTGAGGATATAACTCTAACGAAGTACATCCTCATCCCTACTAATATGAATATTCCCCTTCTCTAGGGAGTCGATCAAAGAGCCCCAACTGGTCTTCTAAGGACCCAATAGACCAAGCTCCTCAGCCTAGGTCCAAGCATGATTCCAGATGTTAGAACTTTCCTCCTTCGAATCCCTATTTAAAGTAACAATGCCCGTATTTTGAAGATGCTCAATAAGTTCTGCAAGAAGATGACCCTCACTAGCTAGCCCCAAAATGGAGTCATGGCCCAACCTAACAGATCTACCATTACCAACTTTCCATGCAATATGGGTACCAATCACAGAGAAGGAATTAAAGAGATCTCTACACTAGTTGGAACTCTTAACAATAATTTTCTCATTGTGACGGACCAAGTCCACCACAGAGTCTAGAGCTATATACTTGGACACTAAGATCCGCTTCCAAATACTTTCCTTGTTTAAGAAATTCCACAGGGATTTAGCAGTAAGGGATTTATTAAAAACAAAAATGTTCTTGAGACCCCAACCCCCCATGCATTTGGGAGTTGCTATCACTTTCCAGCTGACTACATGAAAATCTATACTATCCTTATTTTTCCTCCATAGGAAATTAAAGCAAAGTTTTCTGACATCATTCAGGATCCCCAGAGGAATCTTATCCAAGAGGTGCCAATAAACCAAGATAGCCTCTACAACTGACTTGACAAGTACCAACCTTCCTCCCCTAGACAACCATTTGTTACACCACAAATTGTTTTTTCTAGCCACTCTCTCCACAATCCAACTCCAATCCTTTTTACCATATTTGTTTGGCTTCATATTAAATCCTGGGTAAGGGATACCCTCCTCCATAGGATTTCATACAAATGGAAAATAATCATTCCAAAAATCTATGTTTCCCAGTTGATTCTCCAAAAGATAAAGGGCATATTTTTCAATATTGATCTCCATTCTTGTATCCCTACAAAAACTTTCCAAAATAGAACCCAGCCTACGAAACTCAGAGTAAGAATGAAAGAAGAAAAGAAATAAGTAATCCAAAAACACAATTTGAGTGAGAGTATCTCTACCATTGAACGAGAATCCCCTAAGTCTCCTTCTACTTCATTCAAATATCAAAGTTTTGCTGAGACCTTCAATGATCAGGAGAAACAAATATGGGGAAGTGGACAACCTTGTATAAGTCCTCGGGAAGACTTGAAAAATGGTGAACCATATCCATTTATTAGCACAACAAAGGAAGAGGAGGTCACACACCCCATTATCCAATTAGTCAGTTCCAAATTGAAGCCTATGTGAAGAAGTACCAACTTGAGAAAGAGCCATAAAGCCTTCTCATAAGCTTTGGAGAGGTCTAGCTTTAACACTACCACCTTCATATTATGGATTTTAATGGAGTGAATTCCTTCCTGGTCCAATCCCACCACCTCATGAATAAGACGCCCCTTTAAAAATCCAAACTATTCCAGTGACATATAATCTAAGAGAAAGAGATTTAAATGAACAACGAGAAACTTAGCTATGATCTTATAGACCCCATTGCAGAGGGAGATAGATATGAAATTAGAGAAAGAAGTAGGTTTATCCTTTTTAGGGATCGAGGGTAAAAAATTCGAATTAATTTCCTCTAGAATGAAACCTTAAAGGCTCACCTATTCCACCACTTTAAGTAATTCTTCACCAATCAGCTTGAAAAAATCCAGAAAAAACTTCGACGGCCAGCCATCCTACAAAATTTTATGTTTCTTCTTCTCCAACTGGCTAATTTCTACCTTCCTATATTCCAAAGTAAAAACAATTGGGTTTGAGAGGTACAAAACCTCCAACAACTATTCAACCTCTGATAATATTCCATCCCAGGAAATTATTCTACCCAGATTCCACTCCCATACCTTACCCTTTAAAATTATGATATGTTCATACAATTGGAATGAGGCTCTATTGAATCCCTCTTGATAATGAACTCGGGTATTCTCAACCAGATAAAAAAATCAAGGAAGCTTCGACCAACTAGAATTAAAGTTAAATGGAGCACCAGGCTTATCCATCGGGGAGCCGAGTTCAATAAAAATGGGGAAATGATCCGAGAAAATACATGGCCCTACCTAGGATCTAAAAAGGTTCATATCTTCAAATAATTTGGCATTCATAAAAAATCTATCCATCCTCTTAGAAATATCTTGTGCACCCGCTCGCTTGTTGTTTCAAGTTGGCTTGATTTCCACGGGCTTGACGTCGATCCATCCATGCATCTCAAACAGGTCCCTAAAATCTGATGCACAAGGGTCTTCTGAATTCAGGCTACCCCATACCTCATCCACACTCAAGTTCAGATTTAGATCTCCACCCACAATTAGATAATCATCTTTAAAGCACCTCTGGCCCAAAAGAGTGTACCAGAAATTCACCCTATCATCGTAGGGCCCATAGATATCTATAAAAAGGAAGAATTTATCCATTTCAAGGCTGTAAGCTTCCACTCCCAAAACCAAATGCCCCGCAAAAGATTTAACCACACACAAACTTTTAGAAAATCCCAAAATTAATCCTCCAAACTACCCACATGCATGGACAACAAAAAAAGACATAGCAGGAAACATCTTCTCCAATCGTGAAACTACCTCTGTCCTAACCGACAACGTCTCTTGCAATATTATAATACAAGTTTTCTCTATCTTCATCAACCGTTTGAGGGATAGAAATATGGCTTGTCCTCTTAGGCATCGAACATTGATAGAGGATAGATTCCTTAAGACCACCCTCCTAGGGTTTTCATGCTATAAGAACCCCTGAATGTTTTAACTTACAACCTTGAGAAATCTCACTCTTTGCTTTCTACTTTGTGTGAAACATATGAGACTTTCGCCCTGCTTTCCCTGAGATAGATTTTGAAGGCTCCTCCAGACCAATTCACTCGTCAACTGAAGACCCTTTCACACAAGATCGAAGAAAATAAGGGCCCCTGCTGCTACCTCTCGACAAACCACCACTTTCTCTTGACTCGGTCCTTAGGCGTAAAATTGGAGGCAATTCCCTTTCCAACACCACCGATGATACTAATACCAATGCGTCAAAAAGTGAAGGCATGTTTTCTTCCCCCACGATTTTGATACCTTCAGAGGTAAGTTTCGCCACCTCTTGAACATCTTCCACACCACCCAAGCCTCCACCCGAAGCCCCAGATGTCCCAGCCACCTTCTTACCACTTTGATTCCAAATATCATCAAACCTCACCATCTGGTTGCATGAAAGCTAAAATCCCTCCATTAGGATTTCAAACTCAGGAAATTTATCCACCTCTCTAGATTGCTCAATGAGGAGAATTTTACCTCTAATTATCTCAACCGATGGATCACCTTTTTCCATTGGAGAGCGTGATATCTTTACATTGACCTACTCCTTCAGGTATTGAGAATTACTTTCATCCCCTCCTAGAATCTCCTTCCTCTTCCAAATTTTCTTAACAAAATTTAGGTTGCAATTAGGCACTGCATACCCATAAAGATGAAATATTGTGCGAATAGAGGGCACATTAAGGTAGTCTAAAGGTTGGGTAAAGATGTTCTCACATACGACCAGGTCTATGGAATCAAAAAGACCCTGGCTTGCATCCACTTCCATTAGAATTATAGCTACTGATCTCATCTGGGAGTTAAATAAGTCTGCATCCACTGTGATGAATTTTCCTATGGCATACCCAATAGCTTTGAAGCCTTCATTTGACCAGAATTCCAAAGGTAAGTATGGTAGTTTGACCCAAATAGGAATGGAATCCAAAGAATCATTTCAAGGATCAAATAAAGGATGCCAAATCTTTAAAGCCAAAGGAAATTTTCCGAACAAATGGTCTCTATGCATAATTGCTTAAGCATCTTTGTTGGGTTACTTTTTGCTTTTTTGCGATTTCGGCCCATTGTATTCTATCTAATCCCGGTAAAGGGATTAGGGTTGTAACCTAATTTCGGGTAAACGAATTAGGGTTTTATATGTTGTGAAATACCATATATTGTATTGTAAATGGTTGAGTAAAACATATAATGAAAGGAGTTGTGTAGCTCTAAGTTTTGCTGGTTTTTCCCGGTTAAGGGTTTCCAGGTGAAAATCTTTGTGTTATGCATGTGCCATTGTGTATTTTCTGTTAATGCTTAAGAATCTGTATGAGTTTTTACTACACTATTAAGGTTTAAAACTTACAATCTTCCATTGACTTAAACTTGAACCCCAACAAGCCTCTCGGTAGACCAAAAACCTCTGGTAAGTCGTTAACCAACGAGCTCCATGATTATTCTACCCATTTCTTACCGCTTCCTCTAAGAATATCCGACCAAAAAACCTCCCAATCAATACTCTGGTTGAAAATTTAGGGATATCCATCACCTAGATGTCCATACCCACCACCAACTCCTTACTAGCTCCTTTAGCTATTAAAAATTTCTTCATTCTACGACTCATCGACTCAGATTTCATCTTAGATGAGTGGTCGATCGACCCTCCAAGGAATCCTTCAAGCTCCCAACTCTGAAATCTACTCCCGATAAAACCACCACCTTTAGTATCTTCCAAGAGAGATGAGACTTCACGTCTTCCTACCCTCGCTCCACCTTAGCTATCATGAATTGATGATGTAGGAGAATGGGAAGTACCAAGCCATGGATGTTGGATCCAAGGACCCATACCGGTGCTAGCATTCACCACCTCCTCTGGCCATCCAACCCACTTATTCGAATAAAGAGTTCCATCAATCCTAGCTACTAGAATAAAAACAGTACCTCCCACAACATTTCCCTCCAGGCTATATCCCTCCTCTAGTCCACCGACCCAAGACCTCAAATGATATCGCCCTGGGGTTTCCATCAGCGGCAGAAAAGTTGTGACCTCGACAGAAGTACCATCCCTCGCATGCACAATTTGATCCGGTAGAGATCCAAATCTTAGTAAGGCACACAGACCTGAAAATCCCAATGGATTCCTATTAGACACAGTTAAACCCTAGCTACCATTTGTACACCCACCGCTCCACCTCGACGACGAACCATCATCCCCACCAAAACCCTGAGAAGAAATAATTTCATGATCCAAAGAGAAGATACTAGAATCCTGACCTGAATCGTCAGAGTATTCAACTAATGTGCCACAAAATACCTCCATCCGAACAATATCCCAATGCCCAGGCCCTTGCAACCAAGGTCAAACCCTAATCACCATGAAACCTTCAAACCCTAATCGCCCCCTTCATATCCCCAAAATAAAATCTAAACCAAGTTTGATTGAAGATAGAATTTCTATATATATATATATATAGTATGAAGTGTGGTAGTTAAGGTTTCCATTGGGTGAGTAATAAATAATACCAAGATACATAATATATAAGGAATAAATATGTTATGGTTTTTGTGAGCTTAACCAATATGAAAACGGTTGAAATGGAAAACTAACTCCATGGTACGGAATTTTTGGGGGGGAGAATTTTGTTTAGTTGGTGATGACCTCTCAAAGGAGAGATGTTCATTGTATTAATAGCTATGGAGAAATATTTGCACCTTGATAGTAGAGATACATTTGCATAAGAGAGGGGGATGTGCTCCTGCTTAAATTATCATTGCGTTGAAAGTTAAAGGGAGATCCAACCTCATTGCGTGTAGTTGTGGAGAGGTATAGCTCTACAGTTCTACCCTATATTATTGAGGTATGAATACCTTGATTATTTTGGTATTAATGTTTTTGGTATTATATTGATAACCAAATAGAGAAGGCAAGAACTGTCCAATCTCAAGTGCATCTAATTTTTGTTAAATGATTAAGTAGAGGGGAGAGGCCTTATGAGAGAGTTAACTTCACACTCTTATAATTACGATGAATGTTGATGTTGAAATGATAAATGAAGCAAAGAAAATATTATTATTATTTTCAAACGATAGAGGACTCTATCTATGTATTTAGCATTTAAGAATGCAAAAATAATGCTATAATTCTTTACCAAATGATAGTCAAACTCCAATGATGATGATGATGATTAACGTCCACTAATACCAACTTTGGTCTATCGGACCGTACGAAGGTTATTACTTGGTTTGCTTTAAACTTTTGTTCCTATGCTCAAAAATCTTAGAAAGAAGCTTTCCAAGATCACTATAGTTTTGGCAAGTTGGGAGGTTAGAAAGGCTTGTATTGTAGCAAATACTATGAAATTCACATCTAATGTGGGTGTAAGAAGGACACTCTAAGAGAAAGTAATTTTCATCCTCAATGCTCATAGATTCACAAATATGGAAAACCCTTTCCTCCCACGTAGTTTTGGGAACAGACCAATTCCCTGTTTCACTATGGAGCTCATGAGAGTTCGTTCTATTCTTGGCTATATTCATTTTCTTCTTTGAACTAGTTACTATCGAGAGATAATTTTGATCTTCCAAATTAGGGTTAATGACCTCCTTATAGAATCTTAGTTTTCTCTTAATCGCTAAATGAAAATCAATATATATAATATAAGAGGAGTGACCTCTGAGACATAGGACCGACTCCCTCGAAATTATGTGTATATCAGTGTAGAAGTAAAGATATGTAAGACTGGTCTCTCCATAGGAACGTCGACCCCTTTATCATTTTCATTTATATATTGTTTTCTACTGATAGATGGGAAGAGTGCCCCCTCCTAAGAGCGTCAACCCCATTTCCCATTTGTATATTTTGCATATTAATAAATGGGAGGATTGGTCTCTTCACAAGAGATCCAACTCCCTTCTCCCATTGGATTTGAGAAAAAAGGTCGACCTTGGTGGTAGAGGCCTGACCCTTGTATCCGTTTTTAATTATTGATTACTGCCTCTATGTGAAGGCTAACCTATGACATGATTTAGAGCCAATCTTACTATAATACCCTCTGGTTTAGCCCCTGGACATATTATTATTGTTTTATGTTAGACATAGTGGCACAAGGTGCTTGGACTATGGTTTGCACAATATTATTATTAATTAATAAAATAAAACCACTGGATCGACTAATGCCACAAAAGAGAGTATGAGGAACCATGATGTTACGAGCAAGGGGATGTGGGAAAAGTGTTACCTTTGTGTTTCTATCTATGTTGATGGTATACACCCTTCTTATGGACTTGGTGGACCCTCTTGGCTGTGTACCCTCACATTTTATTTTACTCCTTGGTTTCAGTTATTCCGGGATTAATTTGTATTAGTGTTAGAGTCTCTCTCTCTCTCTCTCTCTCTCTCTCTCTCTCTCTCACCTAGTGCACCCTCTTGATTTGGGTTAGTGTGTCTCTTTGTGTAGCCTCATGATGTGTAACTCCTATTTTCTATTTTTGGAATGTAACTCATCCCTTGTGTGTCTCTCTCTCCCAATTCGAATTGCTCATGAAGGAATTCAATTTGCTTGTGTTGGTTAGTCACACTTGTGTGTTGGTTCATGATTTTGCTCTTTTGCTTGTGGTTCGATTTTTCTGCTATTGGTATGATATCCTTGTTGTTCATTGTGCCCTTGTGGAGCCTGTGCCCAAGCTAAGTTACTTTGGAGCCACTGGTGTATGTGCTGGAATTGCCTTTGGAGATCCCGAATTGGCAGCAGGGGTGAGGTCCAGTGGCATTGGATTTGATGTTGGAAAGAGCTGTGTATTGAATCTGGAGATTCTGTTTTGGAAGTAAGGGTGAGGCACGGGGGCTTCACTCAATAAACCACTATCATAGCACGTTTGTTCGTGGCAGATGAAACAATACCCCTATTTTCACTAGATATTGTATGTATCAATTTTTTTCATTAACATTTTTTTATACCCCTTTATATTTCTACCTAGTATATTGATATGATACCCCTCTTATGACCCCACATGTATTCTACAATGCACCTTGCTTCTTTCGATGTATATTGTGGATGCACATTACTTCACCCACAATGAAATTACTCAACCACATATCATTATGATTTGAAACATCTAATGGTCTAATGAAGAGATAGGATATCACTTCTTGTATGTCACTAGAGTTAATGCACATAGTACAACATTTAGATTACATGTTGAAGTTCCCCAATCGCTGACTAAGCATGTTGTGGGCTAGGTATCCAAGCCCCCAGGGCCTGTAACAAGCTCTAGGAGGCTGAATAAACCTCCTAAGGCCTATAATAGGCATGAGTGGTTGGGTATTCAATCCCCCAAGGCCTATCGAGGGCCTATAACAGGACCTGGAGGCTTACAACATCCCAAGGATATTGGTAACAGCTGGCTAAGTGCTATTGGTAACAATTGGCTGTCAATGACCACTGTCTCTTGACTATGATCGACTAGAAACCCACTTCATGAAGCAATCGTATCCGGTTGGACTATTATTAGTCGAATCCGACTCTCATATTGAATGATAAATAGGAATAATATATTAGATGATGAATATAAAATTACAATAAAATCGCCTTTATAGGGATTGATGAAGCATAGTGAAGGGTTACGCCCTTTCACTAGTAACTTAATAATCTATTAATTTATAAATAATAGTATTAATTAAATATTCATAGCATTTCCTTCCCGTTAGGAAAGCTTTGTCCTCAAAGCTGAGTTTTCTCATGACGTCTTTTATTCTGGCTCTATGTCGCACTGATGACTTGAGAGATGCGATTTTGATTATGACCATTGCCTCCTTTTGATTATTTTGTCTTGGTATTTGCATTAAGTATGAACTTGGTGAAGTTTTGTTTATGTTTTTTCTACTTGTGTGATTGCTTCTTTTAACAATGTTTGTCGTCAATTGAACATGCTCAACATACATTATGACCTTAACTATTTTTGTCTTGTTATTCTCAACACATTTTGTGTCAGTTCATTTGAACAAGATCTTTGTGCTTATAATGCTCATAATAACACCGATCTTATCTTGTGTCTAATAGATATTATAGTTGATTTCCTTGATGTTCTTTATAGAATTCATTGTGTTGGCATATGTCCTTCGTGCGTTTGTTATTGTGATATTATTGTCAATGCATTGATCATTGTTATTGTTAGTAACATCGACTTGTCTCTTATCACAATCTTGGTGAAGATCATCTTTCTTCTTGTCAAATATTTTGTTGTCATTTTCTTCATTACTAGGGTATGTTATATCTTTGTCTTGCACAATATCTTGATTGATGCTATTACTCTCATGGGAAATGACATAATAGTCTATTGTATCTTTATCTTTTACATTAGCTTGGGTGGTTTCTTCTATTTGATTTTCACATCCATCTTCATTTTCTTTAAACGTTTTGTCAATAGATTTATTTATTTCATCCATATCCTTAAGGATTTTCTCAAGGAGATTTATGAATTGGTCACTATCACTATAAGATGCCATGGATGTTTGTAGAAGGGACTTTTGGGCTTAGAAGTAAGAACGCTATTATTATATTTAATAATAATAATATTTTTTATTTTTGGAATAATAATAAATATTAATTAATATATTAATATTGTTATTATTACTATTTTTTTAAAACTATATAATATCTTGTATATAGGTTTTTTTTTCGTTTTTAAAAAATAAATATTATAATATAATAATAATATTTTATTATTACATATAATATTTTATTTAAAATTAGTTTTTTTTTGTTTTTGTTTTGCAGGTGGTAGGTTGGATGACCGCGCGGTGAGGAGGACGCGCAAACGGGTAGGGCGGTGAGGATGGGAGGTGGCCGAGCTGGACGACGAAGGGAAGGTACAAGGATGTGCAAGTGGGTGGTGGTGGAGGGCAACGCTGGAGGAAGAGGAGACGAGCGGTGGCACTGGATGGGAGAGGTGAGCAGCGAGGGAGTGAGGGAAGGAGGTGGTGTTGGAGAGATGGGTATCGGAAAAAGGGAGTGCGCAAGTGGGCAGCTGGAGCCAACGGTGGTAGGAGCAGCATGAGAGTGTGGCGGAGTAGTGAAAAAGGGGGTGGGGCGTGCAGGAGCGAGCAATGGGGAGCTGCGTGGAGCAACGCGGGCAGGGAAGGAGGGGAGATGGCAGGGATATATGGAGAAGGGTGGGAGCAGCAAGTAGGCGGAAGGCGGAAGGGAGAGGAGCAGCGGTGGTGGAAGGAGTGAAAATGGAGTTGCGATGGTGAGGAGAGGAGCGAGTGAGAGAAGGTGGAGGGAATTACGTGGAGTGAGGTGGAGGAGGAGCACGGTAGAGTGTGGGAGACGCGGGAGGTAGGAGGGGTCATTGGGGAAATGTGCAGGTGGTGTGGAGGGAAGCGTTGGAGAGATGGAGATGGTAGAGCTATGTGTGGGTAGGAGCGGAGCAGTAGATGGGGAACGCGTGGAGAGTGCGGTGGAAGAGTGGATGGGGCAGCGGAAGGATGGAGTTTGAGGGAGAAGTGGAGAGTAGAGGAGCGAAGAAATCAGGAATTAATGAGCCGGGTCCGAGCTTAAGTAGGAATTGATGAGTCGAGTCCGAGCTCAGAGTGCAGGAACAAATCTGCTCTGATACCAAATGTAGCAACTGTATCCGGTTGGACTGTTATTAGTTGAATCCGACTCTCATATTGAATGATAAATAGGAATAATATATTAGATGATGAATATAAAATTACAATAAGATCGCCTTTATAGGGCTTGAGGAAGCATAGTGAAGGGTTACGCCCTTTCACTAGTAACCTAATAATCTATTAATTTATAAATAATAGTATTAATTAAATATTCACAGCACTTCACCACGAAACCCCTGGCCTCAAGCATGCCTCAAGACATGATTTCCCTGCGTACTGGTAAGCCCGAGCCTTGCCTCAACCCGATTTCTCATCCAGTCGTGATCCCACCATCTCCATTTGGCGGATATTTCAGCCCGCCCATATAAAAAAGACCCCAAAGTATTTTTGTATTGTTACATTAAATAAAAAAAACCCTTTGCCCCTTAATATATAAGCAATATAATTTTTAGGTTTTCATGAATATTTAATACCGCAATATGAATGAATGTGATATTATATTGCCTTCTAGTGAAGCCCCTGTGGGGTGAGGTACGCTACCTTATATTTGAGGTTGTCCTAGATCCACTGGAATTTCCCTAGATTGGAAGTGTTAATTTCCATTAGGTTGTGGTTGGACGATTGTCCTAGAGCCACTGGAAATTCCCTGGAGTGGAAGTAGAGGATACACTTTCCATTAGGTTGTGGTTGGACTAATTTATTGAGAGAATTTTTGGTTGAGTGTCATATTTCTTGTGGCATCATGGTTCCGTCTCGGGGGTGAACATTGCAAAGTGATTTTTGGCTTGCATTGTGTCTGCAGCTGGGTGGAACGTGGCATCGTTGATTTTGGTTGCGTATTTGGAAAATATAAGTGCTTTATCTCATGTTTATTTAATTTATTTGGCTCTGGTATGATTTAGTTATGGATGCACACAAATGTTTTGACGAAATGTATGAGCTATTTGTGGAATAAATTTCTCATGGAATTCAATCTCTTTATGCAAGTAAATTTTGTGAAGGAATTGGAAAATAGTTTTGGGGATTTTGTGCACAAATTGTTTAAGGAAATGATTCTTTGGAACCTATGCTACAGAACTGATATTTCTACCCATTTTCATTATATAATGTGTATTTTTATGGTATAGTAGCCTCGTAGTGGTTTAAGACACTTCTCTTTGATGATTCTACCTTTTATTTGAAAACTAGTTCTTTGATTGGATTGTTTTGCATAGTTTGGAGACTTGGCACATGAAGTGTTTGTAAAAATTCATGAGTGTTATTTTTATGCTTATGTATGATAAATACACTTGAAATTTTTGTGAGGATGTGAGGGTAAATATTCTTGATATTTTTTGGGAAATGTCTACAGAAATTCTAGATCAATTTCCAATTTCTAGCTCCTTCAATGGAGTTGTTTTGAGTAGATTTCTGACTTTGCATATGAAGTGTTTGAAAAAATGTTCGAATGGTATGTACCTCTGTTATGAAATAAAACATTTTATTTAGATTTGTAATGGAATTCGAATGATTCTATGAGCTATGAATTTAATTATTCTAGCGATTCCTAGAATTACTAGTCAATTCGGATAAGTAGAATTAGCTAGTTTTGTGAATTATTTAATGGACTGTATATGGGTGGAAAGATACAGACATATTAATGTAGGTGACCCCTAATACGATTTCCATGAGTTACATTATTCATGTATTTCTCTTTATTTGGCATTTGAAAAGTTAAATTTTTTTATAACAAAAACGGTTAGAATTTATTAAGAACACCATGGTTGGGCCATAGCCAAATCAACCTCCATTACATTTTCATTAGCCCACATGGATGAAAGAAACCAATACAGCTATTACAAACTACGGTATAGGATACCAAAGAGGAGCGTTATCATTCTTTTTCAGCTCTACTTGAGCTAAGCGGCAGCCAATGTTAGCCTTAGCATCCACTTCCTGTTTAAGACTCTGAAGAATATGAAATATGGAGGTAGACTTGAAATTCTACAGCAATTTGCAGACCCTTTGCAAGATCTTGTTGAGCATCGAGTTATTAAAATTGTCTTCCGTGTTGAGGATTTTTAGTATGGTTTACGCATCTCCAAAAATTTGAACATCATGTCTAACATGACCTTGAGCGAGCTAACAAGCTTTGAGCAAGCCTAAAATTTCAGCCTGGTTATTAGTACTCTGCCCTAGTCCCCAAATGAAGGTGTCTTTATGGCCATTCGCACCGTAAATGATACCACCCACTCCTAGTGGTCCAGGATTACCTTTAGCTACTCCATCAAAGAAAATAGTGACTTTACCTTGGTTCTGCCACCACAAATGAAATCCAGCATCAGTGCTCCGCATTCTCCACTTTGGATTATTGTTTGGATGAGAGGAGATCTTGATCCGAGTTCTGTGTATAGGAGCACCAAGCCAGCTGATCTCTTCCAAAAGTAGAATATTAGCTTGATTTGGGGGACGATTTTCCAAATTTTCAATCAGTAGAGCTTTGGCTTTAGCCACCACGATGGTAGGGGAACATAAGCGATTTTGAAAAATCCCTTCATTCCGAGATAACCAAACTTCCTAGCAAATGAATTTTGGGAGAGCATGCCAAATTTTGGACCAAAGAGAATTTATCTTTAACACGTGAGGATAACTGTCTTTCCAGGTAGAGAAAAGATGAACAATAGTGCTTTGCATAGGTTCCAAAACGTTGAGCCCCTGCACAGCCAGCTTCCACACCTCCTACATGTAGGAACAATCAATGAACAAATGTTAAGTTGTCTCCTGCGCCAAACAATAGAGAGGGCATCTGTGTGGCCCATGAATACCACGTTTGGCAAGATTTTCCCCTGTCAGTAATCTTCGATGCATGAGAATCCAGCAAATTGTTTTTATCTTTGGGATACTATAAAATTCCCAAACGTGCTTCCACAACTCATGAGTATGATTTTGGACAATTTGCTTTTGTAGAGTAGCGTACCCTTGAGCTGTTGTGTATACTCTAGCAGAACCCCATCCCCATTTGTCACAAGTTGGAGGTGAACCAGGGCTAACCCAGAGAGCGCCACCAGCAGCTTATTCTCTTGCTCACGCATCATTTCAGGAGGTCGTGGATAGCACCATGCGTTCCAATTGCCACTAGGATCCCATGTCGAGATTTCTGCTAGCATCTGGATGCCATTTAGAATTAGCCAATCACGAATATCTGAGATCTCTTCAACATGCCTGAGCGGTGGCTTCCCCATAATTTTGTCATCCCAAAGCTGGTGTTCTTCCCATTGCTAGGGATACGGTATAGATGGGCTTTAAAGAAATTCCATCCTCGGCCACATAGATTACAAGTTGTGGTTCCTTTGTTGTGGATTCCAACCTCCATGCTATTTAGAGAGAGGCCGTTCAGATATTTTTTTTGTGAGCATTTAACTGACAGGATGACTTTGATTTGAGAAGATTTGCCACAGGATTTTCCCTCCCAGAGCCATATTATCCAAACTTGGATCTCTTATCTGAAGACCACCAACAGAGAAAGGTCGTTTCACAATGTCCCAACTGACCAAATGAAATTCTTTTTGGTTCCCCTTACCTCCCTGCCACATAAACTTACGAATCAGCTGAGACATCTACTCGGCAATCATTTTAGGAGCCAGAAGAAATGAAGCCTGATATATGGGAAGGGATGAGATAACAGATTTAATGAGTGTCAGCTTGCCAGCAGTGGTAAGCCAATGACCACCCCAGGAAACCAATTTAGCCTTGATCTTGCTGATTAATCCAAGCCAATGAGAAGTCTTTGCAATGCCAAGTGTTAATGGCAGACCTAAATAATTGATGGATTCCCACTCAACGTATCCCATAAATCCTAAGGAATGGGCAATTCAAAGGATGGTTGGCTGGTTAACCTTCCATTCGTAAACAACACTTTTTTGCTTATTAACCAAAGCTACAGAGACTCTGCAGAAGCTATGGATTACAATATTGAAGGCCCTGGCAATTTTTAATGAGGCACCACCCAGCAAGAGGAAATCATCAATGAACAAGGCATGATTTAATGGATCTAACTCTTTCACCACACGGATGCCAGGAACAGTCCCAACATTCTTCTCAGCTGTCAATTTTCGACTAAGAGAATCGACCATCATAATATACAAGAAAGGGGACAAGAGGCAGCCATGTCTAATCCCCCTCGTGGCTTGGAAATAGTTAGTTGGCTTGCCATTAACCAACAGGGTGATCCATGACTTTTCTATACATGCTTTGATTAAACTGACAAAGTCATTACTAAATCCAAAGGAAAGAAGAACATGAAAAAGAAAGGAGTGTCTTACTTGATCGACGGCGTTAGCCATATCAAGCTTTATGAGCATCCCTTGCTCATGCTGGTGGTAGTTGGAGTGGATGGTTTCCTGAACAAGGATCACATTATCCATGATATGTCTTCCTTTGACAAACCCTCCTTGGCTGGGGGAGATAAGTTTAACCAGCAGAGGCTTGATGCGATTTGCCTGGAGTTTAGACAGAATTTTGTATGAAGCATTACACAAATATATAGGTTGAAAACGATCAAAGGTCCCAAGGTTTGTCTCCTTGGGGATTAAAGCTAAAAATGTTGAGTTTGTACTGCCTCCAACCTTGGCTTTATGGTGAAAGCCTTTGATCATTCGTAATAAGTTAAACTTAATAGTGTCCCAACAAATTCTATAAAAATGGATGGAGAACCCATCGGGACCAGGGGCTTTGTCCGGCTCCATCAACCAGATTACATTGTTGATCTCAGTTTCAGTGAAAGGTTGCAAAAGACCAGCATTTTCCTCCTCATCAACCAAACTTGGGATATTGATAAGAAATTCTGAGAATTCTTGTTCAGAATCCATTCCTTCTTCCGTGTAGAGCTGATGAAAATGAGAGGTGGCAGCCTCTTTAAGTTGATCAATATGTTTATGGACAGTCCCATCAAGAGTAGTAATTTCATCAACATGATTACATGAGAGACGAGCTTGAAATTGTTTATGAAAGAAGTTTGTGTTTCTGTCACCAGACTTGAGCCAAGGCTTCTGGATTTCAACCTCCAATGCTCTTCCTCCATTCTGTGAGAGCGTAATGTGTTAAGTTGGGCAGCTTGCTCATTCTGAATGTCAGAAATGGTAATATATTTACACTCCATCTCCATTTTCAAATCAATCAGCTGAGTTGTGGTTTGCTTTCTGCAACTAGAAGGAGAGGTAGAAGGCTTTTTTATCCACTGTTTCAAGGCAAATTTAGTAGCTTTTAATTTATGCTCCCAAACATAGCTGGGCGAGCCTATGACAAAAGTGGTCCAGGCATTTATGACAGTGTCCATGAATCCTTCTCTTGCAGCCCAGAGTGGACTGAAACAGAAGGGGATAGGTCCCATTCTATCTTCTTCCTCAAGCTGTAAAACAATAGGCTTATGGTCAGAAGTCAATTTTTCCAAAATTCTCGTAAAGATGATCTTCTTATCCATCAAAAAGGTACTTTGCACTAAGTATCTATCCAACCGGGCAGCAATGTGTTGATTACCAACTCTGTTATTAGTCCAAGTGTAAATCCCTTTCTTAGGCTTGAAGTCCATCAAGTCCCACTGCTGAATGATATCTTCCACCAATGGGAGAAAATAGTCTCTGCTGGTAATGCCTCCACATTTCTCCATGGGTTCGAAAACTAAATTGAAATCTCCAGCGAGAATTAAGTTCTTGGGAGGGTGCATCTCTAAGAATTCAGACAGAGAATGCCAACATTCTTTCTTTTCAACATAGTGGATAGGAACATAGAGATTGACAAGAGCAATAGTTAACTTACTTGCAACATCAAAAAGCTCGGTGAAGATCCAGTGTTGCATCTCGAAGAAGCTATTGAGATGAAATTTGTTGTCCTCCCAAAGAGTAGCCAGCCCTCCGGAGGAGCCTCGAGAGCTAACTGCTTTCCCAACATTTCTTTTCCATTTCAAACTGCTGATGTCAAGAAGGGATTCCCTTTCAATTTTAGTCTCTTGGAGAAGGAGGATCTCAGGGGTTTCAGATTTCAGCAAATTGTTTACTGCTTTGGCTTTCAAGGGGTTCCCCAGTCCTCGGCAATTCCAAGAGACTAAACGCATTATTTACTGGTAGGTGAGGGAGAAAATCCTCCCTTGGGAGGCTTGTTCCTCATATTTCTACCTATGGACATCTCAATTGTAGCCTGGCTACCTTTCATTTCTTGCCTTTCATCTTCTTCACCCCTTGTCTCCCTATGAGATTTTCGCCCAACTCTTTTCGAGGGCTTCTCGAAAGTCTCGTCTTCCAATGATCCTGATATCTCCAGGGACTTCTTCCTTAGCATTTCTGCATAGGAGGGAGGGCTAGTGACTCCTATTGGGGATCCATCTTGTAAAGATTCTAATTCTTCCAGAATTTTAACTTCAGCATTATTTGTGGCCTGCAGCTCCACCTCATCCGCAGTTGTAACTGGCTGATCTTCCGGGACACTAAGAGACTCAAAGGGGTTGGAGTTTGACTCTGTTCTTGGGGGGGCTAAACTCCCTTCACCATGGGCCTGCCCAAAGGGAGGGACTGCACTCCCAGCTAGAGATCCTTTTCCTTTCGATATGTTGGTCTGTTTAATAGTTGTTAACTTCTTAACCGTAACCCATTGCTCTCCCTTTGTTTTCTTAGCCTCCTCCTCTCCTTTCTTTTTGCAGTACCTAGCAAAATGACCATATCCATGGCAAAATCGGCATTTAAATGGGAGTTGCTTGTAGTCCAACTCTTGTATGTATGCCCAGTATGCTACCGTGAGCTTAATAGCTTCAGGGAGACCCACTTCTAGATCCACCTCTACACAAATTCGTGCACAGGTGCACTGATCTTTCCTCTCTGCACGATCTATATATTTTCCAAGCTTATTACCAATGGCCTCTAAAGATTTGGGATTCCAACAGTGCAAAGGTAAGTGCGGCAGCCGAACCCAAACCGGAACAGCTGAGGGCACATCTTGTGTAGGATTGAAATCCAGCGTCCATTTATTTAGGTTCAACCCCTGAGGGCCCATAAAATAAGGTCCATTCCGAAATATCAAATTCCCGTCCTCTACACTATCAAAAAAAAATATAAAAAATCCCTTACCCACTAAAAAACTTATGATGCCTTCTTGTAACAAATCTCTCCAGTTCCTATGAACCTAGATATCCACAACTTTGGGTGATGGCCAGAGGCCGGTGAACTTCCCAATAAGTCCACATTCTGCAAGATTCAATGCGTATTTGCAAGGATCTTCAGCCGACAATACGACGATAGGAATGTTAGCCAGGCATTTCACAAAATTATACTGGTGCTCTCTAGATGGGCATTTACCACTTGCAGCAACCAACAACTTAAACGCTACTATCTCAGGGGGAAGTAGGGAGGCCTCGGAGCCCCCTTCGGGAGCCATGGGAACCAGCATGCAGGTGAAGGCAGATGCCATACTCTCGTTGCCAAGAACTCACTCTGCCAAGAACTCAACCCAAAGATCGCTCCAAAATCTCATGCTGCTCATGGCTCTCACTTTGCTGCCAAGGGACGCTGTTGATCGCTTCAATATCAGAGAATATTTTGAAAAGTATGATGTAAATTTCAAACCAAAAAACACTCCAAGAAAACCAAAAAGTTAAATTGGAAACTAGGTACATTGCGAAGAAAATTGATAACCAGTTGTGGATTGAAATCTCTATTTTCGTAAAAACAGAATGCTACAGACATGTGCTCTATTTATAACATGTTATTGTGTTGTAGGTGGATAATTATCAGGTTTTATCATTTACTCATGGATGCATTTCATTTTGGTTCAATTATTTAGACTCAATTCCTTGCGATGAATGTTAACTAGTTTCATTGGAATTGATGGAAAAGATCACCTTATGTGCAATTGGAATGATCTGAAAATAAACCTTTAATTGGTTGTAAGTGCATGATTAAATATGTTATTAATGGATTTAGTATTTATTTTGGGTTTAATGGCATGGTTACAAGTTGATTTTGTGCAAGACTAGCTACTTATATTGGAAAACTAGTTAACTAGTCTTGAGGACTCTCTTTCATAATTACCATGATTAATTATTGTAATTTTGGTAATTAGGCCTTATCATACATGTAATTAGATGCTATTAATCCATTGGTATTGATAATCAATTTTTATTTGTTAAAAAATTGGATATGTGATAAATGTCGTCATTTGCACACTAAGTGTCGCTAAGTGTTGTAATTAAAACCGTAATTACTAGTTAAGTGTGATTAATAATAATTAGCCTTTAGAAGTGGTTATCATATTTGATATGGATTGGATTGAAGGTTTGATTATGTTATATGATGTTAATAAGCCTTCCTAGACCTTAGATCAGATGTTGGATGTGTTAATGAATTTAAATTAAATTATTGTTAATTATTGGAATTTGTGTCACAATTAATTTTGAAAAAATAGAAATTAAATGTTTATGGTTTATCCACTGCACTAAAAATCAAGTAATTATCCTCATAGAGATAATGATATTTCCCTTGGACACTCTGATAGCTTGTAGAACCCCTCCTTTAGGGTCCCCCTGAACTGAACCTGAAACTTTAACAACTTCATACAAACAAATTAGCTATCATAGTTACTGGAAAAATAAAATAAAAAACATGAATAACTTAACAAAAATAAACAAAACCTTAAACTGTCAACCCGATCCAGCTGGTCCATTATCGTCCACGCCTTCCGTAGGATCCCTTCAGCAAAGCACGTTTAACCATTGGCGAAGCAACCGTTAGCTTCACCACCCAACCATAGGCTCATGCTTTCAGTCGCATGGCCTACCCCGAGCTTTGGGTCGTAGAGCTCACACACTCACTTGGGAAACTCAGCTTGGGATTCCCCCCCACCAAAGTTTCCAGCCAAACCCTCAATAGCAGCAAGTCATGAGGTAAATCAAAATTACGATAGTCATCCAGGGTCTAGGCCCCTTAACCATTCCCAATGCCTCCCTTTTAAAGGAAAATTCCATGCGACACATGTCGCTTCATGCATAAATATATATTTTATTAAATTTCTAATTTAATAATACTAACCCATCAATGTGTCAGTTTTTCTAGGAGATGCAACAACATTCCTAAGTTTGCTCATGTTTGTCCCCAAGATATTTCACTTAACTCCTAGATTTTTGGTGTAGGTGGAGTTGACTAGGTGTCCATGCCTAAGATTCCATTTTGCTCCTAAATAAATATTTTTAATATTTTTAAATACTCAAAAATATTCTTTCATGTGCAAATGCATAAATAACCATTTCTAATATTTTAAATGCGAAAATATTATTTTATGTGCAAATTCATAAATAACAATTTCTAATGTTAAAAGTACTAAAAATGCATTTTCCTAAGTAAATGCTCTAGGTGCAAACTTATACGTTTCAATGCAGTTAAGTTTAGTAATCAACTTTTACTAGGACCCCGATGTCGCGCCGTTGGGCCAACTTGTTCCTTAATTTCATTCCCCTGACATGGCACCACTGCGTCGGGTCCAGTCATTCGTAGTTTCATTCCTTAGCAAGGTACCACATCATTGGGTCCTTGCGTCCACTCTTTCCGTTCTCGGCAGGGTACCGCACCGTCAAGCCCTTCTGTCATCATCCTTCTATTTTGACTTGCAGGAACTTCATGTAGGGATTTCAGAAGCCGTTACCTTCCATCCTCCGTCTACATGCTATTAGGGACTAATGGCGCTGAGGAGTGAGTCCGTTCTCACTGCGCGCTCCCCAACTCGTATGTGATCACCTCCATCGTGGCCCACCTCGTACACCCTCACACTTTCTTCTTGAGCAAGCAGATCAATGCTTATCTGCTCAAGCGTTGT
Source organism: Larix kaempferi (assembly GCA_027924585.1). Taxonomy (NCBI): domain Eukaryota; kingdom Viridiplantae; phylum Streptophyta; class Pinopsida; order Pinales; family Pinaceae; genus Larix; species Larix kaempferi. The sequence continues at coordinate 21,638,208 of BSBM01000096.1, read as the reverse complement.
ATTCCGTCGGAAGTCGACATGGTTGTCACTCTCCCTGTGTGTGATTTACTTGTACTCTACGATCCTTCATATTCCTTTGTGTGTCTATCGGTGAACCATTTCACCTATCGCTACACACATTTCTCACAAACGTAAATTAGTAGCACTGTCCTCAATAATCACAATTTGATTTATAAATCTACTGCTTCATTAAGCATCTATAATTTACTCAATCATTACTCATTCGTCTAATCACATAATCAATTGCACAGCTGGTCGTTAAGTATCATTCATATGTACAGTTTTCATATCAAAATTAATCATTAAACAACATGAAATTGTCCATTCACAATAACTACCCAAATGCAGATATATCAATCAATTGTAATCATAAATATACTAAAAATAAAATCATAGAGTTATTTTATTAATGTTTCAAACAGTCGGGTGACTTAGCAGGTGCCTTCAATGTCTACAGTAATCTAGGGGCACTACATAGCCCTAGGGGACATTACAGGTGGTATCATAGCTTAGGTTACAACATTGCGGCTGTTGGGCCTTCCACATAGTTATAATCTTGTGTTTATATACATTTGGATATTATAAATGTGCATAGTGAAAGAAGTTTAACCTCCCCTATGTTAACGAAAGAATAAGAAGCCTCACTTCATAGATTAGTTTGTTGTATGCCTTAGAATGATTTGATATTTGATATTTATTGTTCAGTAGATTGATTCGTAGGTACTATGTGGTGCATATCTAATAATCGAATAGATTGATTAGTTGATGCATTTTCACCTTGTGTTGCCTCTTTTATTGTTCAATGATTTGATTGGTTAATGCTTGTGCATTGCCTCTTTTACTATTTCAGTTATTTGATTGGTCGATGCTTATGCATTTTCTCTTTTACTATTCAGTGACTTGATTGGTTGATGCTTGTGCATTGCCTCTTTTATTGTTTAGTGACTTGATTGGTTGATGCGTGTTCATCGTGCATTGTCTCTTTTACTGCTCATTGAATTGTTAATATTGAAATGTTTCTTGTGTTATGATTTATTTACTGGTACATTATGATTATTAATTGATAAGTAAATAATTGTCATTATAATAGTATGTATTATGTACCATTATCAGTATTAATTTAATGCTAAGTTACTAAGATGATATAGTTTTATTATTATGATTTATTAAGTAGCATTTATACCATATATGGATTTAGGATTTTCTATTGATGGTATGCTTTTATAGGCTTATTTATGTCACTCAGATGGTGTTGGTTACATTGATGAGTAACTCCTTATCTATTTTGGGGAAATGAGTCATTTGTCTTAATAGTGGTTCCCTTTTCCTTTTTATTTTTTTATTTTCAATGTATGTGAGTAACTCCTTGTCTATTTTTGGAGGAAATGAGCCACTTGTATTTAATGGTTCATATTCTCTTCTATTTTATTTATGGAGATGTAACTCCTTGTCTAATTTTGGAGGAAATGAGCCACTTGTATGTAATGGTTCGTATTCTCTTTTATTTTATTTATGGGGATGTAACTCCCTGTCTATTTTTGGAGGAAATGAGCCACTTGTCTTTAATGGTTCATATTCTCTTAATTTTAATTATTTTATTTTATGTGTGTAAGTAGGGAGTATAGTAATGTATGATAATGTTATATATATATGACATAAATTTAAATATGTAGAACATAATATGTGATGTAAGATATGCAATAATTATTAGTATTACATGTATAGGATATTGTGTATATATTATATGTATCGATGTGAATGTATGTATTGAGTGTAAAGTATTTGGAAGTGTTTGGGAGTATTTGAGAGTATTTGGAAGTGTTTGAAAGTATTTGGGAGTATTTGGAAGTGTTTGGAAGTATTTGGGAATATTCAAAAGTGTTTGGAAGTATTTAAGAGTGTTTGGGAGTATTAGGAAGTATAGTGTAATAAAAACTATTATGTTAGTATATACGTTATAATGCGTACCTAATCTGATAGCATTGGATTAAGTAATTATACCGCTATAATTGTATGGATATTATGGTATAACATTTAATTATACGAGTGTATAAAATATATGATATATAGGTTATATGACTAATATGATCTGTATATGATTAATAATAATATGATCTATGATTGAATAATTATAATATGTATGTAGACAAATGGGCATATGTATAGAAATAATACATAGTAATAGTAAGTATGGTGTATGGTATGAGTGTATGATGGCATGTTGTATAGCTAGTAATTATTTTATTGTAGAATATTAGAAGATTTTGGTGGTAGGATGTTTGGTTGTTTGAGGTGACTATGTATTTACTTTGGTTGATAGTGTAAGTAGTGTGCTATGTGTAAATAATTAGTAATGTAATGTATGGTTAGTATATGGGGATTAGATGGGATTTCCATAAAAGTATGTATAACATTTCTATTGATGGAGTATGTATGCAGGAAAGATGTATGATTGTGTATGTGTTGAGTATTTACATAAGTGCAGTATGATTAGTGTTTGTGTGATGTTGTTGGTCGTATACATGTATTATTAGTATGTGTATATTATATATATCGTCATGTGCTAATAATTATATATAATATTATGATAAATAGTAACTGTTTGATATGATTGTTGTGGTCGGTGTATGCTATTTGATACTATTTGTTTTTATTGATGGACATTGGTTGATTAATGGTTGATACATGTACAATATTGTCATTATTGTATGTATGGCTATTATTGGTTGTTCTTGGTTGTTATGGTTGTTGTGTGTATGATTGATGAACGATGGTTGATGTTGAGTGGATGATGTATGGATGATATTGTTATTCATATGGTTCTATTGATTGTTATTTGTCATCATTGATTGATATTGGTATGATTGATGTGCTTGGGTGATGTTATTGAGAAACTAATCGATGTTTATCAGATGTGGGATAGATGTGATTGTTAAAGATTAATGTAATTTGATTAATGTATTCTGATTGATGCATCCTGATTTTGGGTGATGCATTCTGATTGATGTATTCCGATTGAACTATTCTGGTTGATGCATTCTAATGGATGTATTTTGATTGATGTATTATGATTGAAGTATTATGGTTGATGCATTCTGATGGATGTATTTTGATTGATGTATCATGATTGAAGTATTATGGCTGATGTATTTTGGTTGATGTATTTTTCTTCTAGTTGATGTATTATGATTGATGTGTTCTAGTTGATGTATTTTGGTTGAGGTAATCTAGTTGATGTGTTCTGGTTGATGTACTATGATTGATGTTTGTATGGGAGGTTGATGCATGTATGGTTATCATTGGTTGATATTGGTGTATGATTGATATATGATCGACATATGATTGATATATGTTTGAGGTATTATGAATAGATGTATTATGGATCGGCGTTTGTATGACTAATATATGGTTGATATTGGTTGATGTTACTGGTTGATACTAAATACTATTAGTTGATGTATATTGGATTTTTTACTATTCTCTAAATAAGAATTATGTTTTGTGTGGAGATGAAAGGGAGTATGCTTAACTACTAGTGAATTATGGATTTTTTTTTGTTTCTTAGTTAGATTGGAATTGTTGCATATAAGTTTGCTTGCATGGTATCTTAAGTGCATAAAATGTTCAGGTGATCTTGGCGACCTTTGCTAGAAAAATATCTTTGTGATATTTATCTTTGCGATCTTTGTTAGAAAGGTATCTTTGTGATCTTTGTTGAAAGGCATTTTGGTGGTATCTTGGTGACATTTCATGTGTAGGTATCCTGGTAATATCCTAGTTGTATTTCATATATCTTGTTGAAGAGTATGTACTAACCGTGTGACTGATTAAAGTATGATTCTGGTACCTTTGTTGAATATGTACTTCATGTATCCTTATATATCCAACACTAAATATACAAGTATCCTTGTTAGAAAAATATCCTTGTGGTCTTTGCTGAAAGTATCTTGTTATAGTATCCTTGCGGTATATCAAATACCTTTGTTGAAAGGCATCTTTGTAAATTATCATGGTAAATCTCATGCATCCTTGTAGGGAGAGTATTTGGGTGATAAATAATGAAAAATCATCTTGGTAATGCATCTCATGTTACTGACTAATTGGAATGCATTCCATATATCTTAGATGCATTTCATGTATTTTGTTGATAGATCATATGCATGATGCATTTCATGTATCTGTAGGTAAAGTATATGCATCTGATGTGATTGATTGACTAGAATGCATTTCATGAAGAAAGAGTACACACTTGATGCACTTCATGAGATTAATGGTATACTTGATTCCCTTCATGAAATTGATTGATACACCTGATGCATTTCATACGATTGAATTGATTAGAATAAGATTCAGGTAGATGCATTTCAAGTATTTTATTGAAGAAGTATCTATATCTTGTGTACCTTGTATAAACTTGTGTATTCCATGTGATTTATTTCATGCATCATGTATCTTGAATATGTATTTTATGTATCTATATGAAAATTATATATATATATTTGTTGCTAATCGTGTGTTGTTGGAATGTGAAAAAAGTATCTTTGTAGAAGAATATATGTATATCATGTATCACATATTTTTATATACATGATGTTAATCATATGAGTGAAAGAAATATGATTTTTAGGTGGATGTATATTTGTTGAGGTTTGAAGTCCTTGTAAAGAGAATTGAAGACCTTGTTATGGGGATTGAAGATCAACCTTTGCTTCCTTGAGTCCACTCTACCAGTCCCAATTCTCCCATGGGAAGTGGAGACGGACAAGAAAGTAGGTGGTAGTGGGAAGTATTGTGGTTAGAAAGATGTTATCTTTCTAAGGAATGTATGGGCATGTATGTGAGATTTTGAAAGATGATCTCTTTCTGAGGCATGTATAGCCATGTCTGTTATCCTTTTGTAAAGGCATGTATGTAATATGCATCGAGGATGATGCATGGTTTAAGGGGAGGGGGATGTAATACCCTCTGGTTTAGCCCTTGGACATATTGTTGTTGTTGTTATGTTGGACATAGTGGCACAAGGTGCCTAGACTATGGTTTGCACATTATTATTATTATGTTATTATTATTAATTAATAAAATAAAACAGCTAGATCGATTGATTCCAAAAAAGAGAGTACGAGGAACAATGATGTTATGAGTAAGGGCTTGTGGAAAAAGTGTTACCTTTGTATTTGTATCTATGTTGATGTTATACACCCTTATTGTGGACTTGGTGGACCCTCTTGGTTGTGTACCCTCACATGTTATGTTACTCCTTGGTTTCATTTATTCTGAGATTAATTTTTATTAGTGTTAGAGTCTCTCTCTCTCTCTCTCTCTCTCTCTCTCTCACCTAGTGCACCTTTTTGAGTTGGGTTAGTGTGTCTCTTGGTTTATCCTCATGATGTGTAAATCCTATTTGTTATTGTTAAAATGTAACTCATCCCTTGTGTATCTCTCTGAATTCATTGGTATGTGAGGATGATGGTCCATCCTATTCCATATAATTAATGGAGAATGGTAATGGGGTTGAAAAAGAAGGCATGGAGTCTAAGTAATAATTGAAATGGTAGTGGTTTCAAGGATCAAGCTATCGAAGGTGAGTTGTTGTACTTTGAGAAAGGATACGTATATTTGCATTTGATTCAATTGTTGGGTGACGAGCACATGCAATGGTTCATAATTTTGAAATCCACAAGAAAATTTATTGCAACCCTTTTGGGCCAAGGAATGGTTAATCAACTAGAAAATGTCTGAAAGAAATATAGGTGAAATGGGATCATTTTGTAGGCTTGTAGGTTTAGGAGAATAAACCATTATGGATTCCCGAATTCAAATGAACTTAGGTTATCCCTTTAGAAAAAAGTAAGGGACACCTAGCACACAAGGGAAACTAAAGAAAGGAACAATTATCTCCACTTGTTAGGAAAGAAACACACATAGATTAGTTACTTCCACATGGAGAGAAGTGGCTTGTTATACATTGTAGAATCCTAAGAATTGACACAAGGACCTACAAGGCAGTTTGTACAAAAATGTGTGGCTGAAAATATGTATAATATTGGCATAAGAGTGTCCATAGGATTTGGAAGAAAGAATTATGTTGTCATTAGAACCCAACACTAATTTTGGAGCACATATGTATACTTTGTAATAGAAAATTACATCTTAACCCTACATAAACATTATGAATATACATGTAACAGTATTCGATATGTGTGCAAAATTTTTATGTTGCACTAATGTTGATGGTGTTGGTCGCACATCAATATCAACTTTCGAGGACATTAGTTTATATATTTTCTTATAAAGATGTTGGTCAAGCATCAATATAATGACACCTTGTATAGGTTGAGTATTGGCATGGCACCTTCTTAATAGTTGGTGTTTATGTGGTAAAATATACAAGATGCCTATGAAGGAATCAATATGCCAATGTTCTACGTATACATAGGCATACATATTACATTGAGTAATCAAGTAGCAGACAAAAAAAACAAAAACAAGAAGTAATTGTGGAGGTTTCTTCACCTGAGAGTTATAGCATGTAGATTTACATCTACTTTCAATTAAAATCACTAATCGCTACTAAAGGAAGGACAACTAGGAAAGTTTTCAACAAATTTAAAAACAAGAAGGAAAACATTTGAAATTTAATTAATTAAGCACAATTAAATGGGTGTTTTGATTTGAACCCAAATCTTCTTGTAAGGTTGCAAGTGCCATAATTAGGCTACACCCATGATGAGGAAAACGAATCCACCAAACAAAGATTAGTAAATTGAAAGAGAACCTATATCTACTTTGAAGGAGGACTAAGCAAAATTATGTTTATTAATTTCTATTCACTCTTTATTTTTGAAAACCCTACTATTAAACATTTGTATCTTCCTATAGAGAAACCAACAAAATAAAAATAATAAATTGGTTTTAGAGATTATTTTCCATAGTTGCAATGGGAAGAGTAAAGCAATCGTTAGATTCATCCTACAAGCCTACAAGCAATAATGAGTCCAATAGGTTTAAAAAACAAAAATGGCCATGAACCCCGAATAAATTGTTCCTCTTTCTATAGAAATACAAATATGAAAAGAAAATGGAAACCCTACAAGAAAAGAAGAAGAAGATATAAGAACCTACAAGCAAAACAAATAAAGAGTTGGGTTTTTCCATGCCTACAAGGGGAGGAGTAGAGCTATCATTATTCATCCTTTAGGATATGGTTATTCATCCTTCAAACTTGCAAACAAAGCCACAAAATTATGATCTAGAGCCTTCAAAGATATGGAACCATCAAAGAATGGAGGGATTCTTACAATGGGCAAGATGTAACGCCTCGTTTTGACATTACTACCTGAACTATTATTATATGTTGTATTTGCTTGATTGTGAGACTTCGTCGGTTTGGGGACACTGTGGACATATGGTTCTATTATTTTGTTGAGATATATGTGTGTGTGTGTGTGATGTTAGTGTTATGATATATACTCATGTTTCGGTATATGTATCATGTGTTAGTTATGTCTCAGATATTCAAGTTAATGAATGATGGGTATGTGGATACCATTAAAGTTATATGTTGAATGAATGAATGTTATACCAGGTGCATGGTGAATATAAATGAATTGATTACTGTTATGTTATGATGAAATGTATGTGTACATCTCGAGGATTTGTGCACGATATTCTAGATTGTATGTAGGGGACTAACTTGCAGGTTAAAATGGCTAAGTGATACTTGGATCCTACAAGGTGGGAGAGCCTCAGGGACATGGACTCTGAAAGATAAATGGTATGCAAGTGATGCATTATTTATTTTCGCATGATTATTATGTTGTTTATTATGATGTATGGGTGGGGTAAGGTTTTAGGAAACTCAACTGCCCAGATTGGTTATACGATGACAAATTGAGTACAAGTGCAACACAATTATTATGTCGGGTAGACATAGTCCCTTGTTCCATTAGGGGGGTGGAGGATTTACCCACCGTTTATCCCTGAAACCCAGAGTCATGGGAGGGTTGTGCTACGACACGCTCCCCAAGGTGTGTGATGATGACTGGTGGTTGCCTACTGGGGAAGCTTGGTCGATGTAGTCGACACTTCCGCTTACGGGTTCTAACTGGAGTCGGCCATGGCTTGACACTTCAGGGTAGTCTAGCAGAGGAAATGATAGGATGTGGAAGCTAGTTGTGAATTAGGTAGACGATGTAGGTAGATAGGTGTAGCTTGAAGTTAGGAAGTAAACTTGATCTAACTGTGTATGTTAAGGACCTTGCAGAGTCATGTGTCGTAACTTAGTAATTGGAATTATTGTCCATCGGGTAATTTTATGTAACTAAGTGAATGATCCAACAGTCAAGCTGTGTTAAGAATGCATCAGTAAACCGTAACTTAATTGATTGACAATGTTGTGTGGTTTGGTACTATTAGTGTACCTACACGAGGTATGTAAGTCGTAGCTACGCTTACATAACTCGTCTACATATGTGTCAATTGCATGAAATAATATCGAACTATAATGTTTAGGCATTAATTACATTATTCCTACTTATCTAACTAGGAGATTAAATTAATACGTCGAGTTAGTAAATTTGGTTTAATAATTGAATAGGATAATTGAGTAACTTAGGTGGTAATGAATAATGGTTAAGTAATATTGTTGATTAATGTTAATTATTGTCGATTAATGTTAACTATTGTCGATTAATGTTAATAATGTTGATTAGTGTTAATTATTGTTGACTAATGTTAATAATGTTGATTAATGTTAATTATTGTTGATTAAGTAATAATGTTGATTAATGTTAATTATTGTCGATTAATGTTAATAATGTTGATTAATGTTAATTATTGTCGATTAATGTTAGTAATGTTGATTAATGTTAATTATTGTCGATTAATGTTAATAATGTTGACTAATGTTAATTATGTGTTAATAATGATTAATTAATGTTAATGAGTTTAATTAGTAAAGAGTAAGGGTTAAAATGTTAAAAGGTGATTGTAATGTTAGTAAAGATAATGTTAACTTGAAAGAGAATATTAATTATGTATCAAACGATATTAATTAATTAATTAAAATATAGGGATAAAGTTTAATTTATAAATTACTCAATTAATTATGATTATGTCGTAGTCGTTTAGAACCATGGTGTAAATTATAAATAATACCATATGCCATTATTAAACAAGTGTTGAATTGTATTTGAGTTAATTAAATAAAAATGATTTATTAATTATAATTTTGACATTTGAATTATAAAGTCCACAAGTGTAAACTAGTAATTAAGTTGGTGAAGCATGTAAGTGTAAAACACTTACGGTTGGTGGGTGAACCAACCCCAACCCCAAACTTAATTATAAAAATAATATAACATTATTTTAATTAAAAATTGTATTATTGAAAAAAAAAGAATGTTAAAGATAATTGTTGTGAATTGTTGTCGGTAAACCTCATAAAGAGGGGTGAATATTTAATGACTGGTTATTAAACTAATATTATTTCAATGGAATGGTTTGAGGGAGCTGACCGAGTAGACATGAGGGGGTTGGGACCTCATTAATGTGAAGGATATGGGTAGTAATGGCAGGGGAAAGAGTCAGCAAGGGAGGAGAATAAGGTCAAGAAGAGAATGGGGAGAAGGGATCTCGATCTTGGGTATTTTGGGAATTTTAGCAGAGATAGAAAATTTCAGAGGAGAAGAGAAGGGGGTTCTTGTTGGAGAATTTGCAGAAGGGAAAAACTGGTTGGCTTATACTCGGTTTGGGCTCGGGGGTCCAAAGGGAAACTTTTGGAGCTGGGTGGTCAGCGAGACCTCGCCAGTTGGCAGGGTGGCATACTAGGTTGTCTGGTCGGTTGAGTTTCAAGGGTTGGGGAAGGCTTTTGGTTGCAGGGCACACATTTTTACTAGCTATCTAAAGGTATTTCTCCTACAGGTAGACGATCCATTCTAACTCTATCAATATTTACTATTTCATGAACTAATGAAAATTCAATTTAGTGTAAATTGGCACGTATTATATGTTGATGCACCTGTAAGATTGTAACAATTAGAAACAATTAAACAACACCTATAATTATTCAAACCTGTAAATGTAAACTTTATGTGTTATATTTTACGGGCATGAAACTTTGACATAAACTGGAAAACATAACAGAGACTTGTAACACTAGGTAAACAATAAAAATAGATTTGTTTATAAGCTTAGTAAAACTAGGACATGGGTCCTACACAAGACAAGAGCCATCTCCTTTTTCCTTAATCCTAAGGATTTTGAAAGTAGCCTCCATAAACTAGAAACCCTAAGAAAAAGAAAATGAAGGAGAGGTAGAGAGGAGAAGAAATAAGTGAGAATGAAATGAGGAGTTAGGGCTTAAAAGCAGTCTTTCTTCTCAAAATCTAATTCTAAATTAAAATGAATCACCACAATCTATTTTTGAATTTAATTTTTTTAATAGACAAGTTGCTACACCAATGTGGAGTAGTACCCGGCATAGAAAATGAACAGTGGACATAACTAACCCTACAATAACACAAAAACGAGGAGAAATACCATCATAAAGAAGTAGCTCAAAGATTAAAGTTGTCATGAATCTACGAGTGGAAAGATGGGGACAAGTATATCACCTTTACCATGACATCCTAAATAGATACTAGAAAGAAGAGAGGGCGTGTGATAACTGGCACTCAAATCGCCCCTTGCCGACGATGGAAATTTTTCCGACGAGGCATAGTTCCACCCCTTCTCGTTATTTTTTTGGAATTTCGATGATCTTGGTCATCTTAAAATGGACCAAAACCCCTAGAGGCACAGTTCCATGGCATAGTTCCACAGTAAATGGGGTGGAACTACGATTCCGTCCGTTTTTATAACCAAATATAGGAAACAAATCGCCGAAAAAACGAGGCGATTTGAGTGCCAATAAACCCACGCCAGTAGAGAGACCATGTCACCCTTACAAAAACACAAACACCTACGTATATCTAAGTTTTAGACAATCCCCATACTAATAGTTATATGAAAAAAAGAAAATAATTGTGCATATGACAGTTACACCCACTTTCCTACAACCTTGTCTTCCTACCCCACCAATGATATCCTCGCATACCCATGATTGCGAACCAAACATGCCTCCAACAAACCTTCACTCTTGACATTAAACAGAACCTTAGCATACATACGCCCCCTCATCATTATTATCATAATGATGAACACATGAGAATAACAATGGAAATGTATCATCTAATGCGACGGGTTGCTTAAACCGAAATGACTCTTCTCCTATTTGACATTTCTTAATTATTAAAAACAGTGAAATGATTGCTGGTCAATATTTCTTCGTTTTAAAGACAATGATATGATTACTTTGTTGAACATAGCAAACAGAAAATACAAAAATACTATTCCTTGTTTAACCAATTAATTAATTAATTCTTTACGATTTGCCTCCTCCCAATAATGGACAACCTAACAAAATTAAATGTTAGTTTCGTTTCATTGATTTATTTTAATTTTCAAGTTAAAATATCAAAGTTAAATAAAACAAAACCTAAATTTAATAAAAGCTTAAATAATAAAACAAATTTATCATATTTAAACATTGAATTTATATTTAACCAATTTTTAGTAAGAAAGTTCTTATATTAGTATAACTAATAAACTACATTTTATACAAAATGTGACCTTCCTACGATGGAAAACATGTTAAATCATGATTACCAGTTAAAGACTATATAATTATCCAGCATCTTTTAAAGTAAAACCAATTTCAAACAATTTAGAGATAGGCATGAGTCATGGAGAGAAGAATCAAAACTATTCTAATTGCTTTCAAACCTATTTTGCCTAAATCGTGTCTATTGAATATCGAGCTTCTACAATAATGTTTGTAGACTAACCAAAACAAAACAAAGAAAGATATTGGAAAATAAACTACAAATGCTTCATTAACTTTCAAGTTCGAGGAACCTCTGAGGGGTCTTTGTTTCCTTCATCTATTATATGGGGTGATTCTGATTGGAGGGTGTTTGGTCTCCAACTCAATCCCGAGCCTTCAAGCAATGATATCCAGCTTGGTATCCACAAACATCAATTCCAACCTCATGTGTTTCAGGGTTTTCATCTCCTCTTTCATTTTTGCAATTTGCTTGGCTCTGCCATCCATTGGAATGCCCAACAAAGACTTAATAGTCCAGTAGAGGTGGAGTGCTTAGTGGTACAACACCATGCAAGAACCAGTATCCTAGGGGCTTGCAATCCATTCATCTAAGACCTCAAACTCCCTTCCTTCTCCTTGGGCTGCAGACCCAGCTTGAATGCTCTTCTCTGCTTCCCCAATCCTTCACTTTATTGGCAGGCTTGTATGCCTATAATAGAAACAGGTAGCTTCTATGGCTTTGGACAATTATTTAGAGGTGTTAGGCTCTTTTTCCACCTATTTTCCTTTCGGAGCTCTTCGTTTCCTGAGAGCGGCCTTACCCCTAATCCTACATCGCTTTCTCCCTCATAACCCAGTGGAATGGTAGATTCCCATAATCTGAATTACCAAAGTTCTCAATAGAAGGTTAGGTCGAAATGCAAAGTGGCAGGATTGAGGATGTAATTGTCTCCACCACCTTCTTCGATAATGCTCATCATTGTGAGCTTCCATTATGCCTCCCTTTGTTGTGCATTGAAAACCCTCATGACTACAGGTGCGAGTTCTCGTCATTCTTCCTAACTCACGCTGGAATGTGATAGCCCAAATCATTGTATTAATTAAACTATGCAACATCTGTATCATGCTCATTCAAGTCTACTGATCGTACTGCCAAGTGATTCCTAAGACCGAGAACCCACTCCCCTACCCTTTCATTGCCTCAGGACCATCTCCACACCCATTGTGAGGAGAATTTATATTTAAACATTAAAATATAAATAAATTTATAATAACTTAATTTATTTTTATTATTATTATAATAAATTTTTAAATTTTATTATAATACTTTTATCATTTCATTTTTTAATATTTTGTCTCTTTTATTGATATTAAATTGTAAAATTTATCTCTAATATTTAATTAGAATTATATTTAAAGTAAAATTATATCCAAAGTAAAGTAAAATGAATAACACATATATCATTATAATCTTTTTTTTATTATTATTATTTAATAATATATTTGTTTAAAATACATCTCTAATATTTAATTAGAATTATATCCAATGTAAAGTAAAATGAATAATACATATATAATTATAATCTTTTTTATTATTATTTATTTAATAATATATTTTTTACATGTTATCAATGAGAAGGATCCTCTTTAATAAAATAGTCTACATTCCATTTATTGAAATAAAGAAAGACTTTTAAGAAACCGATGATGATTGTTTTTTTTATTAAAATTAATTTTGATTTATCAAACTTTTACAAAATATTAAAAAATAATAATTATTTTAAGAAAATGATGATGATTTTTTTTTTTTATTAAAATTAATTTTGATTTATTAAACCTTCACAAAAATATTAAAAAATAATTATTATTTTGTTTTGACATTTTATTTATATATTAAAAAAATAGAAAAAAAAAGACATTCTTAAATTTTCATATTTTCCATGAGTTAATATGTTAAAGAAGATTGGTAGGTTAAGTATTTTTCTCTTCCATCTCCTTAGTATAAAAAAGATGACAAATTATTTTGTCACAAAGTATTTTAGGAACTATCCAATGCTATCTTTCACTATTGAGTTTGTGAGAGTTCGTTCTTTTTTTTTTCAAAGGAAAAAAGTACAGCACTTTTGTTATTTATATAATAAATCAAAAAGTACATTTAGGCCTGAAAGCATATCTGTATCAGATTGCTCAAAGTATACAGCTCATAGCTAGGAATACATCCTCACAAATACATGATAAACGTGCATTAACCAGATATTAACAAAATATCAAAATGAAAAAACAGTTGACTGCTCCATTCAGCTGATATGAAACTAATGGGCCTTATCCAGAATGTTGTGAGAGTTTGTTCTTATTTTAACAATATTGTTTTTCTTCTTTAAGCTAGCTATAACAAATAAATACTTTTAAAAAATTAATTATTTTGTTTTGACATTTCATTTATATGTTAAAAAGATTAGAATAAAAACATTCCTAAATCTCCATACTTTTAATGAGTTAATATGTTAAGAAGATCAGTCGGTTAAGTTTTTTAATCCTCCACCTTCTTAGTATAAAAAAGATGACAATTTTTTTCGTCCCATGGTATTTTAGGAATCGTCCAATGCCATCTTTCACTATTGAATTTGTGAGAGTTTGTTCTTATTTTAACAACGTTGTTTTTCTTCTTTAAGCTAACTATAACAAATAAATACTTTTGATCTTTTAAATGGGATCAATGACCTTTTATAGTATATTAATTTTCATTTTATAGTTTATTTCATCAGCACCACAATTTTTTTTTAAATTTAGATGTGACAGTATTTTTAATGGTGACAATAGTATGGAGTATCTCCTCCTCTATTTTCTAATGTTTTATCCAAGACTTAACATCTCTATGCAAAGCCTCTTCAGTGGCAAGTGACTTTTACTAGAGTTTGAAGCAATTGATAAAGTTGTTATGCACCCTTACCTTTTAAAGAAATTCATTTGACATTTCCTCTCATCTTAAAGATGGTACTTTAAGGTAAGCCAAATTTTTCAAATCTCAAAACCGATACAACAATATGCTCATTAAAAACTCAACATTTCACTAAAAAAACATGATTTTAAATAAGAAAATTAGCACTACTCCATTAAAGTTAGACTCAATTAACAACATTTTCAAAAAATTACCTCTTCTAACTATCTTATAAAATATCTTTTGTTTTCACCTCTTCTACTCTTCTAAATATCTTTTGTTTTGTTTCAATGTTCACATATAACAAATTTCATTAAAGTGATTTTATTATATTTAAAATATATATTTTATAAAAATAATCATTTGCATCTTTTCCACAGCTTTACCCTATCAAAACATAACAAAGAGAATGAACTTGCTTCCACAGCTCAATGAACATAATCTTAAATTGACATGACCCAATTGTATTTTTAGTGAGTGCTAGGTGACTCATCGTAAAGCTAAAAGATCATCATCAATGGAAATTATTTTTAATGGTTTAATAATTTGCACTTACCCAATGTTCGCTCCTAAAATATATAATTAAACTCATTTGTCAGCGAATCTTGATGATACAATGACTTAGGACTGCTAAGATCTTTATAATATACCTTCACTTTTTTTTTTCACAAATAAAATACTCTCGTCTCATTATTTTTTGTGGATATAGATAACGGGCTGTGCATTATCCCTTTGTCTGCTCTCTTGGCTATTTCCTCCCTTCTCTGTGGGTCCTGCTGGCAAATCTGATTATTATACTCTTCTTCATTTTTGGATTGCCTTTTGCCCTTCCACATGTTCACATTCCATTGATCCAATTGAGCCATAAATACATGCTCTGCTCAAGCCAATTTCCTTTTCATTTCTTCAAGCTTTTCTCTG
This sequence comes from Larix kaempferi, assembly GCA_027924585.1. Taxonomy (NCBI): domain Eukaryota; kingdom Viridiplantae; phylum Streptophyta; class Pinopsida; order Pinales; family Pinaceae; genus Larix; species Larix kaempferi. The sequence goes on along the minus strand of BSBM01000096.1, from coordinate 21,622,705 downwards.
CTAGCTGCTGTTGTAGGAGACTATTGCTTTTTTTCCTGTAATCATTTGATTTTGTTCATGTACTTTGGATGGGGTAAATTTAGTACTTAAATATAATTTGGGTAGCTTTTCTCAGGCTGGCTTTGAAGGGCCACAGAGCCTGCTTGCAGCAACCAAAGGCCTCTGGTTTAATATTGATGGTCCAATACAATACGCCGAAGTTATTTGAATGCTATTATTTCAGTAGCTGTAGCTGTGGAGTGACTGTTATAAATTCAATCAACTGGTCTGTAAGTAGCATATCCAGTGTGTATGAATCAGATTCTGAATTGAGTAGCCTCACTTTGTTTCACAAGCTATGCCATGTAGTGCTTCTGTTCCGTTGCTGCATATGCCATGTCGTGTTTTTTTCTTATTTTTTACCATTGCTGCATGTTGTTATAACGCTGAATCTTTTGGGTTTCTTTGAAAACTCCCAAATTTGGTCTCTGCAATCATTTCAAGTCTTAATACCTTTCCTGTTGAATTGGGTATATGGTTCTATCTCTAATTCAAATTGATTCATTACAGGTAGCAGAAGGATCTGTAAGCAATATTTTCATTTTTTTTTGGAGCTGACAGTGATTATGAGGCCAGGATCTGAAAGGTTTGGCCCTGTTTCACCGTCTTTAACAGAGCTGCAGTCAAATCAGATGCTTGCTTCTCATTCAAACCAAATGAGCATCCACCAAAATTCTGTAGTCCCAATCCATCCAGCACAATTCAGCAGAGAAATACATGATTTGGACAGTTCCCAATACAACAATATGAACTTTGCTGCTAATCTGGATGCTTCTGGGGCTAAAACTGCAGTGCCCACAAAGAAACCTGTGCGTGTTTCTGTGGACAAGAGGTGCCCAACTCAGGATTCATTGCATTCTCCTGGAGGTAATGGGGAGGCCATCTCACATTCTCGGAGCATTTCAGCCTCTGATGAAGCAGAGGATCTGCAACTTATAGATGTGAGGAAGCAGAGAAGGATGTTGTCTAACAGAGAATCAGCGAGGAGGTCCAGGCTCCGGAAACAACATCACATGGAGGAGCTGAGGGCTCAGGTGGCTCATCTGAGAGCAGAGAATGGGGAGATAGTGAACAAAATCAATATTGCTTCAGAGCATTATGCTCATATAACAGAAGAGAATTGCCTCATGAGATCACAAGTAATGGAGATGAGTCACAAGCTCCAGAGATTATACCACACAATAAATGCCCAGTCACATGGTGGCTTTAAAACTATGGGTATTGAAACTGGGAATGAGAATTGCAGTGCTGCACATTTGAGCTTTGAATCAGGCACCATTGCTCACTCTTTTATCTCTTCTGATCTCTTGTTCTGAGGTCCAAATTGAATGTTTATATTGTGGAATACTGGAGGGTTTTTCTTATTTTTGTATGATAAGTCTCAGTGGTATAATGCTTTCTCCTTTCATGGACAAAGTGGGGTTGAGTAGTATTTAGCAAATGTAGAAACAAGTTAAATTCTGTGGAGTCATATTTGGAGCATTGTAATGGGTTATAGTAAACCATGTCATGGACTGCTTAAGGAGTTTGGCTTGGTTATCATTCATTTAGTTTACCCTGCACCGTGGTATGCAAGTATTAGCAAAGAGTGGATGTATCAAAAAGGGAAACTGAATAATAATATATATTGAGGATTTTGGTTTTGATTAGTTTTGTGTTAGGCAGTATTGTTTGTTTATTGGTGAACGGCTAAAATTGTTTAATTTTAAATTTATTAATTTTATTATAATATAAGTTTTAATTTGTTTTTTAATATAATTTTATCTTTATTATCTATATTTGAAATGAATTTATTGGACATTTGAAATAAAATAAAGACAAAATTTGATATTAAATTCATTTTAATTTTGGATATATTAAGCAGATTTACATCAATCTTTGTTATATGTCTTTTAGCAAAAATTTATTTAAATTATTATATTTGTAATAGTTGATATGATTTTATTATTAAACTGTTTTTTTATATTTTTTTCCTCATAAAAATATTATAATTTTATTTCTCATAAAAATATAAAATTACATTGTGGAGATATATGCCATGCATATATTCCAAGTATAATGTCAAAAAAGTTGTTTTAAGATATGTTCATGGCATTACATCATAAACAAAAGTCTCCTTCATATGCGCTACTTAATGGCCATCACCCTATTCTATCCATCATATATAGATTTGCAAACAAGATAAAGTTCATAGATCTGATCCAAAATAGTGTCTTGAAATGTAGGTTGTTGATCACTATGGAATGACCTGCTGGAGCAAAAAGAAGTTGTACTTGATCAAGTGTCTTCAATTAGGGCCCTAAAATCTTCCTTAAAGGGCCGGTGATAGTATTGGAAAAATTGGTCTCCAATGTGTTCTTCTATTTTAAATTGGCCTTTGACGAGATGAAGGCCCGCTTTAGATAAGTCATTTGTTATCATATTCTGCTCCATGTAAACATGCATACATGAAAAGTAATTAAATCTTGCTTTCATTTCATGTATCTCTTCTAGCAAAGGAAGTAGTCGAGAGTGTGTGCATCTTGGTGATCCTTTAATCCAATTTATGACCAGCATGGAATCCCCAAAAACTTGGAGGTTATGGCATCCCTTTTCCACAACAAAGAGAAGAAGAATTTTGAGAGAGAGAAGTTCGACATAATTATTAGGTCCTTCCCCAAGTTCCAGAGAGATCTTAAAGAAATGAGCTTATGTCATGTATAAAATAGCTCCTCCCCCACATAATGCCTATTCATTTTGTGACGCTCCATCAAAATATGCCCATGGCATTGTTTTATTTATTTCTTCCTCTTTAATCCTTCAAACCGGAGCTTCCCCTTTACCTTGTGGAAAGAAAGACATTATGCTAACATTCTTTGTAACAACTCTTTCGAGCACAGTAATCCTCTTCTGAAAGATAATACTGTTCTTGGCAATCCATATGCCCCAACTTATGTTAAGAGGGAGAGCTCTAAATGGGCGATATGATGTGTTTGTTAACCAAGCTTGTTAAGTAGGCTTGTAGGGTCCATTCAACAGAGACTCCATTCCATATAATGTCTTGTTCAATCAGTCTCGAGAACTCCTGCCACACTATCCTAGTGAATGAACAAATTATGAAGATATGGGATAAAAACTCCACATCTGATTTGCACAAAGAACACCAACTCAAGCCTTCTATTCTGTGTTTTTGTATATTATCCCATGTTGGGGTTTTGTTTTCTAAAGCACACCACATCAGTAGATGAGCCTTTGAAGGATTGTTAAACTTCCACAATTTCTTCCACCACCAAAGCACTTCCCTGCTGAAAATATCAGTATTTAGTTGTATGTATCCCTACTTTGGTGTGTATTTTCATATCGGGGAAAATACCAAACCAATTCATCCTCTGCTTCTCTTATGCAAACATGTCCATCCTTAAGAGAATTTATATAATTGTTCCATGATTCACTGTCGTCGTCCACTAAGCCTAATGACCTGGTAGTTATCCATCCTCGGCTCCACAATGTAGTAGAAACAGGATCTACCAGTTGGTTTAATGTGTAGTATCCTTCTTGATGAAGGATTTCCATAAGAGGTATTGGAAGTTGATGATGTCCCTTGCTCCCTGGCCATGGGTCCATCCCAATCCAAACTTGATGTCCATTGCCAATTCTCTAGGCCAGTCCTTTCCCAATATGATTGAAAGATTTTAGCACAAATTTCCAAATGATATATTCACTAGCCCTCTTCTTTCTTGGTGATCTAACCTGGTCAAGTATGGAGCTTGTCACTATATACTTTTGTTCTACCACCATAGTCCATACACTATTAGTAAAGAGGAGTATCCATACACCTTTAGATGCCAACACTTTTGAGAAAAGGAAGACATTTTTTAGCCCCCATCCCCCTAGTGATTTTGTGATTGCAATCTTCTCCCATTTTACCCAAGGCACAACATAGTGTTCCTTGTGTCCAATCCATAAAAATATGAAACACAATCTTCTAGCCATTTCCAGTATGCCCTTAAGAATCCATGCCAAGGACATCCAATAGATTGGAATGGACTCCAGAACCGATTTCACAAGAACAAGTCTTCTAGCTCTAGATAGCCATTTATGACACCACACATGGATTCTATTTTCAAGTTTTTTGATCATCCACATCTAGTCTTTCTTCAGATAATTTTTAGGTTTTAAATGAAAACCTAAATATTTTAATCCATCATCCAAATTTAATTCCGGGAATGAAAAAAGGGCTTTGTAGTGACTAACCTCGTCCTCCTCCATATTTATGCAGGATAGGGTGGACTTTTGAACATTTGCCAGCATTCCCGTAGCTTGGAATAATAAATCCAATTTTTTTGCTAATGAGTCTGAATCCCTCTGAGATCCATCGCAGAAGATTAAAATGTCTCCAAGGAAGAGGAGATGAGTGATATGAAGAAGATGAGAAATTCTAGTACCTTTTACAGAGTTAGACCTTTTTTCCTCTTCCAAAGATCTGATAAGCCCTTCAACAACCAATATAAATAGAAGAGGGGAAAGAGGGAATCCTTGTCAGAGTCCTCTTTTAGCTCGGAAGAAAGGTGAGGCATAACCGTTGATTAGGATTGCAAAAGTTACCAATGTCATACAACTCATTATCCAGTTTATGAATGGAACATCAAATCCAAGATGAGTGAGGAGAAGTCTGATATAGACCCAATTCACTCATTCGTATGCCTTCGACAATCCATTCTTAATGGCAACTCCTTTTTCATTCCTGCATTTCATACTGTGCAAAACCTCTTGAGTCAGCCCAATAGCCTCATGGATTTTCCTTCCTTCTAAAACTCCACATTGTTCTTTTGAAATGGGCTTTGACAAAATAACCTTGATTCTCCTTGCTATGATTTTTTCCACTATCTTGTAAATGCCATTTGCAAGTGAGATTGGTCTGAAGTCATCTAATGAGGTTGGATTGTCCACATTTGAGATGAGCACTATAAATGTAGAACTGAAAGAATCTAGGATTCACCCAGAGACTCTAGACTCCTCTACTACCTTCATCAAGTCATCCTCCGGGATGTCAAAAGTGTTTAAGAAAAATTCTACTAGCCACCCATCCGGCTCTAGAATCTTGTCTTTTTGAAAGCTATGGAGGACCTCTATCAGTTCATCCCTAGAAACCTCGCCCATCAAGTCTCTGTTTTCCTCCTCATTGACAAATCTAGGAACAGTTTGGGTTAGTCAAATGATCTCTACTATTGAAGCTCTTTCCTAAGCTTTGGTGAGTGGCTGAAAGTGATCTTTACCCATTTAGCTAAGCCTTGGAAAGAAGTACTCTCCTAACCTTCTTGATCTGGCATCCCCCAGATAGTGTTCCTCAACTTTCGACCTTTTGCAAAGGCTTGAAAAAAAATTGTATTTTCATCCTCACAGTTAAGCCATAGGGCCCGACTTTTTAGTCTACACACCTCTTCTTGCTTTTTTAATAGCTTCTTTCGCTGATTTTCCAGTTGATAAATGAGACTCTTCGATTCATTTGTTAGGAAACCCCCTCCTTCTAATTCATACATGGATTGCAAGGTTTCTTCCACCTTATCGAGATCTTGTTCATACCTAAGCTTCTTTTGGCGGGCCCACTTGATAGTCGCATGCTTTAGGTTTTTCAAATTATTGGCAAAATGAACCAAAGCTAAAACTTGTGAACCTAGTTCAGAGAGTTTCCATACCTCTTTTAATTAGGCCTTAAATTCATCCTCCTTTAGCTAACAAGAATTTAATTTGAAAAGGCGAGGCAATTTCTTCCTCAAATATATATATATATATATATATATATATATATAATTTGTATAAAATATTATATTCCATAAATATTACAATCTCTAAAATACTAAATTGTAAAAAAAATGTTATACAATGACTCTATACTTAATAATGTATACAAATATTTGAAAAAAAACAAAACCATTAAAAAACAAAATAATAAAAAAAATATATAAAACTTGTTGTAATACATAGTCAATATCCAAAAACCCTTTCATACCTTCCATCACCTTTTTTCACATGGTGAAAGTAAGAATAAAAGTGAACATCCAAAAACCCTTTCATACCTTCGATCATTTTTTTCACACCTCAAATGGATGGTCAAAGTAAGAAAAAAGTTTTGGATAATGTCTATATAGATTTAGAAAAGTCCTGATTCAATAAAAGGCTTTTTAAATTTTGTTTTGTTTTAGTGATAAAAAAGATTATTTTGTTTTATTTTGTTTCGAGTGATAAAAGGGTATATTTTTAATGTTACACTTAAACACAAAACAATGAAATGTTGTAATACATAGCTGATAGCGCACATCCAAAAATCCTTCCGTACTTTCCATTCAATTTTTTCACACTTTTAAATGGTGAAAGTAAGAAAAAAGTTTTGGATGATTTTTTTATTATATTAAAAAAAATCTTTTATTTCGTTTTTAGTGACAAAAGAAAAAGTCATTTTTTTGTTTTAAGGGATCAAATAGCCTTATTTATAGTATTTTAATATTTTATTAAAAAGAAAATTATTGTAGGTAGTTCATGAGTTGATAGTTTGAGTGCGAATCATTGGCAAGTTGATTTTGATATTATAATATTCTTTTCAAAAAATGAGGTTTGAGTGTACAAAGAAAACAAGTTTATCTAAACAAATAATATTGAAATTCTATTTTTAATTTGGTTTATTTATATTTATTTAATTAATTACATTATTAATAAAAAAATATAATGTGACTCGTTAGTTTTTAAGATTTGATAGTCAATAATGTAATATTTAATTTTTAACTCTTTAATTAAACATATTAATTAATTATAAATTATGCATATTCAAAAACAAATTTCAATCTTTATTATATAATATTATATTTCTTATAAATCTTTAGCAAAAAAATCTTACACATTTGTAAATTGATATATTTCCATTTTCTTTCTTTATTTTTATCGATTCAACTAATTAGTTTTAAAGAGATGGCATCTTGAAAAGTTGTAATTGTATTACATAATTTAAATTGGTCAATGAGAGTAATGAGAGTAGCTATGTTTTATGGTTGTAATTTATGAACCATGTCTCCCTTCACTCCCCACACTACTACATTTGCATTTCAAATTGGCATTATTTTTCAACAGTTGAACAAAAATGGTTTGTATTGTCATAAATTTGTTAAAATTATTGAAAAAAATCTTTTTTAAAACTTTTGTCTTGATGATCATCGTACTTTTGACGTTAGTAGGTACTCTAATGTTTCAAGGATGTTATTGTGGCATTAATATGTCATCGATGAAATTTCAATGATATTTGACCATGCCAAAATGACTTGATCGTTGCATTTGAAATGGTCAATGTTGCTTAAATGCAGTGGTCAATGCTGACTATGTCAAACTCTCATTGAAATTTCTATGTCCATATAAAATCTATTTATACAATGTGACAATTATGAGATGCTTTCAACAACTGTAATATATTTGTTTTCATACTTACAACAATTATCACAACATTTTTGTATCTACTTTCAACATCATTTATTTTCCCTACAAAGTTTGCATTCTCTACATATCCTAAATTCTCTTTAGTTAAATAATCTAAAAACAAAAGTTAAATTCTATATTTGCGGAGTTATTTACGAATATATTTTTATATTGTACTAATGTAGTTCCAATTGGTGTTGTTAAACACTTAAAAATGTCAATATCAGACAAAGAAAGATTGAGGACTATTGCTAGGTTAAGGGAGGCATATGGTGATGATAAATGCTTTTTCCCTTGCAAAAAGTGTAAGGGAATGCAAAAGAGAATAATTTTGAAGTGTTTATTTAGAAAACATTATAGGGATAATGGGCACTTTTAAGGGGGGCACATATTTGGTCCAATGGTAGGTTGGTCATTGCACATTTTTTTATCATCGTAAATTTTTGTATTGTTTTAATACACACACACACTAAAAATAGTTGGTTTTTTGTAATTACAAAGAAAAATGTCCCTAAGGTTGGAGTGGAGCCCAAGGATGTGCCAAATTATAGTAGTAAAAATATTGATGAACAATCTCATTGAGATCATCGAGCAGATGGAGATCGATCATGAAGTTAATTCTATGTATGAAAATGATGATATTGATATAATTGAGAATGATGGGATAAATGGATTGATCCACAACCAGGCTTCAAATTTGAAGCCTTCAGAGGCCATTTTACACGTCATAGAAGGCCACTTCAAATTTTACCATGCAAAAAAATTTAATTTCATGGTAAGCCCTTCAATAATTAAATTAACCACTACTGTTTAAAATTGCAACAGAAGGGTAGCTTCAAATTTCACCCATCAAGAGTTTTCAATGGGAAATTGGGAATGCAACTACTAGCTAGGTGATTTGGGAGTGGGACTCAGTTACTCTCCAATATCCACGTGTTCGATCATCCATGGATCATGGACCATTGGGCCTCTAATAATATCATTGACCAACTTACGTGGATGGGCTTATACTGAGCAACCCATGGCTTGAATGCTTCCAAGTTCTCGTGTTTGTAGCGAGCGCTTACGTGTTTAACACATTTAATGGCATCAACAAATTTATTAAACCTGGTTGGTGGCTCATACGTGTTGTTGGAAGCGGGCTTACCAAGTTACCAGTTATCAAATACCAATTCGTGAATGCTGACTCTGTGAGTTAATTGAGTATTCAATGTATAATATATTATGTTAATGTGCCCCGAATTTGGCATTTCAGACAAAATCCACAATCCAGAAACTTCTTGTAATGTTGTAGGTTGTTGCTCCCGCCCGTGGCCCCTACCTATAACCCTGTGTTTTCTTTGTTGTATCAAGTTAATCCTACCATCTACGGCTCCCAGCCTCACACCCTGTGTTTTCTTTGTTGAATCAAGTCAATCCTGCAGCTCCCGAGTCCCACCTTGTGTTTTCTTTGTTGTAACAAGTCAATGCTCGAATTCCATGCTTCCATGGCTCAGACCATCAATATATAATATTACAGAAATACAAACAAGCTTTTTCTTATACCCCTACTCCACTGTGGTTGAGCTACTTCCAAGTTCCACCTACCCTATCTCCTCCAGTCCTCCAGGAGAGTTTGCGGAGCAAAGCTGGCAATGCCATCCTGCCATAAACAAATTTTAAAAAAATTGTTTTCTTTGAGGAGCTCAACTTCAAGGCTAACTAGATTGTTGACATCCTATGAATTTACAGGTATGTACATCATTTTATCCAGTCATGATCCCATCAATTATTTAAAATTTTTGTTATTTGATTAGAATTCTGTAACTTCAAAGTTCAAACACAATATTATTATTTGAATGAAATTTTGTAACTTCAAATGGGCCTTGAAGGCTTCAAATTGGAAGCCTGGACCCGAGAGTGGGTTTGTCACAAATCTCCATCAGAGGCTGTTTAGAATGACATTTATCGATTCCCAATTGTAGCAAATACAACAATTGCTTATTTCTTCATATGTCCTGTGTATACGCATATATATGATTCCATGTGCTCCTTGCCTTTCCCTATTTTCCATTGTCGCCTGATCGAAGCTCTTGAGAATTTAGCTGCCCTTTAACTTTCATGAAATGGAGGGGACAAGGAACACCATTGTTTTCACTATGAAATCGAGTGCTTCCTCGTTCTGTTGCCACTGGACACGGTTGCATCCCTACGGGAAACAGGTGTGCGCAATGTGCCCCCCGACTTTACCAAAAAGCCCAGGGATTTGGGGAAGTTCCCACTCTGCCAACCTCCATGCATCTAGTTAATGAGTCAGATCAAGAATCCATACTTTGTATCTAAAACTGTATTACATAAGCTATTTTCCCCAATTGCTCAGTCATCGAATCGACACCTTCCTCTAGTACACGGTTTAAGATTCTTGGTATTTATTAATATGAAGACCACCGATGCTGCTACACTTACAATCCGCGTTCGACTGTATGAACTGGGACAAAAATGTTTTTGTAATCTTGATTTTAGAATGATAGTGCTACTTTACCTTTTGATTTTGTTGCCCTTATCGGTTGGTCTGGAAAAAAACATGAACTTCAACCATATAACAAGAACTTCAACCATCTATGCATCTCCTCTCTACTTGGCCTACCTACATTTTACTTATGCTTCACAACCCATCCTCTACTCCATCATACCACAGATTTAGTATGTATAACGATCTCTAGGGGGGGGGCCTATAAAGAAGAAGCATATAGGGTCCATAATTAGCTATTGAGAACAAAATTTGCTTGGAGTCGGATAGTTCTCTTTGTTCAATTTGGGAAACTGCTAAGATGGAAAAGGTGTCATAGTGGCCTAGAGACTGAGCCGCTAGATCAAGGCGAAATATGGTTGTGTTATATGACATATATAATGTTGAGTGCTGCTATATCCACTGCAAAATAAAGCCTCTCGACTTTACTACGTCAATAAACATTGAAATTTTGATGTACTATTACATTTTCAAATGAAAAGAATAACTTATTTTTACATGGCAGCATTGAAGGGTTCAATATATCATAGCCCTTCAAAGTGAAATGGGACCCCACCCTTCAAATTTGATCCCTGTCCAAAACACCTTTACTTTGATGGATGACAACTTTGATGATGTTAATGATGTACCTGTAATTGATAAGCCACAAAATGATCCAGGTGGATATTGGTGGCCACCCACCTTTCCAATTGGCTCAAAACAGTTTTATGGCAATTTTGGTATTGTATTATTTTTAGCAGTTTTTCGGGTCCTGAACTTCCGGGGCCATTTTGAGGCCCTAAACGACCTTTTTTGGCAATTTGGGGGGCCAAATGGTTGCCCTTGGCATACATTTGGCCCCAATCGAAAGTTGTAAATCTTGGATAGACCTTTCCAACGGGCTACCGAGCACCCCAAATGGAGATCGTATGCAAAAGTTACGACCCCGGGAAGTTGATGTACTAACTTACCCAAACGGGGCCCACATGACTTTTGGCGCTTCATCTCCTAGGGTTAGGTTTTTGGATGTCTAGGGTTTTTGACATTCCTGTTTATTGTAAAAGTCCTTGAGAGCCTCATTGTAACCATCTTCTTGCGAAATGAGCGCAGTCGTCACATCTCTTCTCATAGATAAGCCGCCACCATTCCAGCAAGCTTGTTTTCCACTGCATTTTACAATTCTAGCTTATTTCCTTATTGAATAGAAAACCAGTTTTACTGTATCTCTGTTATTTTGTGTTAAGCATCTGATAATAATCTGTATTCATTTCGCTTTGCTCATAAAATCCGGATTAGTGGTATCAGAGCGGTCTGCTCCTTGTCGTCTTAATGCATGTCCCCAACGAGGTTAGGGTACAAAGAATTGGGTCTCGAGCTTGTTTCTCTTGAGGACAAAAGCTCTTGCACGCCCAAGCGACCTCTCATGGAAGGAGAAAAGAAAGATGACGGGACAGGAGATCCTATCAAAATGTTGCTTGAGGAAGCCCTCACGCAACAGAGGAACGAGATGATGGATAATTTCGCGCAAATTCTTGGCGACTACCAGCAAGCGACGCATCTTCCTCGAGCGGAAGTGCCGCCCCCTTCAAGGTACAAATCAACTTTGATATTCCTATATTTGAAGTACAGATAGACACAGATGCTATAGATAAGTGGTTGAATCTACTAGAAGGGTATTTTTCTGTCCATAACTTTTCGAATAAAGAAAAGATTGCTTTTGCGCTCCTCAAAGCCGTTCCCCATGTCAAAGATTGGTGGGAAACATTCTGCGAGCAAAAGGACACAGAAGAAGCCTCATTATTTTCAGTCACGGCCACTTAGGAATCCTTCGGGGATGCTATTAAGGAACAATACTACCCTGTTGGAAGTTATGACAACTTGTATACCAAATGGACCACACTGCGACAAGAAAGAGACCAAGCAGTGCCAGAGTTCACAAATATCTTCCATACCTTGCACACCAAGCTGGGTATCAAAGATTCAGAGCGGCATCTGGTGCTTAAGTATCATGGTGGTTTGCATAGATACATCCAGACTGAAATGGAATTTCTGGATGTCTCTTCCTTGGGCGCGGCCTACTGATATGCCATCAAAATCAAGCAGAAGCTCAAGCAAAAGACATAGCAATTTGGGCCTGGGAACTCTTCACAGCAAAAGACAGGAAAGGGTGGCCCCAACCCACAGAATAAAGGACAGAGCAAATATGGACAGTATCAGGACAACCAATCCAAGCCGCAAGCAAAGAAGGACACCGAAAAAACAAAGAAAGATACTGGGAAGTGGTGCGACTTCCATAAGAGCCCTTGGCATAACACTGCTGATTGCCGCTCAAAGCAGTCGCTGGTGGCCGAAGTGAAAGCATCTGAATCAGATGCGGGTTCTGACTCTGAGTTCGAACCAGAAAGGGGAAGACAGATCATTGACGTGGAACCCAGTGCCACCATTGCTACCACCAAGCTCCAGCCTGATGAACTAGATGAGCCAAAAGAAGGAGAACGCCTCTTCCATTCACAGATGTGGGTAAAAGGCACCCCGCTGCACTTCATCATTGATAGCGGTAGCCAGAAGAATCTCATCTTAGTAGAGGTTGTCAAGCGCTTGGCCCTGCCAACAACGCCGCACCCAAAACCCTACACCATTGGATGGCTCCGGAAAGGAAGCGATCTCTGTGTCATCCAATAGTGCCGACTGCCATACGACATCAAGCCCTTCAAGGATGAGGTATTGTGTGATGTTGCTCCTCTCGAAGTTTCAGATGTTCTTTTGGGCCAACCTTATTTATGGAAACGTCATGCTGTATATGAGTCTAGGCCTCGAAGTGTTATTATTTCTTTGAATAGGAAAGTGTACAAGATACCTGAGGCAGTCCCTCCTAGTGCTACTTCCTTGATCTCTGCCAAGCAATGCAGGAAGGTCATCTCTCAGACTGGGAAATTTGTCTTCTTCATGATTCGCTCTTAGAGTGAAAGAAAGATCGTAGCCACATCCTGGGCCTCTACGACCGATCTATCCACACAACATAAGCAATTGGATAAGGTGGTGGAAGGATACTCAGATATCTTCTCCTCTTCGACTGGGGTACCTCTGCACTGCCAGGTCAAGCATCCCATCGATTTGACCCAGGGCGCACCGCTACCCAATGGGCCAGTCTATCGCCGCTCTCTATTGGAAAACGAGGAGATCAAGAGGCAGATCCAAGAATTGCTCCATAAGGGGCACATCTGTACCAGTTCATCACCTTGTGGGAGCCCAATCGTGCTGGTGCAGAAGAAATATGGGACCTGGAGACTCTGCATTGATTACCGGGCCCTGAATAAAATCACAGTTTGTAACCGGTACCCGATTCCCCGAATTGATGACCTCCTTGATCAGCTCATAGGGGCCAAATACTTCAGTAAGATTGATCTGAAGTCTGGCTACCACCAGGTCCCAATAGAACAGACAAATGTATGGAAGACTGCCTTCAAGTCAAAAGAAGGTCTTTTTGAATGGCTGGTCATGCCTTTTGGTTTGACAAATGCTCCAGCAACTTTTATGAGGATGATGGACGATATCCTACGACCTTTCACCAACAATTTTGTAGTGGTGTATCTGGATGACATCCTCATCTACAACAAGACTTGGGAGGAACACTTGCAGCATATTCAGCAGGTTCTGCACACCCTGCGGAAGCACAAACTATATGCAAACTTGAAAAAATGCTCCTTCGGCATGGATAGGGTCCATTACTTAGGCTACATTGTTGATCGACATGGTGTGCATGTGGATCCAGCCAAGATCCAGGTCATCCGTGACTGGACAGCCCCAACCACACTCACTGAACTTCGGAGCTTCTTGGGCCTCGCCAATTTCTATCGCCGGTTCATGCTGGGATTCTCTCATATCGCATGGGCCCTCAGCCAAGTGACCAGGGGTGGTGGTAAGGAAAAATTTGTGTGGGGCCTGTCCCAACAACAAGCCTTCGATGACTTGAAGAAGCGTTTGTGCTCATCATCGGTACTCTCATTACCGAACCTACAACATCCCTTTGAGATTGAGACAAATGCTTTAGATTATGCTGTGGGCGCCGTTCTCACTCAACACAGCCACCCCGTGGAATATCATAGTGAGACACTATCAGATGCTGTCTGCAAGTACCCTACCTACGACAAAGAAATGTACTCCATTGTACAAGCCTGCCGCCAGTGGAGACATTACATTCTTGGGAAGGAGACAGTCATCCACACTGATCACAAGCCACTACAGTTCATGCAGACCCAAGGAAAGTTGTAGAATGACCGCCATCAGAAGTGGTCAACATATTTACAGCAGTTCCACCTCAACATCAAATGTAAAACAGGGAGTACCAAACGAGTTGCTGACTGCCTCATTCGACCTCCAGTCGCGACACTTACCACGGTGCTAGAATATTGCAACCACGAGGCCTCCGGACGGCCCCACCTCTACGAGACAGACCCTGACTTCTCTGCCACCTATCAAATGTTGGGCACCAACTCAGTGGTTGCTAATTTCCATCTTCAGGACGGGTTGTTGTGTCGTCTGGGCCATCTCTGCGTTCCATCAAGTGAGCGAGCGAAGTTGATTTGGGAAGCTCACTACAGTCGGGTGGTAGGACACTTTGGCGTCAAAAAGACAGTGGCAGTGTTGTAGAAACTTTTCTACTGGCTGAAACTTCGATAGGATGTCGGCAAGTATATCAGGTCCTGCACCGCTTGCGCTATTGCCAAACCAAGCACTAAGAAACAGGGCCTATACACCCCTCTGGCTACTCCTGACAAGCCGTGGGAATCCATCTCAATGGACTACATGTCAGGCCTCCTGTCCACCAAGAGGGGAAATGACTGTGTTTTAGTGGTTGTTGATCGCTTTTCCAAGATGGCGATTCTAGCCGCTTGCAAGAAGAACATCACAGCAGAAGCCACTGCCAAGCTCTTCTTTGAATGAGTATGGGTACATTTTGGGATCCCACAAACCACTATCTCAGACCATGACAGTCGGTTCCTCAGCTCATTCTAGTCACGCCTCTGGTCACTGTTGGATACCAAGCTCACCAAATCCACTGCCTTCCACCCCAGACTGATGGGAAAACGGAGGTCATTAACCGGATGGTCGTGCATATCCTGCACATGTACAATTCAACACACCCCCGCACATGGGATGAGAGTCTCCCCTATGTCCAACATAGCTACAACCGATCGTTGCATATCTCAACTAGCCACAGCCCCTTTCAGGTGGGGTTGGGATTCGAACCATTGGGCCCCATGGATGTTGCACTTCCCCTTGCGACCACCTCGGCTGACTCGTCCCCAGAAGCTGAAAAAGCCACCCGGTTCATTGAACGGATCCAGCATATCCGCCAATAGGTTTAGGATATTCTACAGAAGTCTAATGCCAAGTACAAGCAGAGCCATGATCAACATCGGGCGCCACATAAGTTTCAAGTGGGTGACAAAGTTTGGTTGCATTTGCAGAAAGAACGCCTTACAGGGCCCCATCGAAATCTTTGCCCACTCCATTATGGGTTGTACACCATCACCAAGGCGGTCGGTGACAATGCTTTTGAGCTCAACATTCCCCCCTTCCTTGGTCTGCATCCAGTCTTCAACGTGGCTCTCCTTCAGCCATATTTCCCACCACTATTAGACACCTCAGAGATAGCAGAGAAGTTGACACCAATAGAGCTCAACCATGACTACCTACAACAAGCATCCAGTGATCATATTGCATACACACAGATCAAGGGCACTCGACATCAAAGGATCCAGCTTTATCAAGTTGTCAAAGCAGGGCAGCTCCTGCACCAAGGCAAGTGGCTCACCCGAGGCCAAATTCAGCAGAAATTTCCTCATCTGATGGGGGAACTCAACGCAATGGAGACCATTGCTTCCTAAGGAGGGAGGATTGATCCAGGTGGATATTGGTGGCCACCCACCTTTCCAACTGGCTCAAAACAGTTTTATGGCAATTTTGGTATTGTACTATTTTTAGCAGTTTTTTGGGTCCTGAACTTCCGGGGCCATTTTGAGGCCCTAAATGACCTTTTTTGGCAATTTGGGGGGCCCAATAGTTTCCTTTGGCGTACATTTGGCCCTAGTATAGAGTTGTAAATCTCAGATAGACCTTTCCAACGGGCTACCGAGCGCCCCAAACGGAGATCGTATGCAAAAGTTACGACCCCGGGAAGTTGATGTACTAACTTACCCAAACGGGGCCCACATGACTTTTGGCACTTCATCTCCTAGGGTTAGTTTTTTGGATGTCTAGGGTTTTTGACATTCCTGTTTATTGTAAAAGGCCTTGAGAGCCTCGTTGTAACCATCTTCTTGCGAAATGAGCGCAGCCGTCACATCTCTTCTCAGAGATAAGCCACCACCATTCCAGCAAGTTTGTTTTCCGTTGCATTTTACAGTTCTAGCTTATTTCCTTATTGAATAGAAAACCAGTTTGATTGTATCTCTGTTATTTTGTGTTAAGCATATGATAATAATCTGTATTCATTTCGTTCTGCTCATAAAATCCGGATCACAAAATCCCTTATATGAAGGATCAAGGACAAATATTCTATTTGTTCTTTCATTGTTGGTCAACTTGAAAGTATTGAATGGCTTGCCAAACACTTGGGTGAAATAGATCCTAAGGTATGCAATATAATTATCCATGCATGAAGACCCTCTTTTGTGTTTTTTTAGTGTTAATTGTCTGAAGGATGCATTAATATTGTTGAATATTCATTATAGTATTTTTTGAATGTTGTACATTGTTAGGTGATTTTTTCCTACCATCATCCGTATAATTTACCCCAATCATAACAAGAATTGTATATCATTATGAAACATATAGGAATGGAGTATCAAGCCATTGATGCATGTCCTAATGATGATAGTGTAGTGCCCCTAGACTTTTGTAGACATTGAGGGCACCTGCTGAGTGACCCGGCCGATTGAAACATTAATTAAATAACCTTTTGGCCTTATTTTTGAGTATGTGTATCTGAACTGTTGATGTAAATGAATAATTGCATATGTTAAACGATTAGCTATGACTATGGAAAATTATGTTGATGGATAATGCTTAACGACTAGCTGTACGGTGATTATGTAATTGTCGACGAAATGTATATTTGATTAGATGAATAAGAAGTTTGAATAAATCATAAATGTTTAACAATACTAGATTTAGAAATCAGATGATGATTATTGAGGACAGTGCTACTAATAACTTGTTGTGAGAAGTGTGTGTAGAAACAAGTGAGACGGTTCACCAACGGACACACAAAGGAACATGAAGGGTCGTAGAGTATGGGTAAATCACACACAGGGGGAGCGACGACGATGTCGACTTCCGACAAGAATACCACGCATGAGCAGATAAGCACTGATCCGCTTGCTCAAGAGGAATGCATGAGGGCATACGAGGTGGGCCACGATGGAGCTGGTCACGTACGAGTTGAGGGGCACGCAGTGAGAACGGACTCACTCCTTAGCACCATTAGTCCCTAGATAGCATGTAGATGGAGGATGGATGGTAACGATTCCTAAAATCCCTACAAGAGTTCCCGCAAGTCAAAACGGAAAGATGGTGGCAGAAGGGCCCAACGATGCGTTACCCTGTCGAGAACGGAAAGAATGGACGTAAGGGCCCAACGATGCGGTACCATGCCAAGGAATGGAAACCATGGATGACTGGACCCAACGGAGTGGTGCCATGTTAGGGAATTAAAATTAAGGAACCAGGAGCCCAACGGCGCGGCACCGTGATCCTAGTGAGTTTGATTGTTAAATTTAACTGCATAAAAACTTATAAGAATAACTCTAGATTATTACTTAGCAAATGCATAAAAATAATTTAGGCATTTGCACATGAATAGTTATTTTTGTTGAGCATTTAAAATAATAGAAATCATTATTTATGAGCAAAATAGAATCTTAAGATTAGACACCTAGTCAACTAAAAGCTAGGAGTTAACTAAAGTATATGGGGGACAGACTTGAGGAAACCTAGGGATTTAGGTGCATCTTTTAGAAAAGCTGACACTTGGATGGGTGAATGTTTTTTTTTAAATTTAAAAATAATTGTATAATTGTGCATGAAGCGACATGTGTCGCGGGAGGTTTTCCTTTATAAGGAAGACATTGGGAAGGGGAAAAGGGCCCATAATTTGGACGATTGTCATAATTTTCGAGTGCCTCAAAGACTTGCTGCTATTTAAAGGGTTTGGCTAAGAAATCCTGGTGGGGAGGGGAAACCCAAGCTGGATTTCTGAAAAAAAACGTGTGTGAACTCTACGGCCCGATTTGCTCAGGGGTCCAGAAGGAGGGAGAGTACTTCTGGAGTGGTAGGGTGGTTAACCGAGGTGTCCTTCAGTGACCGTGGTGATCAACGGCAGATTTGGAGCTATGGAAAACGAGAGGATTCACTTTCAAATTGGATCTACCGCCATTACAGGTTCTTATTGATCAGAATTTTGTATATTTATAATTCTGTTGATTGAGTTTGTGAAACGAAGATTTTTGTAAAATCCTGAAGTTATTTTTATTATATTCAATAAGAACCAAAGAGAGTTAAATTACTGTTACAATGACGGAACTGTAGTGATACCCAGATAATATTTTATGTTATACCAGATAATATTTTATTTGAAATAGTGAGATCTGTGACATTATTTCAGACCTGGATTATTATTTCTTTTTTTTTTCTTTTTCTTTTGAATTCGAACATCCGCCACCTGTCGAATTCGATTTTCTGAGAATACATCCGTATTATTCCTACATGAATAATAGGGGGTTATGTTAGAATTTCACTACACTTAGGGATCAAAACCGACTCTATATTCTTCTGTTACAGTGTTTGGTACATTTATGTGCAGAACGATCCCTGGAAACAGATCTCCCAAGTTTAAATAATTTTATGTTACAGCGATCAAATTTCTTTATTATGGATCTACTTTCACTAATTTTACTAGGGGTTAGTGTAAATTACAAATCGATCCTTATTGATTTCTTTGAGGTCAGTTTCTTTACATAGATCGATCATATCTTTGATTGTACCGTGGATAAATTGTTAGAATACAGATCAAGATGTTGATTTTACAATGGTCAATTTGAAAACTTGCGGATCCACTCTTGAACTCAGAAATCGATTTTATTACATGGGTCAATAGTCGATCCAGAAGTCTAATTTATTGGGTAAACCAACTCCTGAAACTAAATACCTGTGTTCATCATTTCTTTTTCGTTGGTCAATGTCGGTGTGAATATCCAAAACTAATCACTCGTGCGTATGTTTCCTACTTGTTTCTGGTAGGGAATGCTCTGTATTACATAGCTGTAAATTTCGGTGATCCCCTGGTTTCAGTATTTGTTCTACTTGATAGTTCGCTTAAGCCAAAATCCATTCAAGCTATGATCTCTATCCAAAGCTCGCTGCAATGGATCAATGCGATTAGATCTCAGTTGAGTATCTGGGTTATGAAATTATTTTATCTATGTTTATTGCTATTCTCCTTCTAATTCAAGCAATTGAACTTCCAATAGTATTCTAAACCCTGTGACAGATCTGGAAGGATACGCCGAGAACAATCTCTGTTCATACTTTTTTTTATACTTTTTTTTTTATTTGTTGTGGGAACTCAGTGAGCACCAAATCGAGCTCTGTTCCATTGTCTATCTATTTTAACTCTATACAATTAATATGATGTATTTTCCTGAGCCTTCGATTGTCTTGCACTGACTGATTAAGTATTTAAATTGAACTTCCTTTCTAAGAACATAGTTTCTGTTTTGGTTATTTAAATCATTTCATTGGATCACAAATAAAAGATTCATGTATTATGGATCTTAATCATCTATGTCATCGAATTATTCCATGGAGCATAGGAAAATCATAGTGTACACGGTATTCACTCTGGATATTGAGCTTTGTTCTTAGGATCACATTAAACGAAACCACAGAGGCACTATTCCTCCTACCAATTCACAAGAAAGAATAGTTTCATGTTCAAGCCATTCAACATCGAGTTAAGTTAGTCTCCTTCAGCATTTTAATTTCTGTAGTCGATTGGTAATTGCTCCAACGAGTTTCGATCTCAGAACTAGTAGGTTACCTTTTGTGTTAAATGATTTTGCCTCGGATCTGTTGATGTTTTTTTCCCTGTTATGTAAACACTTGGTCAAATTTAATTGAGTTATGACCTCTACTCTTAGTCGTTTCTTCACTTAATCTAGCTGGACAAGTTGTTGCACCTAATTAAGTTTGGGTGAGCTCCATTCCGTAATTTATGCTGTAATAAATTTGACTTCATCATTGTGTCCATACGAAGTAAACCTGCGGTGGACATCTAACCTCTGAGTTTGATTATTCCTTTAGTCTGATCCGTAATAAGCTGAACAAGGGCAGATCAATGGTTGCGGCGAATTCCAAGTATGAGATCCCATCTTGCCCAACCTCGGATCCGATCGCCACGCTGATACGCGTCTTACCTGGAGAAGAGATGTGCACAAGTGTCGATTTGAGAATGCTTGGGTATCATAATTTTGTTTACATATCGAGCAATTTAGTTTCGTTGCATATAAAGTTACAATATTTTAGTGTTTATATTATCTTTTGCATGAAAACGAATCTAGATATTGTTTGGTAATTATATAAATTAATTAATATATATTTTGTGAATTAAGAGTGAATATGGAGTCGTGATATTTTCCTTTAATACGTGGTGACTAGTAGTTACTCATGAAAAATGGATATTGGTAAATGTCATTTAACCTATGGTTATTTATTTGTTTAAAAAATATATGAATAACGTTCAACAATTGTTTTAGACAAATAGAATTAACCTATTTCCTTATGTAATTTCGATAATCATAAGTAATAAATCTTTAACAATTGTTGATACACCCCTTTTAATGCTTATGGAATAGATATTGAGTTCCATTATTCATAAGACTAGTATGTAAATGTTATATCCCTCCTTAAGGATCGCCTTTGTCGAGTAAACACTTGTTTCATTATGTAAAGTAATCTTGGTATAAGTAGTTAATGGTTTAGTAATGATACTTCCCTATTAGTTAACAAAGATGTTGATTTATGCATGTAAACTTTTTAAAGTTGTTTGTGATGATTTACTCTCTTATGTAGATTACTATGTAAAGTAATGGTGGCTCTTAATATTGTTTTTGTTCATTATTATTTAATAAATGATGGTCATGATTGTAAGGAAGCACAGAAGTTAGACAAAGTTAAGTTGTATACATCTCACTTCGTATTGTAAGTCTTGCCATTTGGTTCATTTATGGATATTCATAATATTATCATCTTATTTTGAGTTTTACATAGGTGATAGTTTACCTTGACATATGTTTCGCTATTTTGTATGTAAGTTGTTAAAAAAAAATTAATCTGAATCGGACGAGGACGAGTTCTACAGATAGTGTATATTATGGACAACATGAAACGAAGTCAAAATGCCCTCAATGTAGAATTAGTAGATATCAAATTGATCAAGTAACAAATAAAGTACCCTACAAGGTTCTTCGTTATATTCCTCTAATTCCATGTTTCCAAAGATTGGTCAAGTGAAACAACATAGCACAATTTATGGATTACCATGCACAATTTATGAATTGCGTGAATTTAGGCACATCGACGAAAGATGGCCACTTTAAAATAACCTTGTAATGTTAGGTTCTCATTGGTAGTTGATGGAGTAAATCCATTTGGTGTCAATTCAGTGTGGCCTATAATTTTTATAAACAATAATCTTCCTCCTTGAATGTCAATAAAGAGGGAGAACACAATGTCACCAATGATTGGTCCATGTATTCTTTTATAATAATACTTTCAAGTACATCCCATTTCAATTGTACTTTTCTTTGTAATTTATTACATGATATGTTCAACGTAATAAAACTATGTATCTTAAAATACTTAACTAAATACTAAGTTAAATATGATCATTTTTATTCACTGTTCATTAATGAAGTTCTAAAGCTATGGGATAGCATCACTATGTACAACATCTCCAAATTAGTACGACAAAACAATTTCAATTCCATGGAATACTTACATGGATAGTTCATGATGTCCCAAGGATAACACATTTTTGTGATAATATATATATATATAAACTATTCATGCATTTTTTCGATAATTGCTTTCTATACTAATATTAACATGATTCCACATCTTGTAGGTCTTCAAACAAAGAGTGAATTTGCATGTCTATTATGTGGTCCCAAAATGATATCTTGGTTTTCAAGAAGTCTACGAGAGGAGGTATTTGATAAGTACATGCACTTCCTCTCAAAAAACCATAAGTATCAAACTACCGAGAAATTTAATTTTAACAAGAAGGAAGAGATTAGAAAAAAACCATGAAGAATGTCACCTCAACTATGGAAATTGAAATATTATATGAGTTTCCAAGTTAAGATTGCATTTATATTTGAATATATAAAATGTAACATTATATACAGTGTATGTATATTCAATTATTTATACAGTATCTGATATTTTTTTTTAATATTGTTTCATTATAAAGGTCGTTGATGCATTAATGAGCTTCCAAGAGGAACAAAAATATGCCCCATGTAATTCAGTAGGTTTCCCTACTATGATCACCTCCAAGTAGCTCAATGCATATTGGGAATAATGTTATATAAACATTGTGGAGAATCTTAGATAGAAGGATTAACAAAAATAAAATAGCCAAAGTTTAAAGTGACAGTTAGGAAGTCAATCATGTAATGGGAAATTTGATCCATTATTCTAGTGATGGACAACGAGATAATATTCCATGGTTATTTATAGAGTAGGAAAGAAATGTTGTAAAAGATGTTATTCAAAAAATTAAAATCCCAACTAGTTTTTCTTCAATTATAAAGAATGACTTAATAGAAAAGGTGAAATTGGTGGGGCAAAGACTAATAATTGGAATACCTTTACTAGGGTATCTTGGTAAATTTTCATATTGTTATGAATTTAAAAAAAAGGGTATCATTTTGATTTTTAAACATAAATGATTCCTTATGTGTTTCAGTATGTTCTACCTATATCTCTCCCAAATAACTTTGATAACAACATAAAACCGTTTATATATGATCTTGAAAAGTACATGAAGTATATTATGTTACAATTTATCTTTGAAAGGGTAGTTGTATAAGTAGCATACTTGCGATTTCCTTGCATTGTACATATAATTATTATTATTTTGAATTATGTGATTTCCTTGAATCTTGTGTAGGTGGTTGTCATCTAAGTAAATCCAAAGGATATAAGTAATTGGAAAAGATAAATTTCTCCAGCTAATTTGTGAAATGAAAATGTATCTTCCTTCAACCTTTTTGAATGAACAAGAACACTATCTCATATGCCACGTTGAGGAGATTGAAATATGTGTACCTATATACACAACGTCATGTGGATGGTGGAGAGGCACTTGAAGGCATTGAAATATTTTGTCAGACAAAGAACACATCCTGAGTGATCTATGGTTGAGGGTTATTTGATATATCAATCGTTTCTATATATTAGTAAGCATCTTCTCGAAGTAGCATCAAATATCAATTTGCCTCACATTTGAGATTTTGATTAGATCAATAAATATGAAGGGGAGCTTTTTTGGGGGGAAGGTAGAATGATGAAAGTCAAAGGTAATCAGACAATAGAGATCTATAATATTTTATGGTTGATTTTTATTGTAATTATTTTATTTTTATTCATCCATCATTTCTAGTTAAGTACTTTTATTGGTACCTAACTATTCATTAAAGGATTCTTCTTCATATAGGTGGATGAGAGTGGGATGCATTACATTTATATATTTCAAATAATATTTAATTGGATGAAGTCATGGATAGAACAATGTACACAAGTTTATAGTAAGTTATCACAAGATGGAGTCACGGTGAAGTTAATTAGTAGAGATCATTATTCTCAAGGTACCAATCTTACGTAGAGGAATTTGATTTAACATATGGTACAAAAGATAGCTAGGAAAGCATTATCCATGGCATCGTTTTTAGTATTTTCCATTTTTGTATGTCCTATCTAGTGTTCAACTTAATTTTTCCTCAAAATACTAACTAGGTGTAAATATATGTCTTTATAAATTGAGAATGAAATATTTTTAACATATCAAACATATTGGTGTAGTGAAACAGGTCATAATGCTATGTGGTGCAATGGGAAGAAATTTCACATTGAACAATTGGATAATAAAAAGAAAACCTCTGATTGTGGGAAAACTATTGTTTTCCAAGTTAATAACAATTCATCTAGTAGTGAGATATTCTTGAGTTAGACTTGAAATGTTTCAAAGTAGTCCATTTTGTTGGCCCCTTCATTTTTTAGCAAGTGTGATGGAAGGTAGGAAGTTAAGAAGAGCCTCGAGGTCAATGAAAAAAATGTGACAACAACATGAAGAAGAGAAGGAACGATTCAAATGCAAACAAATAAGAAGATAGAACACAATCAATGAAGTGACTAAGAATAGTGGACTATCTTAATAATCCTTACCTCTTTTGTAACCATCTTGACAAGGTTAAGATTAGCAAATTTTCTTGTATAAAATCCCTTGGAGATTAAGGAAAAGGGTTAGAGAGATGCGAATCCACACCCGTAGATAGATAGATTCCAGCTAATATAATAGCTTTATCGTATTGGTGAATCATGAATGTAATAGAATTTGTGGGACTCCTGGGATGAGTTTTTTCTAAAGATCTATTATTGTAATGAAGCTCTATTTGGACTTTATTTGGGAGGTTATGAATAAATGAGAAGTATTAGGGACCCTATATCAAACTTTATGATGTGTAACGTATCTGCATGTTGTGTATAATTTGATGATCTTATAATGATATAGTGACGTTATCGATTTTTTTATTTTAAATACTTGTATGATATTGTATCTTTAATCACGATAGTATCTAGTTGATGTGTTAATGATGGTTGTGGATTTTCTTCCATCATTTTAGCTTTTCCCCTCATTTTTCCATGGTATTGGATGCACTTCAAGTGAGAAATTCTCCCCTCAAGGAGAACTATAAATGCTAGTGCATCTAGATTACAATATACCTTTGTTAACCCCTGCATGAGAATTCTAGTCTCAAACTTATGCCAACAAATGGTTTAGTTGTTAGGACCTTGCCTAAATGAGGATTAATAGTCAAATGTAGAAAGGAATCTATAAGTGCATAATCCAATATTAGTGGAAGAAAAGATTTGAATATTTCATTTTACAAGAAGCAGAGTTGAGGGAATGGAACTTGACCATGTCTAGAGAATTTGTATTATAAGACAAATATTCCTTGTAAGCCTCTATAAATGGTTGAAGAGACTTGCGAAATCTCCAGAATATCGAAATTGGCAGAGCAAAACGATTCAATGGGCCTCTAAGGACCTTAGGGATTTGTATTAGTTTGATCATCATATCTCAAGGGTAGTATATTTTTGGGTAGATAACATTATTCATGGTTAAATACTAGAATTCCTTGAAGAAAACCATTAGTGTTTTCTAAAATAGAGGTTTTTTTAAGAAAGGAGCTAGAGGAAAATTGATTTAAGAATTCCCACTTTGGATAAATATCTAATTAGAAGAATACGAACTTTTTCTATTTAATCCCATGTCTATGGAAAAGTAGATATCTTGTGCAATGGGGGTGTGATGTACCTACAGTAATTAATTAATGCAAATAAATGAGATATCAGAAAGAATAGAACAGAATCGCTTTTATATTGATCACAGACCACTTCGAGGGGGCAACCTCTTTTGAGCAAGCTCAATACAATTAACTTCACGGTGCCTTCAATGACCTCAACACACACTTATATACTAAGTCTATGCCCAATACCATGAGTCAAAACCATGGGACATATAATACTACGGGACGACTTACAAAGCATATGCGTCCAATACTATGGGTCAATACTATGGGCTAATATAAACTACGGATCAACAAATACTACGGGACGACTTACAAAGCATATGCGTCCAACAACAATATACTAACATAGTAAAGAGAAGGGTTTACACAGGTTCCTAACATCCCCTCTCCCTTAGAAAAATCTTTCTCCTCAAAGCTTTGGTTGGAGAAATTGCTGCAGAAGCTGAAGGAGTGGTTCCCCGGTAGCATCCTCGGGGTGCATTTCAGGCCACTGACGCCTTTGGAGTGTCAAGGAGGATTGCTTGGAAGGCTGTAGATGAAGAAGAACCCTGTCAGCTGCGTGGAAAATGCGCTCAGAACGGTGCTGATCGGCTTGTTGATTCAGGCGAATTCTGGCCATGTGAAAATTGTCCTGCAGAATGAGAAGAATCTGATCGTGGTTTCGAAGAACTGAGTCAATTTCCTGAACTGGGGAGCTGCTAAGGGTGTATGGAAGAAGAACTGGCGGTGTTTTTCCATAGACCGCTTCATATGGTGTTCTGTGAGATGTGGTATTGTACCACCAGAGCGCTGCTAGGAAATCCATAGAAATAGTTGGCCAAAGCTGTTTAGGGATGGGCAAGGGTTTGAGCAATCCCGAAAGGAGTGTCGTTTCACCCTTGTTGACTTGGAAAGTATCATCGTCAGCCACCATCTATTGAATTGTCATTTTTAGTCCCGGTCAAAAGAAGTGACATTGTTCCTGGTCATACACTTTGCAAAACCCAGAGTGCCCTATTGATGAAGAAGCATGGAGTTCATAGAAGAGATAGCCCTGTTGAACATATTGCAACCAATTTGGAACAAGCAGAGAAAGAGCTGTAAGAGAAACTGGGTCATCAATTGTGCGAGAAGGAGCATCTTCCACCATATTGTCCTTACCCTTCTTGTAAGTAATCACATAGGGATAACCCATGAGTTGGATAACCCATTTCAGGTGTGTTGGGGAGGAGACCCATTGTTCCAAAAAAATTTCCAGACTCAGTAGATCAGTCTTGATGCCGAAATAATTCCCTAATAGGTATGGCTGCCACTTCTGTACTGCATGCAAAATAGCCATCATTTCCTGCTGAGAGGTAGATGTGGCTAAATTCTTACCGGAAAGATCTCGTGAAGGTAGCAAGCGCATTGGTTCAGCAAAGATACCTGCATATCTATCCAAGGAAGTAGTGGAGACTGTTGATGGGTGCATCTGAATGGAATTGAGCTGAGTGATGACACCATGTGAATTATTCTTAAGGATTTTTTCCAGGCGATGTGAACTGATGATGCAGAGAAACCCTGGTTGTAAGCCCATAAATTTGTGTTGTGCCCCATTGACTTTAAACTGCATCCAAAGTTCAGCAAAATCCCATAAGATGGGGCCAAGTGTGCGTAACCATTGAACGCCCAAAACCACATCACATCCGCCTAAGGACAAGGCAAACATGTCGGAGCGTAGGTTATAATCTTCCATAGAGATACGCACATTGTGACACTTCCCCTTGCAAGGTAAGGTGCCCCCATTGGCAACCATGACTTCAAAGTTGGAGCAAGGATGGACAAAACAATCAGCCTGTTTGGCAATTCGAGGGTCAATGAAGTTATGAGTGCTACCAGAATCAATGAGTATGGTAAGAGGGAGCTTCTTGAAGTATCCCCTGACCTGCATTGTTTGTGGGGTGGTGACGCCGGTTATAGCATGGAGAGAGATCTCGGGTGGATCGTCTTGAGATGGGGTGTCAACAGGTGGGTGTTGCATGTCGACCGGATCATCTACTGTATCTGTAGCTTCTTCACCAAGTTCTAAGGCAGGCGGAGAATCCACATCCAAGAGATAGAGCTTTTGTTGAACACATCTATGTCCCCGAGTGAATTCCTCATCACAATTATAGCAAAGCCCTTTTTCCCGGCGTGCTTGCATTTCTATTTCAGACAAATGCTTGATAGGAGTTGGTTGAGGAGCAGGCGTGATGGGAGGTCGTTGGGAACCCATATTTCTGAAGGGAACAAAGGTGGGTTTGGAGCGTTGTTGAGCTGCGATCTTGTCCTCAGCCAGCTTAGCCAACCCTAGGACTTCCATCATTGTGTTGGGACAAAACATTTTGACCTCCGAGCGGATTTCATCCTTGAGACCACTGATAAAACAACTACTGTAGAATTCATCAGACATTCCTTCTGTGTGATTGGTCAGTTTCTCAAATTCCATCTGATACTCTCTCACTGTGCCAGTTTGGTGAAGTTTAGTGAGTGCCCCTGTGAAGTCGTCAAAAGCACTAGGACCAAATCGTGACAAAATGAGTTGGCAAAAATATGTCCAGTTTGGCTCGGGATGAGCTTTGATGTACCAACGGCACCATTGAAGGGCTTCCTGTTCCAAATGAAAGGATGCAAGTGGAACTTTCTGAACATCAAAAGTATTATGCAAACTGAAATATTGTTCTGCTCGGTATATCCATCCAGTCGAATCAGTACCATTGAAGCGAGGAAAATCAAGCTTCGGCCCACGAAAATTGCTAGAAGCAGAGAACCCGGTGGCTGCAAAGGATTCTGGTTGTCTGGTATTGTTCATGGCTGAATGCTGAAGATGGAGGTTGATAAATTTTTCATCCAGATCTTGGAGTTTGGTTTGGATGGCTGCAAGTGCTTCCTCCATGGTGTGTGCTCCTGCACGGGTGACAACCATAACCTGGTTTTGTTTTGTTTTTTTTGGGGGGGGAAACAATCGGATGGGTAATTGGGGTTTGACTAGATTTTGGACACTGTCGAAAGGACAAGAAGGCAAAAAAGGGGGATTTCAGAAGCGGGGTGATAGAATGAAGGTGATTGGGTGAAATCTGAGGAAGTTATGGCAAACCCTAAAAATAGACAAATGTGGGATTTCGGGCTGTAGGAAGGGGAATTGAGGATAGGGTCCTCAGGAATGAAATATGCAGAATGGAATGACAGGGGTTCCCTGAAAATTTCAAAGGAAACAGAGGTAAAACAAGGGAGATATGGAGAAATTTTTTTTATTTTTTTTTATTTTATACAGACTGCAGCAACTATGGCTCGGAAGGAATCTGGAACAATGTCGAACGGCTGGATCTGGAACGGCTTGCAAAATGGATCTGAAACGGCGCAGCAGTGATCGACAATAGTTCAGCTAAAAGTAGATATGGACCCCAGGTATGTGTGGCTTCCTAACAGTTCAGGGGTTTCACTCGGACACCAATGCTGTCTGACGACTTTCGTATTGGGGCAGTACCCCTCACTCCATGGCTCAGGTAAAACTGATAGCCGCTTTGCCACAAACGACAGCTCTTGGTTTACCTCACCGGTGGGAACTAGTCAATTAGGTAGGGGTCGTTGCCCTTTTCGCTGGCAGGTCCTCTCAATGGGCCAGTTACTTCGGGGTTCCTGTGGTACTCCTCACAATGAGTTTTAGGGCTTATGCCCAAGTACTTCCCACAGTTAAGCGGATAGGGATTATTCCCAAATCCGAACCTGCAACAGAAAAAATTTGGGCAGAAATTCCACCCAATGTTCAAAAACTGGATCTATATTGCTCAGAATCGCTATTATAGAATGTTTCTGGAACTGGAACAACCACTCTGCTTCTACCCATGAAAGCGGAATAGAAATCTGGGCACTCGGTCAAAAGATTTTCTCGCCGCAATTTCCGCAGCCGTCACAGAAATTCTGAAAAATTGCTGATTTTAAATCCGCGATATCTCCACTTTTAGAACTCCAAATGAGATGATTTTTTTTTTGAAACTGCGTATTTTTGAAAGAGGAATTCAGATATGCAATCAGTTTCTGCTGATTTTGTGCAGAAAGTTTCAGAAATTGATCTGAAAGTCGCCGCCCAAAAAAAGAAAAAAAAATTCCCACTTGTGCCAAGGAAAGTGCTCTGATACTAGATGTGATGTACCTGCAGTAATTAATTAATGTAAATACATGACATATCAGAAATAATAGAATAGAATCGCTTTTATATTGATCACGGGCCACTTCGAGGGGGAAACCTCCTTTGAGCAAGCTCAATACAATTAACTTCACGGTGCCTTCAATGACCTCAACACACACTTATATACTAAGTCTATGCCCAACACCATGAGTCAAAACCATGGGACATATAATACTACGGGACGACTTACAAAGCATATGCATCCAATACTATGGGTCAATACTATGGGCTAATATAAACTACGGATCAACAAATACTATGGAACGACTTACAAAGCATATGCGTCCAACAACAATATACTAACAAAGTAAAGAGAAGGGTTTACATAGGTTCCTAACAGGGGGAGTGGCTAGAAAAAGTGATGATGAGTTGTGAATAGTTCATAAGGCACAATACTTGCTGAGTTTTTGCAAATGGGGTAGCAAGCTAAGTGGGCTTGGTTGCGGCTAAAACTCCACAGTTAAGCATACTTGAGCAAGAGGAATTTTGGGATGGATGACCTCTGGGGAAGTCCTGGTTACTGAGTGCAAACCTCGAAAGTGATGATTGATGCTATGCAATTCATTTTGCTAGTCTCAATCCCACTTCTTCACCCCTATGAGCATCACCTGATGCAATGAGTTCTGAGTGGACTATTCAAAACCATGAGAATTTGGTCATTAGTTCTAAGTGGAATATTCAAAAACATGACAAATTGGTTAGTTACGACTATGCTCATGGGACACAGGTCATAGCTTAATGACTTACACTACTCACTGACTCAGATAATCCCAAAAATGACATATCATATGAAATAGTTATCATATATGGGGGGAGATAGAGAATAGTCTGAGGGCTAAATGGGTTTTGAGGAGTTCAACCATTATAGAATGGTGTAAGATCAGTTAGATGCAAGTAATTAGAAAGGGAAGTGAGTATTTGCATAAAGAGATAAGTGAGGGAGGGAGTGATGAAGGAAGTTTGAATGAGTTACAATAGTTACATAAGCGTGGAGAGTTGTCGATATCCTAGTTGAAGGAGAGAGGGATAAGGATGGTAGGAATCTTTTCAAGAGGAATCTAGGCAGAGGAATTTTATACAATGTTTGAAGAAAGAGATAATGAAGTAGCAATGAGAGATGATGTCCAAACCTTTGATGTGGAAACAAATCTAGAAGAGGTTGTGGAATGACTTGAACCAAGAAACCTAGTTGAGACTAAAGATCAATATGATCCTAATGATGTCTTTCTAGATGTATGAATAATGTTTTAGGAACCTAAACCCCCACAAGTTGCAAAAGGGATACCTTAAAGCATCGAAACTAGCCTAGATTCAACCACTCCTATGGTGTCTGTTAACCCCTGAGATGTTCTAGGATGAATCTAGGACATGCTAGGGCACGATAAGGCTCACTTATTGGAGATTTAGAGCTTAATCTTTTGCTATGTGATGTAATTTGATTTTCTGAAGAAAATATTTGAAAGAATGATAGGATTGGACTAACATAAGTATGAGATGTTGTTTCTAGAGGAATGTAATGGTGCTTATTCAACTCTCAGAGCATATGAATGGTGAATTTAGTAGATGGAACACAAATGAATTATATAAGGTGCCTTCAAGATAAATATTGTACATTCGAAATGGAAGCAAACATAATTATGTTTAAAAGAACTCGGTAGTTAAAAATAATTTATTAGAGAAAACTTGGGGTCTAAAATGGGCCACCTAAGGAAAATAATAAAATAATAGTTAAAATAATAAAATAATATTTATGAATTTTGGAAGAAGAGAGAAAAAACTACTTTTTTCTTCTTCATATTTTCAACATATCTCCCTGTGGTTTTACTCAAATTTTGAGCGGGAGTAGTCGTTGGATGTAGAATTCAATTCTGCATCTAATGAGTACCCACACTGCATACTTTTGATGGACCCCACTCCAACAAAAATGAGAAATAACACATTTACCCACACTGCATACTTTTGATCGACCCCACCCCACCAAAAATGAAAAATACATTAAAAATGTGTTATTTCTCATTTTTGTTGGGGTGGGGTCCATCAAAAGTATGCAGTGTGAGTACTTGTTGGATGTGGAATTGCATTCTACATCTAATGAGTGCTCCCGCTTGAAATTTTGAGTAGAACCACAGGGAGATATGTTGAAAATACGAAGAAAAAAAATAGTTTTTTATGACAAATATGCTAAGTCAACCATTATGGTTGACTTTTTTCTTGAAATTCTATTGGTTGGCTCTTTTTTTTATGAGGCCCATATTGGTTGACTATTTTTCTTAAGAGGCCCATTTTAGACCCCAATTTTTCTCTAATTAGGAAATCATGCTTGATATGTTGCAAACACATGGCAACGAGGACATTCATGCCTGTCCACGTATACATTTCTTGAAATTCTGATTTCCTGGATTCTTTAAGATCATGCCTCTCCACGTATAAACATACAATTTATTTCCTACTTGATCTCTTGCATTCATCTTTATACCTTTAAATATTTCAAAATTCTGGTACAAGAACATGAAGAAAAGGTAGGATGGGTACCTAAAATGTTAAATGGCATGGAATTCTTCCAATTAGTCATGAATTGCTTCATCCATGTAACCACAAAGATAAAACCTAGGGAGCATAACCTCTGTTGCTATGGTTAAGAGGGATAGGAACACTAAATTGGTTTCATATATGGATCTATCATCATCATACCCTATGATAATGCAAATTAATGAGATGGAATTTTTGGAAGCTGCTAAGAAGTTATAAGTTGTGTATGGAGGGGGTTCTACTGGGACGGAGGCTCCTTCTTTTAAATGATGAGATAAAAGGTGGCTCTTCTTAGAAGGTTTCATGGCCTGGTATAATGGGGTGAGGGATCCTTCGTCTAGAAATTGTATTGTAGGAAGGTCAAGAAACATAACATTTTTGCCAAGGTATCATTGAATATTATACATATGGGTTTGCATTAATTCGAGGATAGAATGAATCTTTTATCAGAATGGTAGCACACAGAACACCAACTAATGAACTCAGGGAAATGTACAGCTTGGGGACACAAAGATCGAGATAAGTTTGTCTCCTAGATGTAGTAAGGATTCTGGTTTGCATAGACGTCGGATTTAGCTTCAATAATGGTGTGGTGAAGGCTAGGCGTGGTCATGATGGTGTCAAAAACATTTGCATTGTGATCGTACAGATGCTCATCAGTAGAGCTTCCAAATTTTGGGGGCTTATCTTTTGAAGATGATGCCATGGGTAAATTATTGTTTATGTGAAGGTAAAAGATGAGGGTAAAGAAAAATGACCTAGAGGGTAAACCTTGCTAGTTGAAGACTGTGTGTACTAAGTGGTGATGCTGATTTGGCTGCCAAATCTACATAGGTGGTCCTTTCCTTCTTGTTGGTAGGGTAAAAATGAATAACAAATTTGAATATTTTCTCCTTTTAACGGTCCACCAATTTGAATTTTGATATATGGCATGCAATTATTGGGTGACATTGGGGTGACATCATATGATGTCATCAGGCCCACCTGACACATGATGTCCTTATCTTTTGAGTAAATATTCATACATTGAGAAAAATCTTGAGTTTTGTAGATTTATTGAAAATACTTCAAAAAGGTAAAATTGGAAACTTCCAAATGTAATGAAAATAGATTTAAAAGTAGGAACTAAAATGATTTTACTCTACTATGATACATAGCTATAGAATGTGTTTGATATTCAATATTGTAGGAAGTGCTTAAGAAGCCTTCCATTCACAGTTTTTTCTAGAATTTCACAATCAAGCTAGGAAACAATAAAGATGTTGTGGCCTTGTACAACTGAAATATGGAAAGGTACCATATAGAAATGATCAAACTTGCCATGATTTCCCTTGTCTTCTCTTATGGAATCCCATTTTAGAACTAGATCCCCTGGCTGAAAATCTCTTTCCAAGGCTCTTTTGTCAAAATGAGCTTTCATTTTTTCCTAGTGTACTTGCATTTTCAAACCAACTTGCTCTCTGTCTTGCTGTAGCTCAACTAGCCGATAAATCCTCCTTATCATGTCACTTGGTTTTGCTATTTCATTTTGGATCAGCTTCATCATTGGTATCCCTAATTGGATTCAAATGAATTCTTCTTTCCCATATACCAGTTGAAATGGTGAAGTTCCAATAGACCTCTTTGTGCTTATTTTGTCATCCCACAATGCATATCTTATTTGAGTGTCCCGTGTTTTTTTGTTTTCTGATAGCATTTTCTTTATTATTATGAGAAGAATCTTGTTTGAGGACTCTGCCAATCCATTTCCTTGTGGATAGTAAGGAGTGGAATGTCCCAGTTCAATATAGAAATGCATTAATAAACCTCAGAAATAAGAAAGGAATTAAATTCCTCAAAGCAAACAAGGGAAATGCCATGGTTGTAATGGATGAAATTGACTATGATAAAAAAAATGATAGATCACCTATCTACAAGTGGGAGTTATAAGATCATAGAAAGAGACCTAGGCAGTAAGATCTTGCGAGAAGTAACAAAAGTAATAAAAAAATCATCTCTATACAATTCCATAAAACAAAAGGTCACTCCAAGAAGTACGTTCACACCGAGAATTTATGGCACAACAAAGATACACAATCAAGGTATACCCATAATACCAATACTGAATACGATAGGTTCACCAACATACACCCTTGCTAAGTTCCTCGCCAAAAAATCTAGTTCCCCTGGAAGGTAACTCATTCTCATTCATTAAAGACTCAACATCTTTTTTCAAATGGATTAAAAACCAAGAAGTGAAAGAAGAAGACATTATGATAAGTTTTGACATTGTCTCACTATACACCAAGATCCCGATGGATGAGTGTTAGAAAAAAAAGATCACAGAGCAATAACAATAAACAAGATGCAAATATAAATCACATAAACACAATACAAGAGAGACACCAATATAACGTGGTTCACCCAATATGGGTTACGTCCACACAGAAATTGCCATTCCTTTTATTATTATACCATCCAACATATGAAGGGATACAACTTGTAGCACATCCGCTGCAACTTCCTCTTCACTCTCTCACAGTCTCTCTCACACAATCAGAGATATTTACAATGCTACAATACATTACACAACCGTATTACAATGTTTTCCTTTTAAAGGGGAATTACCATGGGGAAATACTATGGGCTACCCAATACCATGGCCCTGTAATTTTTTAGCCAACAAAACAACCCAAAAAATTTCTTTCAGGGGCTTCGCTCCCGAACCCCCTTTCTCAAGGGTAGTTCCCCCGAACCCCCACTTCCCCCCAGACCCCCGTGGGGGGGCAATGCCCCCCCACCCCCCCCGTTGGGATGAGTGTACAATCCACCTGCACGTCATATAAAACTAGGGTACAAACATGACCGAAACAACAACATCTCTAAATTAGGAAGATCAGGCTCCACAACCAACAATGAGGCAATAGAGTTCATAAAGAATATCACTGACATATAAACTGCAAAAATGGTAATAGTGTGTCTCAAGTCAACTTATTTCAGCTACAAAGGAATAATATATGAAAAAATACATGGAGTGGCAATGGGCTCCCCACTATTCCTAGTTGTAGTGAACATATACATGGAACACTTCGAAGCAAGAGCCATAAGGTGAGCGCCATACAATCCATAAGTATGTAAAAGATATGTAGATGGTATACTTGCAAAATGGGGTCATGAGAAAGAAAATCTTGAATAATTCCTGGAACACCTCAACAAGCTCTCAGAACACATCAAGTTCACCATTAAAATGGAATAAAACAAGCAACTCTAGTTTCTCGATGTAATGCTTTACAAGAAAGGTGACGGGAATCTAGGGTATCATGTATATAGAAAGACGACACACACGAATAGATACCTTCATGCAAACTCTCACCACCATCCATCAAAAAATCAAGGGGTCATTCATACTCTCTCCACAAGATCCATGAGAATATCAGATGTTGATCATTTAAATGAAGAACTAAATCATCTCTGAGAAACCTTTCAAATGAATGGTTACATGGATGGTCAAATAGAGAAAGCAATCTTCAAAGAAAAAAATAAACGAAACACACATAGACCTATGGAAATCCCAACAATCTCATTACCATACATAAAAGGGACCACAGATAAAATTGCGTGAATCTTTAAAATAAATAATATAATGGTATCTTTCACTCCCCCAAGCACCATCCAAACCATGATTGATTGCGCAAAAGATCCAGTGGACCCAAGACAACATAAGGGAGTCTATTCAATCATGTGTTCATGTGGCAAAGAATACATTGCAGAAACATGTAGATCACTAAAAATACATCTTAAAGAACATGAGGTAGATATAATCAAGAACAAAGCCCAAAAATATTCCTTGGAAGAACATTGTCACATCACTTCTCATAATGTTTGCTTAGAGGATGCAAACATAGTGTCTAGGGAAAATCGCTACACAAAAAGAATAGTTAGAGAGGTGCTCGAAATCGATATGCAAAGAAACACTTTGAATAGAGATGAAGGTCTTAAAATCAACAATACCTGGCACCCAATGATTAACTAGTTTTAAAAAATCTGATAATAGTCCAAAAATGAGACAAAGATAAAAAGAGAGTGATTGGACCTCACTAATCTGAAGAAAAATGCTCAAAATAACTATTTATAACGTGTCTCTCATTCATTATTTCTCATCCCATCATCTACATGGTGATACCTTGAAGATGGACACTCATCTATGATGTCCAAAACGTTGGTTTAAAAATTTCTACACGGGCTTTTCCATCCAAGAATAAACAAACTCCCATGATCATGAATCTCATCTCATCAATGTTATATGCTTTGCAGAACTCTATTAACTTGATAGATCTGAATGCTTGAGCATTGTCATCTATAATATTCCTTGGGCATCTAAGCCTAGATAAAATATTTTCTTCCAAGAATTTGATAATTACTGCATCATTTGATGATCTGGAGGGGATGGCATCTACCCATTTATTAAATAATCAATGGCTATCAGGATCCATTTGTGCTTCCCACTAGAGTGAGGGTTTATCTCTCCAATAAATTCCAACCCCCATTGTTGGAAAGGGGCTTCTGTTTCAATGGGTTTCAAAGGAAATGGTTTCAGTTTCTACTTCCCTACAAATAGTTGACATTTTGTGCATGATCTAACCAGATTATTGACATCAGAAAAGAGTCGTGTCAAATAGTATCTTGCTCTCAATATTTTGTAAGTTGTGGCTTTCCCTGCATGATGGCCTCCATAGATTCCCTTATGGAATAATGTTATCATCCGTTCAATTTCCTCCTCTATTACACAGTTCAATAGTATGCCTAGAGGATATTTCCAAAACAAATACTCATTTAGGATGCAATATTTTATAGCTTGGAGTTTCAATGATATAGCTTGAGACTTAGTCAATTCATTTGGGCATTGGAGGTGCACTAGATAAAAATTTACATCTTTTTACCATTTAGAAACTATGAATTTTGGATTTACTTTTATAACTGCTTCTTGATAATTACCTATGCTTGAAATCCCTTCTTCTCATATCATTCCAACTGCCAAATTTAAGTCTAATGCTTCACAATTTGATTCAGCCAATAGTTTTTCCGGCCCTTGAAATTTCACCAATTTAGTGGGATTGATCTCTAAGTCATACTCTTGGATCTTACAATCCATTTTCCTCTTCTGCTTTCACTATTTGTCTGACTGAGAATCTCCTTTACTGCACTTTTAGGCACATCTGCAATTACAAATTTACTTGGGAGTGTAAGATATAACATCTGAAAGACTTAAGTGCCTTAACCATGACATAGGATTGCGTTTTGATCCAGTTCTATTTCAATTTAGCATCTCTAAAGGCCTTACTAAAAAAGGCTATGGATTTCTCATATCCTTCTTGATTCTTCTGGAACAATGCAACTACAATAGTATTTGGTGAAGCAAAAGGGAAGATCGGGAAATGTTTAGTATAATTTGGGCTTATTAGGATAGGAGATTCTCCTAGGGACTTTTAAAGTTGTTGGAAGGCTTCCTTGGACTCATTTGTCCATTTCATTTCATTACCCTTTTTTATCATGTTGGTAATATTTTTTTATCATTTATTCCAAATTTGGAATGAATCTTCTGAGAAAATTCATCTTACCCATAAAAGATTAACTCTCTTTTATTTATGGGAATATCTATCAATTGTATTGTAGCCACTCTCTTTGAATCAATTCTACTCCATCTTTGGAAACAATATGCCCTAACAAATTTCCTTCTTATAGAGCAAAGTGTGATTTTTTGGGATTCAATGACAGTCTAGATTTTCTGCACTTGTTGAAGGTTTTCTTTAAGTGAGATAGATGTTCATCATCATTTTTTGAGAAAACTATCATGTCATATAGGTATATGAAAATTAATTTGTCTTCTCCTACAAAGGCTATGTCCATGCCCCTTCGAAATGTTGTTCCTGCATTCATAAGTTCAAATGGCATGTCTTATTGTACATAAAATTACCCCAGGGGGTTGTGAAAGTTGTCTTTTCTCTATCATCTTTATGCATTGATACCTAATTGTGTCCTAAAAACCCATCCATATTCATGGATATACTACTAGCCCCCACTACTTTCTGTAAAATATGGTCCATCTTGGGAAAGGGATAGTTGTCCTTCAAAGAGCACTTGTTGAGATTTCTGAAGTCAACACACAATCTGATTTCCCCAATATTTTTATGATTGGTACTAATTAACCACCCACTTTGAGTATCTTAAATGAATTATGATTTTGGCATCTAATAATTTCCTTACCTCCTTTCAATTATAGGCAACACAATGGGAATAGCTTGCCTCATTTTTTGCTTGAAAGGTTTTACTTCTGGCTTTATGGGTATTCTGTGTTGTATTATTGATGTATCATAGGTCCTAATATATTCATACTTCCATGCAAATACATCTATATATTCCTCAAAGAGTTTCATATACCTTTGTATTACTTCTATAGGCAGTAGTTTAGACAATTTGATATATTTTGGATCTTTTGATGTACCTATGTTGCAATCTCCAACATCCTCCTTGTTTGGCTGCATAGTAGGTTTGACAAGTATGTCATTTTTGTCAAACAATATCTCTAATGGAACTCTCTAATGGAACTAGGCCTTTAGGGATTAAATTGTTTTTTAACTGGAGGATTTTATGATTTGCATTATGACTGCTAAATTTTGGACCTGATTGGTCGTTTTCTTGAGACAATTCTTCCTCCTTTGTATTCTTATGTTGATCTATAAAAGAAGTGAAAAACTCACCAACCAGTTCCATGACTCTTTGTATATGATGGTCATCCTCAAACACTTGCTAGTGTTTCTGATTGTTAGGGATGGAAGGTATGTACATCATCTCCACTTCATGCCTAAGCTTGAGCCCTATTGGAGGTTTGAATGTACTGGAAGCCACAACCAATGAATCTGCTCGTTGATTCATTTCTCTTGGAACAACAATGTTATTAAAGGCATGACAGAAGTTTTCTATTAAGTCCCACATTTGGTTTCTATAATACCTCATCCTTAGGTGCTTAGCCCAATAGATACTTTTTTTTAGTTGCACTACTAGTTTTGAATCTCCAAAAACACTGATTTGTCTAATTCCCATTCTTTTGGCAGCCTCTAGTCCCAATGTCAAAGCTTCATATTCAGCAACATTGATTGTGGTTTCAAAATTTAATTTGAATGAAAGAGTGGTTTCTTCATTTGTGGGAGAAATTAGAATTAATCCATCCCCTACTTCTTCCTTAGAGGATGCTCCATCAAAGTACATTTTCTACACTCGGCTAGGACAAAATGAGAAGTCATGAGGATGGATTTCTATGGGTAAATGTAACATGCCATATTTTCATAAAAATTTAAAATTTTTGAATGCAGCAATAATTATGATAATTTAAGATTTGCGGAATAATAAATGTTGATTGTTACAACATTTCATTTAACAGCTGTTAGTACTAAACATGCTTTTGTTTTTCTATTTTAACATCATAATGATAATGACAGTTTAACATATAATCAGTACGCATGATTTTGATAACAAATGTACTAAACGATCGGTAAATTTATGCAACACTGTTTTCTTTGCATGGATACTGACAGTTTGACTTTTAATGCATAAGGGTGTCCTACAAGGTACCCTGGAGCTTACTTAGCGTCAACGCTAAAGCTTAGTGAATGTCCTATGTGCAGACGACATGTAAGAAGTTTCATGGCTACGTGTAAAGTTCAAGTCAATGTAATAATAATTAAAAAGTTATAATTCTGTTGCGATCCTCCAAATGTACAGGTATGGGTTTCATAGTTAAAATTATTGTCTAAGATGTTGTCTGATGACTCCGCAATGTTTTCAGGACAGAATCCCCTATTTACATCATTAAGCTAAAAGTATTGTTGTTGGAAAATTAACTCCATTCTTAGGATAATAAATACTTTGTAAATTATTAGTGTCATAATTTTATTACTAACCGTCGAATTCAATGTAATAGGAATAAAAGTATGGAGTTTAAGACTAACATGTTTTAAAACAAACATTTGCCTTGTTACCAAAAACAAAGTGTAAACTCCTACATTATTTGACTTTTAAAAAGAGGATGAGATAAACTCATGGTTATTCTATCATCCAAAATATTTTTGTAATAATCATCCTATATTTTAATTCATGAGTGCAACTAAACTTACTATAAGTTTGCCATAATCTCTATGTGAAGAATTTGCAATACTATGGTGGTCTCATAAACAAAATCTACCATATCGAAATAACATGGAGCTTATTTTAATACTAGGCTAAACTTATGCCTTGATTCTCTAAGTCAATAATAAGTAATTAAGTCTTAAAATTACTATGTGACCGATATTATAATACTATTAACTCAAGAATGATCATTCGAAATCTATAAACCTACCCTTGACGAACCAAATGATCTTATATTACAACCTAGCTGGAGGTCGTGTAGACATTGGTTGAAATAACACTATGGTGAACGTCGTGGAATGTAATTAGAATCCAAACAAAACTTATGGTTCGACTGATCATAATCTATAATGTTATAAAGTTATATACTGATGTATGAAACTCGTCGTTGGAATACGAATACTGACAAACATTTATTGTGATGGATAGGTTGTTGATTTCGCCATTGATACGATATCATCATTGTTTGTTGTGAATTGGACCTACATTAATGGTTTGAGTCGATACCCTAGCTGACAAGGATTTTCAATGATCCACATAATGCGAGTTTGACGTAGTTGTTCCTGCAGTTGCCACTGTGTAATAGTTTAAATGTTCTGATACGTCTTTGAACTGGTTGTTTGATAAAGTTTTGTTTCAATACTAGAACTTCTACGCCTAGAGACCTTCGTCTCTATCCACTGTGCTTGTTCTTGAAGTTTAGATTTTGTTCAAGAGGAAAATGTAAAACTCAAGTTTATGGATTCATCGATAAAGGGAAAAACCCTACTTCGATTTCGTTTGACATGATGTAAGGTTTTGCTATTGAATATGATTGTTTCCTCTTTCATGTGTATGGAAAACTTATAATGTGAGAACCTTTTGGATAAACCACTTGTTGCTATGCATTAATGTGGGAATGTGACAGAGCCGAGGTTCGTTTGACCTGTGAATTACACTATGCTTCTCGAATGATATGCTGTCGTTTTTATACAGTACTAAATGGTTTATCAATTTTCATTTGTATACTACACAAACTATCAGAATGAGAAAACTATAATATATATACACAGAGAAGAGAACAATACTTATATTTTATGAAACAATGCTGTAGTTTAGGACCATTTTATACAATAAATTTTACTACTGGAAAATATAGGGTAGAATAGTAAAACATAATTCGATCACTGTTCTATCTATTCGAATCAATGGCAATTTCCTATCCTCTAATCTATTTTTAAATTGCATATCTCTACTAGAGTACGATGCTTCAAAATAGCATGTGGAAAAATAGAGGTATTGGTTTATCAATTCAACTTCAACATTAAAATTAAACATTCAGACTTAAAACAATTCTAGAATTAGATTCTTTTTTGAAAACAGAAGAACAGAAAATACTAGTTAAACATAGCATAATCATTTACTGGGATAAGTTAGAAAAGCTGTAGAACTTGAGAAATCTATAGGGAAACAAATAGCCCAAGAAGACTATTCCACCCAACCAACTCCTGAAAATAGTCAAGTCATGTCTTAGGACCCACGAGCCTGTTCACTGAACCACCATGAGGGAGAAACTCAGGAAATGGGACTTCTTCTTGCTGTAGCAAATAACTTCAGAATCCTCAATAGTTAGCAGTCCAATCGATCTGCACCAACATCTCTGGTTCTTATCAGCGATGATGCAGACTTAAGATTACAGTCACCACTAACCTCCCTATTTGAATCTCTCTTGTAATCACCTGATTCACAAGAGGAAAATATTCTGCAGAAATATTGATTAAGAGTTGCCTGCCCAATTCGAATTTGCCTTTATAGGCTGCCTAGGCTTTTTCAGATGTTACTGGGTCATTAAATGAGATTCCTTCTCACTCCCTCCACCTAGGGGATAATGCCCTATTTTTAAGGGTAGTTGTCCCATAACCAACAGTTAGTGGTGTGATGCAACTGCTGCCATGTGTCCCATACCTTCCAACAACTTCCATTCCTCCTAGTGGGTCAGTGAACACTCATTCAACAGTCCTCTTGGGTGTTTGTCTCCTAATTAATTGATTTAAATAATAATATTCAGTAATTACATTCATCCATGATCAAAACTTATCATAATTACAAAACTTTGTAATTAAATTTAAGATAAAGTATTTTGCAAATAAAATAATAATTCTCAGAAATTTGGGTAGGTGACATACACCCCCCCTTAAGTCTCAACATCGTCCTCGATGTTGTCTAATCACTCCTTGAGTGTTCCTGAAACAGAGTTGGGTATGCTTCCCACATACTACTCTCCAACTCCCAGGTTGCCTCTTCTGGGCTAAGGTGCTTCCATTGCACCTTCACTTGCCCAATGCTGCGATTCCGGAGAATAGTTTCCCTCCTTCCGAGGATACAATCTGGTTCCATCGAAAAATCTCCGTCTTGTCCCACCTGTACATCATTCCAGTTTACAACATGAGTAGTATTGTGCTCATATTTCTTTAAAAACGATATATGAAAAACATTATGTATTTTTAAGTTAGGTGGAAAAGCCAGTTGGTATGCCACTGCTCCAACCTTAGATAATATTTCAAAAGGACCGCAATACCTGGGTACCAACTTGGCACAGCTTCCCAATTTCAGTGAACTCTTTTTCGGTCTTACCTTGAGAAACACATGTTGACCCACTTGGAACTCTTTATAAGTTCTTTTTGAATCTGCTTGACTTTTCTGCCTATCTTGGGCAGCTTTTAAATGTCCTTGCACCTATTTCACAATTAGTTCTAACTCTTGCAACAATTCAGGTCCTAAAACAACTCTATTTACTGGATCATTCCACGAAACAGGTGTATTACATTTCCTACCACAAAGAATTTCAAAAGGACTAAGTCTGGCCGATGCATGATAGTGATTATTATAAGCAAATTCTGCTAAATGCAAGTAGTCTTCCCACTTACCAGGCTGATCCTTAACATACATTCTTAATAAATATTCTAACACTTGATTTACCCTTTCTATTTGTCCATCCATTTGAGGGTGGAAAGCTGTACTGAAATTTAAAGTTGTATTCAATCCTTTAAATAGTGACCTCCAGAAGTTACC
The DNA here is from genome assembly GCA_027924585.1 of Larix kaempferi. Taxonomy (NCBI): domain Eukaryota; kingdom Viridiplantae; phylum Streptophyta; class Pinopsida; order Pinales; family Pinaceae; genus Larix; species Larix kaempferi. The sequence continues at coordinate 21,579,150 of BSBM01000096.1, read as the reverse complement.
TGTAAACTTCGAGTCACGATCTGAAATTATTACCTTTGGTATACCATGTAGTCTAAAGATCTGTTTCATAAAGATCTCTGCAATATCTGGAGCTTTATGCGTAGTCTTTATGGGTATGAAGTGTGCTGCCTTGCCGAGTTTGTCCACTACCACCATGATTGAATCATGTTGTTTCTGATTTTTAGGTAATCCAATAATAAAATCTATGCTGATAACTTCCCATTGCCAGCTTGGTATTGGCAATGGTTGCAACAATCCAGCAGGATGCTGGTGTTCAAACTTCACCTTCTGACAGTCCAAACACTTAGCTATGTACTCTGCTACTTCATCTTTCATTTTGGGCCAGTAATATTCTTTTCTCAGCATAGTAATAGTCTTTTGATACCCTGGATGACCAGAATAGTGACTTTTATGCATCTCATTTAATATCAGAAATTTTATTTCTGGTATATCTGGTACATATAATTTGTTTTTAAACAGTGATAAACCATTTTCCTTTATTCTGTAATCTTCCATACAATTTTCAGAACTGATGTTTGCTGTCTTTTCCTTCATTTTTCTGTATTCTTCATCTATTTCACATTTTTCTAGAATCTGATTGTCCAAATCGGTTGAATAAGTACTGATTACTGAAATGAAATTTAGTTTTGCCTTACGACTCAAGGCATCTGCAACCTTGTTCTCCTTCCCTTTAATATGTTGAATTTCGAAATCATACTCACTTAAGAACGCCAACCATCTAGCTTGTCTAGCATTTAGGTTTGTCTGATCCAATAAATATTTCAGACCCATTTTATGTATCAATAATGTAAATTTTCTGCCAATAAGGTGATGACACCACATTTTCAAGGTATCAATAACTGCTAATAACTCTAAATCATAGGTAGAGTAATTCTTTTAATGTACTTTCAGCTTTCTAGATTCATATGCCACCGCATGTCATTCTTATGTCAAGACTCCCCCAAGTCCGTCATTGCATGTGTCTATACAAACTACAAAATCCTTGTTGGGGTCAGCTATCATCAAGATAGGTGCTGTCGTCAATAGTTCTTTTAATTTCTTAAAGCTCTCAGCACACTTCTGATCCTAGATAAATTTCTTCCCTTTCTTCTACAAGGAAGTTATGGGGTTGGCAATTTTTGAAAAATCCTCTATAAATTTTCTGTAATACCCCATAATGCCATAAATGATCTTACATCTGACACATCTTTAGGAACCGGCCAGTCATTAATGGCCCTTATCTTGTCGGAGTCAACCGAGATTTCTTCTGCTGAAATTATGTGTCCCAGATATTGAATTTTGTCTTTGTAGAAGTCACACTTACTAAATTTGATGTATATTTGATGATCTCTTAATACTTGTAAGATAATCCTTAAATGTTCATCATGCTCTTCTTTGCTTTTTGAGTACACTAAAATATCGTCTATAAACACAACAACAAACTTGCCTAAGTATTTATGAAAAATATTATTCATCAAACACATAAATACAGTCGGGGCATTAGTCAAGCCAAACGGCATGACTACGAACTCGTAATGTCCATACCGAGTTCGGAAAGCTATCTTGAAAATATATTCGTCCTTAACCCTTACTTGATGATACCTTGATTTCAGATCGATCTTTGAAAATATTGTTGCTCCACGCAACTGATCAAATAGATCATCTATGCAGGGCAATGGATACCTATTCTTGATCGTCATCTTATTAAGCTGGTGATAATCTATGCACAGTCTTAAGGTTCCGTCTTTCTTTTTAACAAAAATGACAGGTGCTCCCCAAGGAGACACACTGGGTCTAATATACTTCTTGTCAATAAGCTCTTTCAACTGAGATTTTAATTCGTTTAACTCCAGTATATTCATTATGTATGGATCTTTTGAATTTGGTACTACTCCTGGTATTAGTTCTATGGTAAAATCTAATTCTCTTTTGGGTGGTAATCCTGGAATCTCCTCATGAAATACATCTTTAAAATCCTTTAGGATAGGTATGTCCTCTAATTTCAGTTTGTCCTCTTTATCTATACACTCATCATTTACCAAGTTGACTACAAACATTGGCATCCTTTCCTAACTGCCCTCTTAACTTGCATGACTGAAATCTGTCTAAGGTTTACCTTCCTTGGAATGCTTTTTATTTCTATAGTTTTCCCTTCGTCATTTAAGCATGTAAAACTTTTTCCATAACAGTCTAGGATGACATGATGGGCTTCTAACTAGTCCATCCCAACTATAATATAATAAGAACTAAAGGTAGAATATTCAACTTGATTTTTGTTTGTAAATGATTCATGGACAACACACAGTTTTCTATAAAATCTGATACTTTCCTCTTTGTTCCAGTTGCTAGTCTAACTAGCCATGATTTACTAAAATTTTCAGTTTTTAGTTTAAGACTTTCCACTATATATGGTGATATATAACTTAAAATAGCACCTAGGTCAATTAAAACAGTAACATGATGGTCATGTATCATACCTTCAATCTCTACCATGGAGATTTGATGATCTGCTTGCCTGTTGTCAAGTGCTGAATTAATTCTTGGCATCTCCCTTGCTACGTCTCCAACAATAGGTTCAGTCTGTATAGAGTTGATGTTATTTGCCTTCCGCTTCCTTAAGGGACATTTTGATGCGTAATGGGGGCCTTGACATTCAAAACATTTAATATGTGTCTTTGGCTCACTGGTCTTGGTAGTATTAGGTGCATTTCTGGGTGTTGTAGAATTCTACTGTGAATTATTTATGGAATTGTTCCCTTGATAATTCTGGTTCTGAGAATTTTTCCTTTGAAATCTGGAATTCCCACTGAATCTGAAATTTTTCTTCTTCTGCTCAAAATTGTTGGGCTTATGATTTTTCCAATTTGACATTCCTTCTCTTTTCCGATTGGTATCATAACATAAAACTACTTTTCTCATAGCTTCCTTCAATGTTTTAGGACTGTCGTACTCAATTCTGTTTTTAATGTTGAAAGGTAAACAACTTAAGTACCTTTGAATTTTTGGTTTCTCTTCTATGAGGTATGGTACATATCTTAGTAAGTTCAGAAACTTACTGTTCATTTCTTTCATATTCATACCTCCCAACTTCAAATCGTAGAACTCTTTAGATTTTTCTTCGTAGTACTGCTCAGATAGATACTTCTTTTTGAAATATCGTTTGAAAGCACTCCAGCTTACATATTTATCTTTGATTCCCTTTACCCTTTTGATGTCCTGCCACCAGATATCCACTTTTTCGGTCAAGTTATATATAGCCATCATTGCCTTTAAGAACTATGAATAGTTGTAGATCTGGAAGTATTTCTTCATCCCTGATAGCTAAGCTTCAGCTGTCTCACCTTTCTCAGTTTCTCCATTGAAAGTTGGAGGTCTTATCTTCTTGAATTCTCCAGAAATATGCTCATATTCCTTATGATTTTTCCTTCTTGGTTTGGAGTCTCCTTCACTGCTGTCACTGGTATAGTTACGCTTCCTTTTGCGTACTTCAATAGCATATCCTGATGAGGTTGAGCTGTCTTTTACTTTGCTGATTTTTATGTTTTGATTTTTATCAATGTGAGGCATGGGAAATATCTTCATTGTTCCTCTCTGGTTCCTCTGTTTGGTTGTGTTCAAACAACACTTGATTTAGTTGTTCTTGTGCTTGCAGAATCCTTTCATTATCTTGTTTCACAGATTTGATTTCTGCTTTTAATTCTTGAAAGGCACATAACAGTTCCGTTGAACTGTTATTTAATTCCCTGTGACCTTCCTCTACATAGTGTTGTCCCGAACTGTGACTGTTTGGCTGAAATCTGTCGCTTAAGTGTTCAGCTAAGTTCTCCATACCTGTAACTGAAAATAATTTCTGAATAACATAATAATCAAATTTTCAAGTTAGTACAATTTTCTGTTGTATGAATATTTTCTACTGCGTGTTTTGGACCTCATTCAGGCTTAGAGTTTGAATCTGTGCTCTGATACCACATGTAACATCCCATATTTTCATAAAAATTTAAATTTTTTTAATGCAGCAATAATTATGATAATTTAAGATTTGTGGAATAATAAATGTTGATTGTTACAGCATTTCATTTAACAATTGTTAGTACTAAACATGCTTTTGTTTTTCTGTTTTAACATCATAATGATAAGGACAGTTTAACATATAATCAGTACGCATGATTTTGATAACAAATGTACTAAACGATTGGTAAATTTATGCAACACTGTTTTCTTTGTATGGATACCGACAGTTTGACTTTTAATGCATAAGGGTGTCCTACAAGGTACCGCGGAGCTTACTTAACATCAACGCTAAAGCTAAGTGAATGTCCTATGTGCAGACAATAGGTAAGAAGTTTCATGGCTACGTGTAAAGTTCAAGTCAACGTCATAATAATTAAAAAGTTATAATTCTGTTGCGATCCTCCAAATGTACAGGTATGGGTTTCATAGTTAAAATTATTGTCTAAGATGTTGTCTGATGACTCCACAATGTTTTAGGACAGAATCCCCTATTTACATCATCAAGCTAAGAGTATTGTTGTTGAGAAATTAACTCCATTCTTAGGATAATAAATACTTTGTAAAGTATTAGTGTCGGAATTTTATTACTAACCGTCGAATTCAATGTAATAGGAATCAAAGTATGGAGTTTAAGACTAACATGTTTTAAAACAAACATTTGCCTTGTTACCAAAAATAAAGTGTAAACACCTACATTATTTGACTTTTAAAAAGAGGATGAGATAAACTCATGGTTATTCTATCATCCAAAAGATTTTTGTAATAATCATCCTATATTTTAATTCATGAGTGCAACTAAACTTACTATAAGTTTTCCATAATCTCTATGTGAAGAATTTGCAATACTATGGTGGTCTCATAAACAAAATCTACCATATCGAAATAACATGGAGCTTATTTTAATACTAGGCTAAACTTATGCCTTGATTCTCTAAGTCAATAATAAGTAATTAAGTCTTAAAATTACTATGTGACCGATATTATAATACTATTAACTCAAGAATGATCATTCGAAATCTATAAACCTACCCTTGACAAACCAAATGATCTTATATTACAACCTAGCTGGAGGTCGTGTAGACATTGGTTGAAATAACACTATGGTGAATGTCGTGGAATGTAATTAGAGTCCAAACAAAACTTATTGTTCGACTTATCATAATATATAATGTTATAAAGTTATATACTGATGTATGAAACTCGTCATTGGAATACAAATACTGACAAACATTTATTGTGATGGACAGGTTGATGATTTCGCCATTGATATGATATCATCGTTGTTTGTTGTGAATCAGGTCTGCATTAATGGTTTGAGTCAATACCCTAGCTGTCAGGGATTTCCAACGATCCACGTAATGAGAGTTCGACGTAGTTGTTCCTGTAGTTGCTACTGTGTAATAGTTTAAATGTTCTGATACGTCTTTGAATTGGTTGTTTGATAAAGTTTTGTTTGAATACTAGAACTTCTACGCCTAGAGACCTTAGTCTCTATCCGCTGTGCTTGTTCTCGAAGTTTAGATTTTGTTCAAGAGGAAAATGTAAAACTCAAGTTTATGGATTCATCGATAAAGGGAAAAAACCTACTTCAATTTCGTTTGACATGATGTAAGGTTCTGCTGTTGAATACGATTGTTTCCTCTTTCATGTGTATGGAAAACTTATAATGTGAGAACCTTTTTGATAAACCACTTGTTGCTATGCATTAATGTGGGAATGTAACAGAGCCGAGGCTTGTCTGACCTATGAATTACACTCTGCTTCTCGAATGATATGTTGTCGTTTTTATACAGTACTAAATGGTTTATCAATTTTCATTTGTATACTACACAAATTATCAGAATGAGCAAACTATAATATATATACACAGAGAAGAGAACAATACTTATATTTTATGAAACAATGCTATAGTTTAGGACCATTTTATACAATAAATTTTACTACTGGAAAATATAGGGCAGAATAGTAAAACATAATTCGGTCATTGGTTTATCTATTCGAATCAATGGCAATTGCCTATCCTCTAATCTTTTTTTAAATTGCATATCTCTACTAGAGTATGATGCTTCAAAACAACATGTGCAAAAATAGAGGTATTGGTTTATCAATTCAACTTCAACATTAAACTTAAACATTCAGACTTAAAACAATTCTAGAATTAGATTCTTTTTTGAAAATAGAAGAACAGAAAATACTAGTTAAACAGAGCAGAATCATTTACTGGGATAAGTTAGAAAATCTGTAGAACTTGAGAAATCTGTAGGGAAACAAACAACCCAAGAAGACTGTTCCACCCAACCAACTCCTGAAAACAGTCAAGTACTGTCTTAGGACCCCCAAGCTTGTTCACTGAACCACCAGGAGGAAGAAACTTAGGAAATGGGACTTCTTATTACTGTAGCAAATAACTTTAGAATTCTCAATAGTTAGTAGTCCAATCGATCTGGACCAGCATCTCTGGTTCTTATCAACAATGATGTAGCCTTAAGATTACAGTCACCACTAACCTCCCTATTCGAATGTCTCTTGTAATCACCTGATTCACAAGAGGAAAATATTCTGTAGAAATATTGATTAAGAGCTGCCTGCCCAATTCGAATTTGCCTTGATAGGCTGCCTAGGCCTTTTCAGATGTTACTGAGTCATTAAATGAGATGCTTTCTCACTCCCTCCACCTGGGGGTTAATGCCCTATTTTTAGGGGTAGTTGTCCCATAACCAACAGTTAGTGGTGTGATGCAACTGCTGCCATGTGTCCCATACCTTCCAACAGCTTCCATTCCTCCTAATGGGTCAGTGAACACTCATTCAATAGTCCTCTTGGGTGTTTGTCTCCTAATTAATTTATTTAAATAATAATATTTAGTAATTACATTCATCCATGAACAAAATTGATCATAATTACAAAACTTTGTAATTAAATTTAACATAAAGTATTTTGCAAATAAAATAATAATTCTCAGACATGTGGGTAGATGGCAGTAAAGGGTCTGCATATTCATCATCCATTGCTAAAATGAATCATCCCATGTATTCCTCTATTGCATAGATAGGAAAATTCTTTGGGCTATTCTCATCACTTACCACATATGTGAATTTAGCCTCCCTATACATCCTTCTCCTCTCTCTACCAAATACCGGGACAATTGCATAGTTCATGTCCATTGGCATTGTGCCCCCCACCTTCTTATCCCATGTCCTAGACAATAGAATCCCATACTTGGATGGCACATCTACCACTACTACCTCCATCATGACACTCTTTGTAGGTAGTTGAGCTAATGTGACCACCAGATCCGTTATCATGCCAAGCATTTCACTTTTCTGGAGTCAAAACTGTAGAGGTAATGGTATGTCTTAGTAATTTATAATCCCAAGTGCTCCATGATGACTTTTGGCATGAGATTATGAGAGGATCCTAAGTCCAACATACAATTGTGAAATAATTTACCATGCACATTGAGGGTTATATAAAATGGAGCTGTATTTTCATCTCTATATTCTACTCGGGGGCCCAATTTGGCAGTAGGATTATCATCTAAGAGGTGAAGGGTATCATGTTGAATGTTTGATACTAATACATATAACATTTTTTGGATTTTCTTTTGGTGAGTAAGGTTTTTTGCTAATTCAAAGAAAGGTAGAGGGATTTTTATTTTTGACAGCTCGTGATCAAAATAAAAAAAGGAAGCAGGTCTATCTGGCTCTTTCTTTTCAGGCTGAGCACTTTTTGGTTTAGGTAATTCAACTACTTTAGGTGCAATCTGGGAGGTAGATTTACAAGGTTTGTCCTTAGGTGCTGCAGGTTTTTTCCTAGAGATAGGGGTATACGAGGCTTCATTAATTGGATGATTTGTAGAACGATATTTAGGAGGATAATTATGCTTCTGATTTGCTACAGGATTTCTTGGTCTGAGATTGTATTTTCTTGGTAATTCTTAAAGCTAATCGATCATTTTCAATGAAATTTTTTTTTAATGGTTTAATAATTTGCACTTACTGGATTTTCGTTCTTAAAATATATAACTAAACGAAATCTTGATGATACAATGACTTAGGACTACTAAGATCCTTATAATATTCCTTCACTTTGTTTCTCCAAATAAAATATGCTCGCTTCATTATTTTTTGTGGATATAGATAATGGGTTGTGCATTATCCATTTGTCTCCTCTTTTGGCTATTTCATCGCTTCTATGTGGGTCTGGTTGGAAAATTTGATTCTTATACGCTTCTTCTTTTTTGGATTTCCATTTGCTCTTCCACATGGTCACATTCCATTGATCCACATGCATAATAAACAAAGGCAATTTCCTTTTCATTTTTTCAAGCTTTTCTCTGCTAGTTCTTGTAGTAGGAGACTATTGCATTTTTCCCTGTAATCATTTGATCTGTTCATGTACTTTGGATTGGGTAAATTTAGTACTTAAATATTTGGAATATTTGGGTAGATTTTCCAAGGCTACCAAAGGCCTTTGGTTTAGTATTGATGGTCTAATACGTCGAAGTTATTTGAATGCTATCATTTGAGTAGATGTAGTTGTGGAGTGGATGTTATCGATTCAATCAACTGGTATGTAAGTAGCATATCCAACGTGTATGAATCAGATTATGAATTGATTAGCCAAATATCTTGCCTATGTTCTTTTTATTTCACAAGCTATTCCATGTAGTGCTTATGTTCCATTGCTGCATATGCTTTTGGCTTTAAGTTACAAGTTTTTTCTTATTTTTTACCATTGTTGCATGTTGCTATAATGCTATATCTTTTGGGTTTCCTTGAAAACTCCCAAACTTTGTCTCTACAATCATTTCAAGTCTTAATACCTTTCCCATTGAATTGGGTATATGGTTCTATCTCTAATTCAAATCGATTGAATCATTACAGGTAACAGAAGCATCTATAATACAACCACAACAACAATATTTTCATTTTTTTGGAGTGGATAGTGATTATGAGGATATGATCTGAAATCTTTGGCCATGTTTTTCCATCTTAGATCCATTACTTATGATCTGAGTGACAACCTCTAGAGATTACACCACACAATAAATTCCCAATCACATGGTGGCTTTAAAACTACGGGTATTGAAACTGGGAATTGTAGTGCTACACATTTGAGCTTCGAATTAGCAGGCACCATTGCTCACTCGTTTATATCTTCTGATATGTTGTTATGAGGTCCAAATTTAATGCTTATATTGTGGAATATTTGAGTGTTTTTCTTATTCTTGTATGGTAAGTCTTAGTGGTATAATGCTTTATCCTTTCATGGACAAAGTGGGCCGAGTAGTATTTAGCAAATTTAAAAACAAGTTAAATTCGGTAGTCATATTTGGGGCATTTTAATGGGTTATAGTAAACCATGTCATGGACTGCCTAAGGAGTTTGGCTTGGTTATCATTCTTTTAGTTTACCCTGCACCTTAATTGTGGCAATGCGTCTTGACATATAAACCTTGGTATGCTTGGGGTTGAGGTTAGGAGCCACCAGTGGGGACTAATGGCTTCCACAGTGGGGAGGAAGTATAAGTTCAAATACCTACAGGTGTGCAAAAGTATACCATTCCTTAAGGTGCAGTTCACCATGCTAACTGGGTGGTTTGGTGAGTTTAAAAAAATCGGCATATGCTAGTTTTAACAAAGAGTGGATGTAACAGAAAATAAAAGTGAATAAAATATATATGTAAGATTTTGGTTTTGATTAATTTTTTGTTGGGCAGTATTGCTTGTTTATATCTCAAAGATTAAAATTGTTTAATTTTAATTTTAATTTTATTAATTTTAATTATAATATACTTTATTAATTTGTTTTTTAATATAATTTTATCTTTATTATTCTATATTTGAAATGAATTTATTTGACACTTGAAATAAAATAAAGTAAAGAAAAAATTAGATATATAAATCTAATGTAAATCCATTTTAATTTTGGATATATTAAACAAATTTACATTGTTTTATGTTTATATATATAAAATATTATATTTAGTTTTTATTATATGATGGAATAGATGTTACAATTTCTTCAATTCTACAAATATATCATTTATTTTGATGCAATAATTTTATAATTAATAATATATATAAATATTTGAAATAAAACTAATAAAATAAATAATAATAATAAAATATAAAAAAATGTACCTTTCATACATTCCATCACCTTTTTTTACACTTATAAATGGATGGTGAAAGTAAGAAAAAAGTGTTTTCACACTTCTAAAATGGGTGGTGAAAGTAAGAAAAAAGTGAACATCCCAAAAACTCTTTCATACATTCTATCACTTTATTTTCACACTTCCAAATGGATGGAGAAAGAATGTCTATTTAAAAAAGTCTCGATTCAATTAAAAGTTTTTTTTAGTTATGCTTTGTTTTAAGTGATAAAATAGATTATTTTATTTTATTTTGTTTTGGGTGATCGAATGGTATATGTCAAAACACTTAAAAAACAAAACAATAAAAAGATTAAAAAAATGTTGTAATACATAGCCTACATCCAAAATTCCTTCCGTACTTTTCATCCATTTTTTCACACTTTTAAACGGTGAAAGTAATTTCATCCATTTTTTCACACTTTTAAATGGTGAAAGTAATGAAAAATGTTTTGGACGATATTTATATATTTAAAAAAAATCTTTCCGTACTTTTCATCCATTTTTTCACACTTTTAAAGTGTGAAAGTAATTTCATCCATTTTTTCACACTTTTAAATGGTGAAAGTAATGAAAAATGTTTTGGACGATATTTATATATTTAAAAAACAAGGTTTTTTATTTGTTTTAAGTAATAAAAAAAGTCATTTTTTATTTTATTTTAAGTGATCAAATAGCCTTATTTATAGTATTTTACTAGCACATCTCCAACACTTGTATATGGAAAACGCTATAGGTATCACAAAGTAGCATTTTTGACGAAGTTGTGAGGTAGCTCTGATACTACGGCAGTTAACCTTTGAGACAAAGTTGTGAGGAAGTGAGAACCCTTTGAACATTAAATACATATTTCATTTTCTTGATCGATGTCGCTTCTACTACTTTTTCTTGATACGAGTTCTTCGATATTTCTTAATTTCGTTATCCGTCCTTCCTGGTAACTTCTATGCAATGCCAGACCACCACCTAACCAATTGAATGACATGTATTTAGAAAGACATACCTATTGAATAGATTACATTTTTTTGAAGAGTATATACATTATACATGTTTACTAAATGGCCATGGAGTTCAATAGTCAAATGTTCTTCTTCAGGATTGATCTTTTCGTGCTTGAGATAGCGAAGGTAGTCAATCCACCTCTTCTTGTAGCTCTTTCTAGTTCTCTTTAACCCTATATAGTACATACATTTCATATTTTGATTAACCATAATAGTTAAAAGCTCAGGAAAGAACATATTCCTTTGCAAGAAAAATACTTGAATCCGAACTTCGATGCCAAATGGACCTATGCAACGAGTGCTTATTGCAATGAAAAAAAGGGTCTCAAATACATTAGGTATAATGTGTAGAAGCCAAATAAATTGTGATCAAGCTAGAGGAATGGTATACTCATTAAAGGCAATGAATTTTTAATCGAACCTTGTGGTTCAACTACAAAGTAATTGAACCGATAGAGGCAAGGTAATCTTTTGGGAGGATGGGAAATGTGGCTGCCCATTTTATTTTTTAATTAATGCCCAAGTTTAACTTGCAAGTACATTAACACATTAAACCTCGTCCTTCCATTATTGAATGCGACGAAGAATATACTTATTTTGTTGAATCCTTGGAAATACAATCTACTTTATATTAAAAATAATTAAAAATATTGGAACCCCCCACCCTATGGTGAAATATATATGCTTATTGCATAAATATTTTATTAAAAAGAAAATTATTATAGGTAGTTCATGAGTTGATAGGTTTGAGTACGAATTAGTGCCAAGTTGATTTTTATATCATAATATTCTTCTCAAAATATGAGATTTCACTATCATAAAGAAAAAAAATATCCAAAAAGTTAATGCAATTCTATTTTCAATTTAGCTTATTTATATTTATTTAACTAATTATATTATTAATAAAAAATATATTTTAAGATTTGATAGTCAATAATGCAATATTTAATTTTTAACTTTTTACTTAAACATCTTAATTAATTATAAACTATGCACATTCAAAATAAATTTTAACCTTTGTTATATAATACTCAATGAAAAGTATATTTCTTCTAAATCTTTAGCAAAAGAATCTTACAGATTTGTAAACTGATATATTGTCATTTTCTTTTTTCTTTTTATCGAATTGGTTTTAAAGAGATGACATTTTGAAAAGCTGCAATCGTATTACATAATTTAAATTGGTCAAATGGACTAGCCGTGTTTCATGGTTGTAATATATGAACCATAGTGACATTAATATGTGATCGATGATATTTGAACATGGAAAAATGATTTGATCCTTGCACTTGAAGTGGTCAATGTTGCAAATGCAGTGGTAAATATCGATTATGTCAAATTCTCATTGAAATTTGGATGTTATATAAAATCTATACAATGTGATAATTATGTGATGTTTTTTATAACTTGATCATTGCATTTGACGTGGTTAATGTTGCAAATGCGGTGGTAAATATCGATTATGTTAAACTCTCATTGAAATCTGGATGTCCATATAAAATCTATTTATACAATGTGACAATTATGCGATGCTTTCGACGACTGTAATATATTTGTTTTCATACCAGTTTCAAGAATTATCACAACATTTTTGTATCTACTTTTAGCATCATTTGTTTTCCCTACAAAGTTTGCTTTCTCTTCGTATCATAATTTAAAAACAAAAGTTGAATTCTATACTTGTGGAGTTATTTATGAATATTTATATATTCTACTAATATCATCCCAATTGGTGTTTTTTTGTTTGTAAAGTTTGGATTTATATTAAAGTAGAGATAAAAATTGTACATGTCAAAATCAAAGCATGCTTCTGCAGAAAGTATCGAATTTCCAAGGGAAGAACAATGTTTCCACATCTAGAGCAGTCTAAAAGTCAATACTAGATCTACTAGGGCTAATTGAGTTTGATAGCTAGCCTATCACAGGAATCCCCCAGAGGATGGGGTTATGACCAATAAAAAATGAGATTAAGAAAGAGTAGACCAACTTTTCATTGTCCTTGAAACCCAACAACCTAAAATTGAATTTAAACATCATCAGAAATAACCATTACTTGAAAAACCTGCACTTGATTTCTCCAGCTTAGAAGTGCGCTTGAAAGCTTCCAGGAAGTGGTGGTTTATCAATTACGTGGGAGAGGAACAAGTAGGAATTTCCTTGCTGAAACTCTTCCCTATGAGTTTGCAAGATAGAGCATCTAGTTTCCCATTGATGCGAGCATTTTCCATAACCTAGTTGTGAGCCAGTCGTCTAATACTCTCCTCCAATATTTCAAGATGAACCATCACTAAGGGGTCCTTCAGGTCCTCCTGAGAATTACCATTGAAACAAACTTCCATGTTTAAGTTGAGTAGCGACTTCACACTCCAAAACATACCGAATGCCTTGGTGTGCCGTGTATCCCAAGTTTTGGTGGAACTAGAGTTCTCCACCATTCCTCCAAAATTATTCATGAGTTTCTAGGCTTCCGGGCACTACTTATCATTGTGCATACGCCTCTCCAAGTGCTTAGTGCGATCTCGATCCTAGCAGCTGTGCTTGGTCTCAAAAATTCCCTTAGCATTCTCCATTTCTTTAAGATCCCATGGCATGTGAGAACACCTAGGACCATTGATAGTTTTTCTCTTCGTAACCTCAGTGCGGACCATCTTGAAACTCACAGTGCACCAAAACCACACCAAGGGCAACTTCCCACAAATAAGGAGAAAGGAGATTAGCTCCACATGACGGATTCCTGCCCAGGGAATGGAGATTCTGTCAGGCTTGGTGTCATGCATATGGAGATATTCCCCACGATGGTAGCGCTCGCATAGAAACTTCATCACATCGTGAACCTCCCTCTCATCATGATAAAAACCACCACTTAAATCCATGAAAGCTTGCACAGGGGAGAATTTATAAACCTATACTATCAACTAGTTGTCGATCCATAGGGTGTACCATTCACATAAATGCTTCATAATGACATGATTAGTAATGTGGGATGGCAAGAAGTGGGAGAAACCATATTTCGTCCTGCATGTCCCACCACCTTCCTACTTAGTCCAAGTTCACATGACCCTGGCTTGTGTCATCGGTATGATGGCACTTGTCGTGGGGGAGTCCCAATTGGTGTTGTTATAACAATTAACAATGTCAATATTATACAAGGAAATATTGAGGACTACTACTAGGTTAAGGGAGGCATATGGTGATGATAAATGTTATTTCCCTTGCAAAACAGTGTAAGGGAATGCAAAGGAGAAGAATTTTGAATTCTTTAACTAAAAAACATTGTGGGGATAATGGGCACTTTTAAGGAGGTCATATAGTTGGTCCAATGGTAGGTTGATCATTACTTTTTTTTTATCATTGTAAATTTATTTTATTGTTGTAATACACACACACACTAAAATATTTGATTGTTTGCAATTACAAAGAAAAATTTCCATATGGTTGGATTGGAGCCCAAGGATGTGCGAAATTATAGTACTAAAAACATCGGTGAACAATCTCATGGAGATCATGAAGTTAATCCTATGGAGGAAAATGATGATATTGATATAAATGACAATGATGAGATAAATAAATTGATCCGCGATAGCTTTTCTCTAATGGATGATAACTTTGATGATGTTAATGATGTACCTCTAATTGATAAGCCACAAAATCCCTTATATGAAGGATCAAAGACAATTATTATCTTTGTTCTTTCGTTGTTGGTCAGCGTGAAAGGAATGGCTTGCCAAACACTTGTGTGACATAGATCCGAAGGTATGAAATATAATTCTCCATACATGAAGACCCTTTTTGTTTGTTTGTTTTCAGTGTTAATTGTCTAAAGGAAGCACATAGAAGATGTAAATTAATAAGTGATTGCCTCAATGTATTGTAAGATTTTATGGAGTTGGAATTTGATCATAATGTAAATAGGCATATGGCTTTAAGACCTAGTTAGGCATCAGTACCCATGGCTTGATTAGTCACCTCTGAAAATTATGGAGGTATATATAGGTAGACTGAAGAAGGGGGTGTGTTGTATTCCTGGATACACAGTTAAAACTTTGAGGGGGATTGGTGATTACCCCAAGTCGAGTTTAAAGGGGTAAATGCTAGGTTAAAGTTGAATTGGTAAAAGAGTCAAATATGGGTTTACCATTGGTGGTTTGCGAGCCCAATATTTTGGGTGTCCCGTGATATTACATGTGATGGAGCCTACTCAAGGTCTTGAGTGACTCAATTGTAAATTGATTGCAAGTGGGAAGCGATGGTTGGATTGGCCATGCCCTAGCTGGAGTGTGTTAGGAACCTATGTCAACCCTTCTCTTTACTATGCTGGTATATTGATGTTGGATGCATATGCTTTGTAAGTCGTCCCGTAGTATTTGTTGATCCGTAGTTTATATTAGCCCATAGTATTGACCCATAGTATTGGACGCATATGCTTTGTAAGTCGTCCCATAGTATTATATGTCCCATGGTTTTGACTCATAGTATTGGGCATAGACTTAGTATATAAGTGTGTGTTGAGGTAATTGAAGGCACCATGAAGTTAATTGTATTGAGCTTGCTCAAAGGAGGTTTCCCCCTTGAAGTGGCCCGTGATCAATATAAAAGTGATTCTATTCTATTATTTCTGATATCTCGTGTATTTGCATTAATTAATTATTGTAGGTTCATCACAGAGTGGTCAAGGGTAATATATCTATTATTGGTGGTTTTCCTAGTTTTGAGTTTCCATGGCAACAATATTCTTTTTCAATATGTGTGCTTGATCATTAAATGTATTATGTGTTTTATTATTTCCTAACAACTGGTATCAAAGAGAGGTTGAAGGAAATTGTAAATGACTTGAAAATTATGGTTTCTTGCATTGAACCCAAGCTAGTACTCATTGATTGGTCAACAAAAATCTAAATGAATGTGATAAAGATCACAAGTTAAAGTGGTGGTTCATGGGTATGTGAACCATTGTAAATTATAGCTAGAAAGACATGGTAAAAATTGAGGATGAGCACATGGAAGATGAGGATGAAGAAGTGATCATTTCACTAGAAGCATTTTGTTTATGGAGATGGAATTTGATCACAATGTGAATGGGAATACAAATATAAGAACTGGTTAGGAATGTGTACCCTTGGCTTGGTGAGTCACCTATGAAAAGTCTAGAGATAGATTTAGGTAGATTGAAGAGAGGGGCATGTTGTATTCCCTGATACCCGGTTAAAAATTCGAGGGGGATTGGTGATTACTCCAAGTAAAGTTTAAAGGAGGGATGTTAGGTTAAACTTGAATCGGTAAAATAGTCAAATATGGGTTTACCATTGTTATTTTATGGGCCCATGGTTTTGGGTGTCCCATGGTATTGCATGTGAGGAAGCCTACTTAATGGATTGCGTAGATCCATTGTAAAGTGCCTGGGAGTGGATGGTGATGGTCATATTGGCCATGCCTTGGCTAGAGTGGTCAAGGGTAATATATCTATTGTTGGTGGTTTTCTTAGTTTTTGGTTTCCACGATAAAATCCTTCTTCATCGTGTGTGCTTGCTTATTATATGTATTTCTTCATTTTATTGCCTAACAAGGAAATCATCCAGGTAAAGAAGAAGAAGAATGGAAGGAGTGCATCAAGAAATACACTCCTCATTTTTCATTGTTGTTGTGAGCTAAATTAGTTCACATGCCAAATATCCAAAGAATAGGTCAAATAAGTAAAATCCATAATGGAGTAAATGTAAAATGAGTAAAAATGTGAATGATGATTTACAAATACACAAGGCCCATATATATAATTGTTAAAATGGAACATAGTGACTCTTCATAAGAGTTGCGACCTAATTTATTATTTATTCTAAATTATATTATTATATATATATTTTATAGTCATAATTACATTGCCTTCCTCTTCAAAAATGCTTTGTCCTTAGAGAATAATGTTTTTGAAAGACATTGTCTCATGATCTTGTAAGTGTGATGATCGATGAAACAAGGCAATATATCTTCAAATAACTGAACTGATGTGTTGCATTTTCTAGGGACTGATCCACCACAAATATAATTTCATTGGAATCATTTGATGATCGATTGTTGGGATAGAACTTATCATTCTAGGATTCCATAAAAGTTTTTGATTTTGTCTTTGCTCTTTTTCAATGTTGTAGTTGGTTTGTTTGTAAGAAGAATATTGTTTATTCTCCTGTTGACTTTGTTGTTGGTTGTAATGATTCTTATGATTTGGATGACAATAAGGCACCGTAATATTTTGTAATTATTCTTCGGAACCATATTTTCGTGATGTTTGTGGTGATTTGTCAATATAAAGATCATATTTTTATTTTGAGTGCCATTTTACTAAGTCTTGGTCCCCCTTTTTGGTGTTTGAATTTGAGTGTTTGATGACTTGTCTATTGGGTCTATCATCATTTCCTTGTCAGTTAGTGATCTCTTGCGACCTAATTCTTCTTATAAATATTTCTTATCATGTTTTAGCTTTCTAATTTGTGTAAGTAAGTCCTGATTATGTCTCCTTAAACATAAGAGTTATTCCTTATAGTATGACTTGTCAACTTCATTTTGTTTGTCTTGATTTTTGTGCTCTCTTACTTTTAAACTTTTTATTTTCTCTAGCAATTCCTGATTAACTTTTTTTAAGGAAGAGATTTCTTCGTCCTTTCTTGATACTTATTTTTGAAGATCTCGATTCTCATCTTCTAACTTTTGATTGTGTTGTGTTTTATCCTTCGCCTTCTTGATTTGCGGAAGTAATTTCTGATTATGATCTCTTAGACGAGAGATCTCTTCTTCTTTATCTGTGATAACCTTGTTGAACTCTTTCTGTATCTTCTATATTTATTTTTTATCTTCTTGCGACATCACCTTCGAGATATCTTTGAATTCTTAAAACGACACAAAATCTGAATCTAACTTCCTTGTAACATCCTGAAATGTAATTTTCTTCTTTTTATGAGGTAATGTCAAAAAACTTTTCCTTGTGTTGAA
Organism: Larix kaempferi; assembly: GCA_027924585.1. NCBI lineage: Eukaryota > Viridiplantae > Streptophyta > Pinopsida > Pinales > Pinaceae > Larix > Larix kaempferi. The sequence goes on along the minus strand of BSBM01000096.1, from coordinate 21,561,004 downwards.
CATGAAGGTACCTAAAGTATCCATCCACAGTGACCCTAAAATTATATCAAATTTGTCTTGTTACATTGATACGACACTGAATTGAGCTACGAACTTGTAATCATCAATAAATAGTTGTAGGTTCTTAATTTCATATTTCTGATTAGAAAGAATCGTGTTATTTTCAATTACATTTGATTCTAAAAGCATTAATTGGTTTTCTAGGTCAACATTTATGTGATTTTTATGGGAGGTCGGGAAAATAGTAATGCAGACCCTTTTCCCTTGAATAAGCCCATGAAATTTTAATACGACATCCGCAAATATTCTAAAAGTTTGATGGAATATTCCTTTTTTTTCTCCATGAGACTCCATTTTCTTTTTCTTCCGTAAAAAATAATATCTTCTTCTTAAAACTTCTTTAATACTTTAATACTTAAAAATTTCTAAATATGGGATATTTTATTCGATGACTTAATGTTGATGATGGAGAAAATATGTTTCTAGGATCCAAATTCTGATTGCACTAGTGACTCCAGCTTGTGAAAACGATGAAGAATGACTACACACTGCCACCTTCGTCTCACGACCAGCCACAACGGTCTTTTCCTCTCTCTGCACACAATGCAAGCTCACATAGAGAAAGTTGTGCTCAAAAGGTACTTGGATCTCCACGTTGGTTAACCTTTTTCTTTAGGTTAACTTCTTTGTGGATTGCATGTAGATTGGGTGGTTGGGAGGAATGATTATTACCCTTCCCACCTAGGTTCAAATATCGCTTTATAACCTTCACTTTTATATAAGAACCCCTTTTTATCGCACTTAATAAAAATTTCCAATATAAAAGAGTAATTAGTTTCCCACTTTTAACTAAATAACACCTTCACTAATAAAGTAGTAAACTACTTATTAAAATTACTCTCCTCTTATGATATATGAATAATCCATTTCGCTTTTATTGCAAACTCACTTTTATATTTTTTTTTGTAAATCCTTTGTTTATTTACTTCTCCTTATTTATGTTACTTAAGTGTAATATGTGTTAAATATACAAAATCAGGAGACATTCTCCAAACCAGTCTTGTATAGCCAAGATTGATCCTCCCATGTAGAGGTGAGCACTTTGATTGCCTTCAGTGTAAAGTTTATTCCTCCTGTATAGAGGTACTTGATCAAAGTAATGATGCCGTAAAGCCTTGTTGGACAAGACTCCAAACTTGTGTGTCAAGTCATGATTCTCATGTGAACCTTCCATATAAAGGTATCTATGTTGGACCTATCGTATAGAGGTGGATCTTCCGTATAAAGGTCATGCTTTACTTGTTAAAAAATTTAATGTTGTGTGATGTATTATTAACCATGATCACTAGATTGCTATTAAGTATCCTTTAGATATTGATCACCTCTAAAGTGAATTACTTTAGCATATGATCATTTGATCAAGAATAATATAATATGATCACAACATCCGATAATTATTCTTAGTATAACGTAATGTGATGGATAATTAAAGTTAGTGTTGATGTATTTGTAACTTTGAAAGATATTCACTTGTATATTACATTTGTACTTTATTGTATATCCAACAGAGATGTATTATTCCTCTGATTGGAAGTGTCGTCATTTGTATTTGCAAGTGTCGCAAGTTACATTGTAAGTGTCGTCATTTGTATTGATGGGTTATTAGACCACTCGTGTGGGGATGACCTTAGTTAGGTCATGTGGTTGGGTTATTAGACTTCCTTAGGAAGTCGGCCCTGTTAGTTTATTGGCAGGTCAAGTCAATGTATAAATAGAGGGTGTGCCTCTCTCATTCTATTCATTCACCCACTTCTCCAACTCGCATAGTTGAGAGAGAGAGCTGCGCACAAGTGGAGGAGGAGGAGTATCTGCTAGAGACATATCTTTGGGTTTCATCATTGTGATCTTGTATTGTGGCTTATTCTATCTCTAAGGAAGTTGAGGGGTTTTTCACCTTCTTGGTTTTCCCCGAGGAAACTCTGTGTCTATTGTCTCTTGTGTTTATGATTGATATGCTGTACATGTTATTCTCTTAGTGATCCTAGATAATATTGAATGAAATTATCAAAAAATTAACAAGGTATCAGAGCTGACCTAAGAAGAAGGCACTATGCAGCAGGGAAAGCTAGGGCTTCTTAATTTTTGGGTTTCTATCCACAGATCATCAAAGGTAGGAGGCTAGATTGACTCTCCTAGCGAGGGTGCATCTTTCTGTCGAGACATAATTCAATTCTGAGCATTTTCAGTTTTTGGCCCGTCACTACTGCGGAAAATTAGGGTTTCAGAGAAAGTTGGAATTTTTGGAATCTGAAACCACAGCTGGAAGATCCTCAGAAAAATTGAACTTTAGAGCACAAGATTGAACTTTTTGATTGGGTGAAGCTCCGGGAAAATCAAACCCTAGTTCGGGGTCCTGTCTAGTGAATCCGAAAGTTTCAAAGGAAATTTTGAGGGGTTGAATTTTGCAGATCTCAAAATCAGAGTATACCAGCTTGACAATTTTTGAAATTCAAAGTTTGAATTTTAAGGGTTTCTCTGACAAACCCTAATCCAACTCTTGATCTAGTTTTCAACAAATTAAGTGGTAAGACCTAAATCTTTTATTTCCATTTGAGTTTCTCATTAAAATGTATCACCACACCAGGCTTGAGGATAAGCTTGAAGGGGATGATAATTTCCGAGCCTAGAAGTATAGGATTGGGTTAATCCTAGAAGAGAATGAGTTGGACACTTACATAAGTGAAGAGGTTCCAGTTCCAGAGGGAAAAGAGGCTAAGGCCTTACACAAGAAGAACTTGGTTAAAGCCAAGATAAACATTGCTGATTCTATTAAGGACCATCTCATTCCCCATGTGTCTTCCCTAAAGACACCTAAAGAGATGTTTGACTCCTTGACCAAGTTGTTTGAAGGAAAGAACATAAATCGGAAGATGACTCTGTGGAACCAATTGAAAGGGGTAAAGATCCAGAATGGAGAGACCATTCAATCCTACTTTACTAAGGTCTCTCAAATCAAGGAACAACTTAAGCTGTGGATGAAGTAGTGGAGAATGGATAAATTGTCATGACCACATTGAATGGCCTACCTAGGTCATGGGACTCCTTCATCCAAGGAATTAGTGCAAGAAAGAAATTGATCTCTTTCAGTAGACTATGGGAGGAATGTTCACAAGAAGAATCTAGGCTTGTGGCCTAAGAAGAAAAGATGGGAAGTGAAGACCACGCCCTCACACCACACACTAAGGGAAGTAATTTTAAGAGGGAGAAATCTCACAACAAGAAACATTCCCACTTCCATCAAAAGAAGAAAGATCTCTGCCATGTTCAATGCTTCATTTGTGATGAGAAAGGACACTTTGCTTCAGATTGTCCCAAGAACAAAACGAACAACCACAACAACAACAAGAAGAGCAACAAGAAAATATATCATGCTCATACTGCTGAGGATGATGAACCTTCCAAGAAGAAGACTAAGGTAGAAAGTGAAGACTCTTCAAGTGATGAAGAATATGTCTTAATCTCTGCTCTCACAGGTACTATTTCACATGGGTGTGATAATTGGCTTATTGATAGTGGGGTTCCAAACATATGACAAGATTTAAAGAATCCTTTATGGACCTATTTGAACATGAGTCACCTCATAAGGTGAAACTTGGGGATGACTATCAATATCCTATAAAAGGAAGTGGTGAATCCTCCTACAAGTTATAATTTGGGAAGTCTTTGAAGATGAAAGATGTTCTATATGTACTTGGACTCAAGAATAATCTTCTCTCCATATCATCTTTGGATGCAAAGGGAATGAGAGTTGCATTTATAGATGGCCAAGTACTCATGTGGCCAAAGGGTAAGACAATAGATGATGCAGTGGTGATTGGAGAGCAAGAGGGAGGATTGTACAAGTTGAAGGGACAACCTGAACATGCCATGGTACATTAATCCATGGAGCCAAGTGAACTTTGGCATAGAAGGCTTGCACACATGCACTATAGAGCACTTCCAATTGCAAGCAAAGCAGTAGAGAGTATTCCTGAAATCCAGTCAAAGTATGAAGGTATTTGCAAAGGGTGTGCAAAAGGAAAGAACACAAACAAGGCATTTCCAAGTAGTGAAAGCAAAGCAAAAGGAATCTTGGAGATTATCCACTCCGATGTATGCGGTCCAATGTCATCCAGTTCTCTGAGTGGGTATGTATACTATGTTTCCTTCATTGATGATTTCTCTAGGAAGACTTGGGTTTATTTATTGAAGACTAAAGATGAAGTGTTTGATCAATTCAAGGAATTCAAAGCTTTGATAGAAAATCAAACTTATAAGAAGGTCAAGACCTTCAGATCTGACAATGGCGAAGAATTTACTTCAGGAGACTTCAAGAAGTTATGTAGTGATTCAGGGATTAAGAGGGAGTTGACCACTCCTTACAATCCACAACAGAATGGAGTTTCCGAAAGAAAGAATAGAACAATCATAGAAGCAACACAGGAAATGCTTCATGACTAGGATCTGCCTATGCACCTATGGGAAGAAGCAGCAAGGACAACTGTATATGTGTAGAACATAACACCTCACAAGATACTTGACAACAAGACACCAGAAGAAGTTTTCTCTGGTAAGAAACCTGAGGTTAGCCATCTCAGGATATTTGGTTGTCCAGTATACACACACATTCCAAAGGAAAAGAGGACAAAGCTAGATCCTTCAGGAAAGAAGGGCATCTTTGTGGGTTACAGTGAAAGCTCGAAGGCATACAAAATCTACTTTCTAGGGTTCAAGAAGATTGACATCAGCAGAGATGTAACATTTGATGAAGAATCAACATACATCAAATCAAGGAAGACACCTGTTGAAGATAATGAAGAACCAAGGGTAACCAGAATTCAAGACACCACTATGAATGAAGCAATTCCAGAAGAAGATCGTGAAATTGAAGATCCACAAGAACCTGTAGATCCACCCCGCGAGAAGGATTCTCACAAGAGGAAACCTGCATGGGCTAGAGAACTCATCCAAGATGCAGAAAGTTATGGCATTCCAGAAGAAGAACACAGAGAAAGGAAAAGGACAAGGTCACACACCAGCTATGTTGCCTTGCTCTGCGACGTTATGAACAAAGAACCTTCTAGTTATGAAGAAGCAGTGGAAAAGAAAGAATGGAAAGATGCCATGGTTGAGGAATACCAATCAATCTTGAAGAATGATGTTTGGGATGTGGTCCCAAGACCAGAAGGGAAGTCTGTTGTGACCTCCAAGTGGATCTACAAGATCAAGCATGCTGCAGATGGAAGCATAGAGAAATATAAGGCAAGGTTTGTAGCTCGTGGCTTCTCCCAGAAAGAGGGAATAGATTATGAAGAGACTTTTGCTCCTATAGCTAGATACACTTCCATCAGAACGGTACTTTCTCTGGCTACAATAATGAAATGGAAGATACATCAGATGGAGGTCAAGACAACTTTATTGAATGGTGTAATCGAAGAGGAAGTATATGTGGAGTGGCCACTCATTTTTGAGACACATGACATGGAGTCATATGTGTGCAGATTGAAGAAATCCTTGTATGGTTTGAAGCAAGCACCCAGGGCATGGTATGGTAGGATAGACAGCTTCCTATCCAGTTTGGGATTTACCAAGAGTAAAGCGGATTGCAACCTTTACTACAAGGTTGAGGAAGGCAACCCAGTGATACTACTATTGTATGTGGATTACATGTTTGTTACTGGTGAGGATAGATTGATTGCCGACACGAAGAGGAAGCTTGATGCTGAGTTCGATATGAAGGACATGGGTATGATGCATTACTTTCTAGGCATGGAGGTGTGGCAAAATGCAGATGGAATCTTCCCTTGACAAGGGAAGTATGCAATAGAGATCCTGAAGTAGTTTGGGATGATGGAATATAAGGCCATGGCTACACCTACGACATCAAACTTGAAGCTTCTAGGTGATGCTTCATCTGAGCCGATTGATGTCACGGTGTATCATCAGATTATTGGGTCCTTGATGTACCTAACGAACACGAGACCAAATATTTGCTTTGCGGTGAACACATTGAGCTAGTTCCTGACGGATCCTAGACATCTTCACCTGATTGTTGTGAAGCATATTTTGAGGTACCTGAAGGGTACAGTTGATTATGGGCTCAAGTATGATGCAAATCAAAAGTTTAACCTGGAGGGTTATGTTGATTCAGATTTGGAAGGCAGTGCTACAGATAGGAAGAGCACTTCGGGGTGCTCCTTCAGTATGGGATCAGGTGTGATCTCCTGGTTTAACAGGAAGCAGTCCTGCGTAGCACTAAGTACAACCAAAGTAGAGTATGTTGCATCTTGTTCGACTAGTTGTGAGGCAGTATGGCTTAGGAAGCTACTGTTTGAGTTATTTGATCTCCCGTTGGGTGCTACCTGTATCTTCTGTGACAACCAGAGTTGTGTGAAGTTGTTTGAGAACCCGATGTTCCATGACAGGTCAAAGCACATCAAGATCAAATATCACTATATCAGGGATATGGTGCAGAGAGGAGTAGTGAAGCTCCTGTATGTTGCGATGGATGAGTAGGTTGCAGATGTGTTGACTAAACCACTAGCCAGAGTGAAGTTTGAATACTTCAGAGAGAGGTTTGGTCTTCTTTAGATAGAAGATACTTTGAGGAAGAAGTGATGGAACACATTTGTAGGAGCCATTCCTAGCATGGTGATAGGAGGGTCCTTCCCGTGGCTGTGGATGTAAGCGGTCCTTCCCGTGGCTATGTATATAAGCGTTGTGTGATGAGCATCATGATGATGCTCTGGATGATGTTCTGCATGATGTTGATCAGGATGATCATATGTGATGATATGCATCAGGTCGATGATTTACATGATTAGTTGGATCATGTGTGATGATATGCATTAGGTGGATGCTTTGTATGATCAGTTTGATTGTACGATGATGATGAGTACTAGGACGATGCTCCAGATGATGTGCATCAGGACGATGCTATGATGATGATCAGGATGATCATATGTGATGAGTATCAGGACGATGCTCCAGATTATGTGCATTAGGACGATGCTATGATGGTGATCAGGATTATCATATGTGACGAGTATCAGGATGATGCTCTAGATGATATGCATTAGGACGATGCTGTGACAATGATCAGGATGATCACATGATGATGATGTGCATCAGGATGATGTACTATATGATGATGATCAGTATGATCATGACTATCAAGTTGATACTCCGTGGCCGTGGACAGGTTGTGCATGTAGCATAGAAAATATCCTGGTAGATCCTATAGTTTGAGCTATGATGCTCTTTCGAGGTTTTGCTACTAGAGGCATGTAATCAGCCTTGGAGATCCTATAGTCTATGCTAGGATGCTCTTTAGAGTTCTTGAAGGTTGCAAGACACTCTTTTAAGGTTTTGCCTAACCACATAGAAAAGATCCTGGGAGATCCTATAGTCCGAGCTAGGATACTCTTTCGAGGTTTGGTGGTGGGGGGTCACATGTAATTAGCCCTAGAGATCCTATAGTCTATGCTAGGATGCTCTTTAGAGTTCTTGCAAGTTGCAGGACACTCTTTTAAGGTTTTGTGACAATCAACATGTAAAAGATCCTAAGAGATCCTATAGTCTAAGCTAGGATGCTCTTTCGAGGTTTTGTTGACGCACGTAATAAGTCAATCAACTAAGTAAATAACAATGGTCACTTCAAGTAAATCAATCAGCACGATTTCAGTTAAATAAGTGTTAAATAAGAAGGACTAGTTAACTAAAGTGTTTTCACTTTAGTTAAACTAAAATACGACACTTTAGTTAAAGAGAGTTAACTAAGTGACAACAAAGAAGATCTAGTTAACTAAGTGTTATTACATGATGACACTTATGTTAAACTAAAAGATGACACATGAGTTGTGAAACATGCATTTAGACACTTAAATTAGCCACCTAAATAAGTGGGAAAGATTCCAATTATGAGGCGATATTATCCTAAGTGACAACTCAGTGAGATAAAGCACTGCATGAGAAGTGGGGAGCACCTCTACATGCAATATTAATACATCCAGTTTGAGGGTGAGTTCATCCTGAAGTTAGAAGTTAAAAATAGAAGAGAAGAATATATAAATATGTTATATGGGATTGATGAATCCAATGTAAAGTGAATTCTCTTCTGCATTGAAGGCAAGGTGCTTCTCTTTGTGTAGGGTATTGTTCGTGCTTGTTATTGTTGTGCTGGGCACATAGCCGATTGATGTCTCTTCTCTATTTCTTATGTATCTTCATCAAGAGTGTTTGGTCATATCTTATCTTCCGAAAGCAATCTACTATGTTGTAAAAGAAGCCATTCTTTTCTATCCATTATATTATACTAAGAAGAATTGTTGGGGTTTTTGTTCTCATAATTTTGAGGATTTTCCCCATGGTATATCTTGTGTTATACTTGTATGAATTTCATTGATTGAATTGTCTCATTGATTAAAGTCTCCGCATCTAAAAGAATTGAAGATCAAAGATCAACCAAATATGAACATGGTATCAAAGCTCAGGGCATGAAGGATCTCATTTTTGTTTTCCATCTAGGGATGTAGTGTCCCTTTTTAATAAATCTGGTAAAATTGGAAAAATTGCAATTTTTGGCCAATTTGACCCTTAGACTAGTTATGACTCCAATGCTTCCAAATGCCTCCAAATGGTTCTGAATTGGGTATGAAGGTGTTTGAAGGGTATTAATACATAAAAAAGAGGCTTATGTATGCTTGGAAACTCTCAAAATACTTTTTCAACCTTCATTTACAATTAGGATAAAATAGGGAAATTTATTAGTCAATTCGAGGTTCAAAACCCCCAAGGGTAGGGGATAAAATTGGCTTTCCAAATGCAGTACAACCCTCCCAAATTTCAGAACAGAGACATGTAATTTTTAAAGGAATTCAATGGGATCCCAAATGAATCATTAATCAGTTCCTAAAGGCTGTTGCAACTCCCATAAATTAGAGGTTTGTGGACATGTCTTCACGTAGGGGGAAATGATAAGAAAACTTCAACATTTGCTATGAAGTTTGAGATTTATGTTCAAAAGGCTTAGGTAATGTATATGAAACATATTTAGGACATTAATTACTCTCCATACATCATAAAAATTACATATATGGACTAATATAATTCGAAATAAAGCAACTTCAAGCTTTCATAACAAGATATTAGGAAAATGGCACCATTTAGACATTGCTTGGTATTGTGACATAGTTTCACTTGGTATTTCGACTTGAGGATATTATGAGCAGAAAATACAGAGTAAATACATCAGATTAAAAATAAACGGGGCCACAAGACCTCCCCCAAATAGATCAGCATCTCTCCAAGTCCGCACTTCCTCCAAGAGCCAAAATATGAAGAGAAAAGAGAGAAAGGTGTGGAAAAAAGTTGAAGAAGATAATGTCACGAGAAGCCCTGTAGCTTCAACCTGCAACAAATGACTCCATTATAGCTCCAAATTAAAGGTCTGAATGGCCTCTCCAATTTCCAATTAGGATGGGAATCTTTCACCCTCGAAATTGGTACTAAGGCAAGTAGAGTAAACACTCCACAAGCATGGACAAGCTATGCTCTGCAATATGCAAAATGAGAAATGATAAAAAACCACTCTCCTTCTTTGTTATTGACTTTTATAAACTTAAAAAACCTCCTTATCTTGAATTCCATCCATGAGCTTCATGACAACTCGAATTGGGAAGAGATTCCAATGTGTGCTACTTGTCCCTCCATTCCTAGCCTCCTCCTTCACTCAATTTGAATGGATGGCTATTTGGATTCCCTAACTCCCTTGTGTGCCCTCTTGGAGGATATTTTTATCCCTGACATGTCATATATGTCATATTTCAAACATCAGGTCTGATTTGTGTCATAGGTGTCCTAGCATCTTTATCATTGTTGTCATAGAAGCGAGGGAATCTAGCCCAAGTGTCTCAATTTCTCTCAAATGCCTCTTCCTCTTCCATGGGAGTTACTCTTCCACTCCAATTTGAACTTCATTGATTCATTCCAAGTATATTTACCTTCCAACTCCCTGAGAACATTAGACTCCACCTTGGATTCGAATGGGTGAGAATAGGATGCCATGTGGCATGATGAATCTAGATTTGTGTGGGTCCCACACCACCAATGTGTCTCCATGACCAAGTGCCACCTTATTTTCCTATTATAAATATTTATTTAACCCACTTTAATATATTTATGTCAAGCTAATGTCCATTTGGGGTTTATTAGCTCCCTTATTCAAAATCCCAATGTTTCCACCCCAACCTAGGAAACTAGTAGATTGGTGGAATTTTCTCTTTTGAGATTTGTTTGAATGGGGACATTACAGTCCTCCTCACCCAAGATTGATTGTCCTCAAGCAATTTCAAACATGGACGTTGAAGAACCTACTTCCTTTCCAAACTCTGCTTCCAAAACTTTCTTTCCCCCAAAAAAATTTGGAACCAATGAGACTAAAAATTATTCCAGGGTCCCATTACTTGTATTGCACTCCAACAATTAGGAGTGCTCTCCAACCCATACCATCAGGAAAGATAATTCCCAGATCCCATTTCCTTTGATGCATTCTTCCAATCATCATAATTACAAAATACAGATCATCAAATTACATAGCAACATAATAAAAATGTACATCAAGGAGGTGCCTCATCAAAGAGTCATGAAAGTGCTTATACCTCCAAGCAAGCAGACCACTATTTTCCAAGTGCATACAAGCATCAAGTCACCAATCAAATCTGCTCCAATGACATAGGTGAGGAATCAGGATCCCATGTCCTATAATTCTGCTCCAAAAATATTTAGGATGCATCAAAATAATCAGCCCTATGTTCTTTCATCTAAGAAGTGAATGAATAATATCCATTAAAATCTGAACCAAGTAGGGAGCAAAGAAAACAATGAGCCTTCAAGGGGATCACATAAGTACCATTTATGCATCCATGGATATGTGTATCATCAAGAAATAACATTGGATGTTGCTGCCAATAAACATTTGCTCCAATAATATATCTCTTCACCCAAGTAGTTAATGAAGTTCCTCCAACATCAATTTAACTAATCAAGGAGCAAGGAAAATCATGAGTCTTCAAGTGAATCAAGTGAACATCATAAGTGCATCCATGCAGATATGTATCATCATAAGGTAAAAAAGGATGCTTCTGCAAATGTAAATAGTGAGGTTCTCTAGTCATGTCATCATCAAAAGGAGAGGTAGGAGTTTCACACTCCTCATGTGGCACCATCAAAAAGAAACTTTTCACCCATACTTCATTAGGATGAATGCTGCAAAATAGGGAAGTGTAAGATGTAGGAGAATGAACCAACTCACCCAAATGATCAGAATATGCAAAAATGTCATCATTTGTAGGCTCCATTAAGGTATAATCATGCACATCTCTCAACAGGGAAAAACATTCCTCTTCATGTAATGCTTCTTCTACTTCACCTATTTCAGAACTAGGTGACTCATGGGTCTCCTCCTTTCGCTCCTTCAAGAAAGCTAATGCATTTTGACCCTTGGTTTCCTTAAGATCAATATATTTGGAATCTCTTTTTGAAGAAAACCCCAAAACTCTCTTCAAGTAGGAAATACATGCATTCCCTAAAGCTTTAGATATTTCACTGCTCTTTTCACTCACACACATATGATTTTCTCTCCAAGGTCTTTTGCAAGAAAGGCATAGACCTTTCTTCACTGACTACACATTTTCATTTTTGGGCCTATTTTCAAACACCCAATCAACAAAGTCTTCAAAAGGAATGGCATTTTGTGTATCTCCCTTGTACACATCAAAATATGCCTAATATTGTTGGGGCAACGTTTTACATGTTACTCTCAATCTTTGTAATTCATTCATAGAATTATCCTTTGGTAGCGTGACACACTCATCTTCATCAGATTCAAGGGAATAATAATAACCCTCAATCCTTATGAAATTGTAAGAAGTGTTTCATTATGGAACCTCTTCCTCATACCAATCACATTCTTCTTCATATTGCTCATAAGAATTGTACTCATAGGATTCATCATAATAGTAAGACATGGCTTCAATTTATTATTCAAAGGATGACCCTAATGCACAGGTGCAAGGAAAATTCTATGATACCAATTGTAGTGTCCCTTTTTAATAAATTTGGTAAAATTGGAAAAAATGCAATTTTTGGCCAATTTGACCCTTAGACTAGTTATGACTCCAATGCTTCCAAATAGATCCAAATGCTTCTGAATTGGGTCTGAAGGTGTTTGAAAGGTACTAAGACATAAAAAGGAGGCTGATGGATGCTTGGAAACTCTCAAAATACTTCTGAAACCTCCATTTACAATCAAGAGAAAATAGGGAAATTTACTAGTCAATTCGAGGTTCAAAACCCCCAAGGCTAGGGGAAAACATTGGATTTCCAAATGTAGTACAACCCTCCCAAATTTCAGAACAGAGACATGTAATTTTTAAAGGGATTCAATGTGATCCCAAATGCATCATTAATAAGTTCCTAAAGGCTGTTTCAATTCCCATAAATCAGAGGTTTTTGGACTGTAAAATTAGTCACAATAGATCTATTGAACAAGAATATCAATCACAAAGATGTAAAACAATTTGGAGTAAAAACTGTGCAAGAGAGATGCATCAATGCTCTATAATCCATAATGGTAGAATTACAATACAATACTGTCATAATGAGTGAGCAATTCGAATTAGCCAAGGAGGTCATTCGAATATATTGCATGGTGTAGCTTGGCTCCAACTAGGAGTTCTCCTCCTCATCGGTGGTGGTCATCAATGCACAAGTCACTGTCAGACAAGTGTCAAACTGAGTCTAACTAAGTATAATAAGTGTAACTGATGGTAATGGCACTAATGTAGGGATGGAGGCTCAATGGAGGGCACATGAGGAGTTAACTGCACTCAGAATAGGTAGTCAAGTCTCATCGGAGGTCAATCAGAGTGGAAAAAATAGTTAGGAGTCAGTCTATCCTCAAATCAAGGAAAGACACAAGCTAACTGAAGTGAACTGGACTGGTAGGTGAGAAAATGCACCCTTCTCAAGTAGTAGATGAGAAGTGGGCACCTCCCTGACTAGGAGGGCTAAAACAGATTGGAAAGTGGCTCCTGGGTGCTGGCAGACTAGGGACTAGGTGTTGGAGGCATCAAACTGGTGACTGGGAAGCATGCGGATGCATGCAATGCATGTAGATGCATGCATGCATGCAAAGTACATACTGAATGATGGGATATCCTACCACCCCACCTCAAGCTATACTATGATGTAAAAAATAAAATGTAGAGCCCTGGTTACTAGGACCAAAGGTCACCCCAATACAATAATCCAAAAAATGTTGAAAATAAGCTAAGTGAGGAAAGCGGGAAAACCCAGTGGGAAGAAAGCCACCCCTCAAGCTAAACATAAAAATGGATCTAATCTGTCTCCACCATGATGGAACTCACCCCCAACAATGAACAGAGGTAAGAGAACTTCTTCTCAGTGAAGCTCTTGGTGAAGATGTCTGGAATTTGCTCATCGGCAAGGAAATATTGCAGAATGATAGTGCGATCATGCACTAACTCTCGGATGTAGTGCATATGAATATCAATGTGCTTGGTCCTCTGTCACTGAACTGGATCTGTGGAGATCTTAATATCACTTTGATTGTCACAAAATAGGACAGTCGAAGTAGTGCTACCAAAATCAAACTTGGAAAGAATACCCTGCAACCAAACTGCCTGAATGCAGGCATTGACTGCTCCTCGATACTCTTCCTCTGTTGAAGAAAGTGAAATGGATGCCTGCTTTTTGCTTGACCAGCAAATAGGGCCATGGCCAATCATGAAAAAATAACCATAAGTGGACTTCCGATCAATGCTATCACCCGCCCAATCTAAATCAGTAAAACCAATGAAATCTATCTCAGAATCTGCAGCATAATGTATGCGAAAATGTCTCGTACCTTGCACATACTGCAATATCCGCTTGGATTCCCGCCAATGAAGCTCATGGGGATGTTGCATATATCTTTATACAACACTCGCGGCATAAGATATATCAGGCCTTGAGTGTGTCAAGTAGAGTAGTGAACCAATCAACTGTCGATACATAGTGCAATCTGCAAGAGGTGTAGAATTTCCCTCTTCAAGACTGATTCCTGAGAGGAATGGAAACGGAGCAGCCTTACATTCTTCCATATTAAACTTTAATAACAGGTCTTTAGAATACGTTTTCTGAGATAATGTGATCCCATCAAAGTTTTGAGATATCTCCAAGCCCAAAAATTGCTTAAGCAAGCCCAAATCGCTCATGTCAAAATCTAGATTTAAATCGATTTTTAGCTTGTTAATTGTAAGGAGAGTGCTACCAGTAATGAGAAGATCATCAACATAAAGAACAAAAATCAGAAAATTACCTTTAACTTGCTGTAGGTACACATTCGGATCAGATTTGCATCTTTTGAAATTTTGAGAAAGAAGGAAGAGTCCATCTTTGTGTACCAAGCTCTTGGGGCCTGCTTCAATCCATACAAAGATTTCTTCAACCTGCAAACTAATGATGGATTTGATATGTATCCTTCTGGCTGCTTCATTATAATTCTTCATCAAGGTCTCCATGTAAAAAAACACTCTTCACATCCATATCGTGCACTTCCTAGTGCTTGGATGCGGAAATGGCCAAAACTAGGCGTATGGAATCCATTTTTGCAACCGGTGCAAAAGTCTCAGTGTAGTCCACTCCTTGGACTTGGGAGAAGCATTTTTCCACCAAACTAGATTTTTATTTGAATATATAACCATCAGCAGCAACCTTTGTGCAGTAGATCCACTTGCATTGAACTAATTTCCTTCTAGGTGGAAGAGAGACTAGCTCCCATGTATTGTTCTTTTGAAGAGAACTGTACTCTTCATCCATGGTGGTTTGCCATTGTGGATCTCGGTGGGAATGATAGTATGATTTGGGATCTAAACCAATCATCAAATAACATTTTTCAGATAATAATGGATCAGAAAATGAAAGAGCCATACCTGCTCTTTGAAAGTCTGCTCTTGTTCTCCTTGGATCATCAGGATTTCCAATGTTTGGAGCAGCAGATTGTAGAGTGTTTTGGGCCCACTTTGGAAACTGAGGAGGATCATTATGGTCTGATTCCGAACCTGATATGTCATGGCCATCAAATTATGATAAAATATCATAGATATTAGATCCAATGCTTTCTTCATATTCTCTCGAATCTTCATCTTGTGGAGGCTGCAGATCAGCAGTGTTTTCCTTGACTAGTTTCAGATCTAGCAGCGGTTCTTCAAACTTCACACTTCGCTCTATGAATATCTTTTTGGATCTGATATTCATTAGTTTATATGATTTTGATTCTTCTCCATATACTATTAGGATTCATTCAATACTTTGTGGATCCAAATCTTTTCTCTTATCGGAAGGAATTCTATCCCATGTAGTGGAGTGAAAAACCCTCAAATTGGACACATCCGGTTTGTGACCAGTGAATGCTTCGAAAGATGTTTTACTTTTCACGGATGAATGTGGAACTCGGTTTTGAATGTATGCAGAAAAATTCATGGATTCAGCCCAAATATTTTCATCCAAACCTTTTGACTCAAGCATACAGGTAGCCATCTCTTTCAGTGACCAATTCTTCCTTTCCGCTACATCGTTCTGCTGGGGTGTGTAGGGAACTGTATGTTGGATCTGAATTCTGATTTCGGCACAAAGTTGTAGCAACTCAGTATTGATATATTCTCCACCATGATCATATCTAAGAGCTTTGATGTTGATCTCAGTGGTGGTCTCAACAGAAGCCTTAAAATCCTTGAATTTTTAAAGCACTTTTGACTTGTTTTTGAGAAAAAATACCCAAGTAAAGCGGGAGAAGTCATCGATGAATCTCAAAAAATACCTTGAGCCATTCATGGAAATATTTGGTAGCAGACCACTGATATCATAATGTATGAGACCCAAAATAGTAGAAGCTCTGCTAGCTTTGTCGCGGTCGAAATTTTGCTCGGGGTGCTTCCCAATGATGCAAACAGGTCAAATTCCCTTCGAGGAACGGAGTTGTGGAATACCATAAACCATGGATTTCTGTTGTAACAACAAAAAATTCTTATAATTAAGGTGTCCAAACCTTTCATTCCAAATCCTACTAACCTCATTTCCATGTGTGAGAAGAGCAATGGGCTTTTCAAGCAGCATAATGTGTGAAA
Source organism: Larix kaempferi (assembly GCA_027924585.1). Classification (NCBI taxonomy): domain Eukaryota; kingdom Viridiplantae; phylum Streptophyta; class Pinopsida; order Pinales; family Pinaceae; genus Larix; species Larix kaempferi. The sequence continues at coordinate 21,544,778 of BSBM01000096.1, read as the reverse complement.
ACTCATAGTATTTTGCAGTGATTTGCCTTTCCGAATGCAATAAGTCTTCCACTTTCAATATAATAAATTTCAACTTTGTTAGGGTTGAATGTCACTTGATTCAGTTCACTTGCTTCAATTCACCGTTTTGTGTCATTTGATATACATAAAGTAGATTTGAATCCAAGGAAGGCACATAAAGAACATTATGAAAACTTCCATGCTCTAAATGGATGGTACCTTTACCCTTTGAAGAAATTTTTGAGTCATCTCCCAAACTGATGGGGATGGAGCTGTTTGGATCAAATCAAGAGAAGGAGTCAATATTTGCAGCCATATGATTCAAGGCACTAGAATCTATCAGTAGAGTGGTGGGTTTTGAAACAGTTGCCATGAATGCTTGACCTCTTTCATGATCATCATTTCTATCCTTCTTCCGTGCACCGTCGGGAAGAGTTATGTTATTCTTTTCCAAAAGGAGGGCTAGTTGATCTATTTTTTTCTTCATGCATGAAATTTTAGGATGAAAGCCATGGTTTCAATATGAACATTTAGATTTTTCTTTACCCTCTTTACCCTTTTGCTTGTTCCTTGAACCAGATGGTGCATTCGATGCTTTGCTTTTCTCTCTTTGCTTGGTAGGTTCGAATTTGGGCTTCTCCTTCTTTTGCTTTCCTTTTCCATTCAAATTCTTGGATCCTTGAACAAAGAGGGCTGAATCTTTGGAGTTTATGGATCCCATTTGAATCAATTTGTCATGCTCTTTGGTAACGGATTTAATAAAGGCATTCAAGGTAGGCATCTTCCAATTCGGGGTAGTTAGCCAACCGGAATTGAAAGTAGAGACAAATACCAAGAAATATTTACCAAGTTTTGAAAGAATGGAGAGGATCAATTGCTTATAGTCTTTGATAAATCCACTGTTCTTCAATTGTAAGGACAAATGCTTGAATCTTGTGAAAAAATCATTGATGGTCTTGAAATTTTCAGGATTCAATGCAATTAATTCATTTTCCAATTGAAAAGATCACATGTCATCTTGCTTCCCAAAAAGATTCTTGAGTTTCTCCCATACTGCCTTTGGAGTAGTCAATCCACTGAGGTGAAAGTGAAGATCCTTGGAAATATTGAGGCAAAGAAGACCATATGCTTCATCCAACTTGTTGAAGTGCTTTGATTTTTCAATGAGTGTATTGGACTCAACTTCGAGGCCCATGGTGACTCTGTAGTACCCTCTTGAGTGCAACATAATATCCATGTCATTCTTCCATTCAAAATAATTGAAAGGAGTGAGTAGCTTAGAAGAAGAAGAATCCATCTCAATGATAGCGAATGCACTTGATGGAGATGATAAACCTGCAAATCACAATCAAAACAAGAACAGTAAGGTCGAACAATCCACCCTTTTAGAGTTGCATCACACCTGGGATTGGAGATCAAGCAAGCTTGAATGATTCCAATGAATCAAATCCAGGAATTCTATGGAAAACTAGGGCTTCTGGAGTGGATTGGAGTGTATTTTAAGCTTTGCATGCACATGAGAGAACACACATGAGATTTTGCATGCCAAACTGTTGGTTAAAATTAATGATATTTAATTTACCTTGATTTAATTATCGACCGGAGTACGTATACTTTGAGCTGCTACACCGTATTTGCAGGCAAAATAGTTTCACTACTCAAAATTCTAGTCTACTTACAAACAAAATAAAATGGATAAAGCTAATACTGTATGGAATGATAAATGTTAAGAATTACTAGATCTGTTTCTAAAGAAAAATTAATTTGCTGATCCCTACCTTACTTGTAGCAACCTACAGCAATCTTTCAAAACAATATGAAACTACAATAACCTTCCAAAATAATACTAGGCTACAGCTATCCTGTATAAGAAACAACTTATTAAAAAGAACTTGTCTAATCTTACCTACCAATGAATATGTTGAGTTAAAACTGCAATCCTGATGCTAAACTTAGACAAACATTCCTTACTCACAAACACTTCTAAATGAAATCTCTCTCTGCTTTCATCTTAAACCACTCACACACAGCTGACAGAATGAAGTCTCTCCTGCTGCTACGTTCTATATAAAATAAAATGCTGGAATTATTTCAAAGAATGCACACCAATAAGTACTGAAATCGTTTGAAGTATAAACCATAGAAACAACACTCCTAAGAAACAACACTATAAACCATAATCTTATTCAACCTCCAAAAGCATGAATCTAACTATTATTTAATCAATGCATAAGGTTTTTTGAAAAGCCCTAAGTACTCTACAAACTAAAATCTTCAAATCTTCTGCTAACTCCACAAATGCTGCAAATTCTTTTGAAATCCACACAACACAATCAGAAAATATCCTACAGTCTTATAAGCTCAAAAGTCAAAAGGATTAAACCGCTATTGGAGCTATTCACTAGTCGCTATAATGCTAACAACAAAAGAAATATGAGATTTCAATCTAGTCTTTTAATTAAATTGATTCTACAATAAACCAAATCAAATCCATTACACAGTTTGTAAATGCCATAACTTTGGGCAAAAGAATCATATCCATCAATGATCAACACCACACTGAAAACTAAAGAGGTTAAAATACAAAGCCACTCTTATTAATTTATTGAATCAGTTCTATAGCTAGATTGAGTGCATGTAATAGTAATTTGTCTTCTGCAAACACAAGCCTTATTCTGAAGCACAAGTAAACAAAACCATTACCATTCTATTATGAAACAATGCCAGAGTATATAATATTCACTCTACTTACAAAAATACAAACCACACGTAAATACAAAGGATCGGTGTTGAAGGTGGGCCCTGCCCTCAATGCCTGCTAGTCTTAAATCACAGTCTTAAAGAAGATAAAATGCTGGATCGATTGATAAAAATAGAGTTTTTACAGTCTTCTCTGGGTATCTCCCTTACCTAGGGTTTTTAAGAATGATTTTATACTGAAAATACAGAGTAAAATCATCCTTGAAACAATGATCGATCCAACTAACAACCCTACAGCTATCTCGGCATATCTGAACCATATATGGAAGTTCAAATCCCCTGAAATCCCCATACTACTAAAGAGGGAAAACAACAGCTCCTCGAATGAAGGACATCCACGAAACAACAGCTGAGCAATCTTCACAAGCATCTGAAAGGTCAGGTGAATCCAGGAGAAACGCCCCCATTGTGGATCGAATCCCCCAAATCTTTGCATAAATCTTCCTTCAAACGCCGAGACAGGTATGGAGTCGGGTAGCAAAAGACCCCTGCATAGAAGAGAAACAAAGCTTATTACTTGTCCTATCATTAAATGAAACCTAAAGGCCCAATCATATGCATAAAACAAGGCAAAGTAATAAATAAGTAATTAAAAATCACTTACCAAAGCTTAGCAATGTTGATCTCTCAAAAAGACATAATCAGATACAACAAAACTGATTATTATTTGATCCCACAAGACTTTAAGCTAGAAAATATTAGACTGAATAGTTAAAATAGGGGACCAACATCTCCCCCAGACTGAAGGTCTTGCATGTCCCTATGCAAGAAAGTTTCAGATAGACAAAATTTGAACCTTCAAAGTAGATTATCAATCCTTCGATCCAACTCCAGAGACTGAGGCTGAGGCATTAAATAGGACTTGAACCTAAAAAGGAGACCGGGTAGATTGTTGCTGTATACTAACCAATTGTTCAAACTGTTTATCTTTCTTCTTTAACTGTTTTCGAAGACTGCGATTTGTCCCTGTAACCTCATCAACCAAAGTTTGTAAGGAAGCTACTCTAGCCTTTAAAATGGCATTTTCCTGCTTGATGACCCGATCCAACCTCACATACTCTTGCAACTTCCTTGTCAGTTTAAAATTCTTCTGCCTAAAATAATCAATTCCCTGTGCTGAAGCCTCCGACTTAGTAGATTTTGAACCTGATTTGGAAAGTGATGCTTTGGCAGATTTTAGACTTGATTTTGAAGGGGATGCTGGCAGCAAAGGTTCATTGACCGGACTTGATATTGTAGAATAATGAGGAGAACCAAGAGAACCAGAGTTATCATGGGTAGAGGAAGCATCGGATGATGACAATTCGACTTGGATAGGCTCTTTATCTTTGGATTCCCTTCTCCCCTCTTTAGCAGCCATGCTGCGAGTAAATCTTCTATTGGGCAAAACAAACAAGTTTTCATGCCCCTTATCTCCCCCAGACCGATAGCTAACACACTGTCTCTTAGAGATTGGAGACCTCTTAGCATGTAATGGGGCAGGTTTCTTGCAACTATTAACAGCTGGTTCATGAGGGCAATCATTTCGGTGAACATAATTGTTTGCAGAGGAATCTTTCTCCATTAAATCAGGGATACGAGGCTCACCAGATTCATTCCTCAAGGATGACTGAAGATGAGGATTAGATAGTTCATATACGAACTGTTCCCATACCCGGCCTTGCTTCTTTAATTCAGCTAAAATGAGCATTTTAATAAGTCCATGATGGTAAAGACTGTGAGTTGGATGTTCTAGGTTCTTCCTAACTTGTGAAGCCATTTTACTCAAACTCTTCCAAAAATAAAATGGAAAATTCAGAAGCTTACCAAACTCGAAGTGAGATAATAGGCAAAAATGACAGGCTTTATAAGTGGAGAATCGGCCTTCACAAGTAATAAACTTGGTGACAATCATCAAAATATTGTGGAATTCCTCTCTAACCCAAAGCTTGGAGAAGCCCTTCTCACCCTTCACGGCCAAAAACCCAAGTTTGAAAACACAGTCATACTCCTTCCGTGATAACCAAAAATTCTTAAACCATCTATCACCGGTGCGTGGAAGTCCCGTAGCTAATGAAATAGACTCCTCTGTCACTGTAAACTCCAGGGACCCCACCTTAGCTGTATGCCCATTGAAAATCAAAGCAAATTGTAAAGAAACAACATCATCGTTGCCCTGTAAATTGGTTAAAAATGAATGCCACCCAACCCGAATGAACATCTCCTTGCACGCTACGAACTCAGGGATAGCTGACAACTGCTCATATGCTAAGGGTTCATGCTGGTTAAGCATGGTGAAGATAGGAAAGACAACGATATAGCAGAGAAATCGGACAGTCAATTCGCATGCAATGACAAAATTTCATCAATGTTTTTCCTGTGGTAAAGATAGAGACTGTAAACAGCCCGAGAGAACATGGTAAAGAATGGTAATGATAGGAAGTAAAGGTAATGAGGATGATAAACGTGGTAAAAGAAAATAATTAAAAGTGGTGGCACATACTGCCCATGATGTAGGAAATGATGACCACGATACAACACGTTTGGACTAATCCTATCCTCATAACACGTAAGAACCCAAATTGTAATAGAACAAGGTTACGATTTTTATCAAAGGTTGCCAATCAAATAATAAAGGATGGAATATTGTCAAAGTTAACACCATATAATGCCAAAGTTATTTATGGTAGTTCATAGCTCATCGACTTTCGTATTATGGCAAAAGCATTTAATTATAATCATAATCCTTAATAACAATTAAGACTTAGCCAATCATACACCCTTCCTTACTTCCATCAACATTCATTACCTTTACCATATGCATGCCAATTTTCCAATGTTTCCTTCGGCACCCCATACAGCACTCAATCCAAGACTTCAACAAATATAAAATACAGCAGTGATTTTAGGCTGATGAAGATGAATAAAAATTACTAGCATAGTAGTAATTACCAGCATCTTGAGCAGCTGCTGTGCTATTAAAGCAAATGCACTCAAATAGTGATGTAAAAACCATTAATTTCCCAAATATACATCACTCGGATGAGTTAATAAACAAGTATACTGGATTAAAAATTTGTTGGACCCTCAACAGTTTCGTGGCATAATTTTCTTATTGTAAGGTTACTGCTTCATCTTAATCACACAGGAAACTAAATTGTGTTATGAAACCAATTTTTATTAACAATACAAAACAAACAATCAGGAACGCAAACTTCAATCAATCACCCTTACTTCTATATAACTATAATTCTCAACAATCATAAATGCAGACTTCATCAATCACCCTTACTTCTATGTAACTCAAACAATCAGAAATGCAGACTTCATTCTTGTCATTCATAAAGAACTTTTTCCAGTAGGACATGTGCCACAAGGCAAGGGGAATACTAACAGAAGCTAATGGGGTACTGGTCCACTTTGACTCAGCTTCACACAGGATAGTTTGAGTAGTGCAACAAATAGCACTGAATTTCTCAGCTATGTTCAGGACTCAGAAAATATAAGGCATAAATATTCTTTTACTAGAATCAGGTAACCCAAGATGCAGAACAGCTGGAGATGATTATCAACTGGCTATCAATTGACTTTTTTTTTCAATGAGTTTATTAAATTTTAATTAACCACCCTTATGGCCTCTCTTTTACCTTTACATAGGTACATTGTTCATACAGACAAGTATAGATGAGGCTGTTAAAGAAGATATTAGAGTCAGAACCCACTGCCAGCAAGCCTGTTCAGTACTCCGGTGGGGTAACTGTAACATCTAAGAAGCTTCTTCCCCAGGCAGATGCCCCATTTCCAACAGGCCTGTTCAGCACCCTGATGGGTTTTCCTGTTTATACCACAGGTCGGTACCCGCTTCCAGCGAACCTATTCAGTATCCCGGTGGGTTAACCTCTTGCGCCCATTTTCTATCAGAGGCTCTTGTCCCAATTTCACCTTAAAGATAAAGTTTATGATTTGCTCAAGCATAGATGAGTGGGGGAGCTTCTCTGAAAACCATCTAGGAGTGGGATGGTACCAGAATTGGAAGAGTATTCTTTGTACATGCCTGTAAAAATTTTCCCAGATGAACAACTAACCTTTGCAACTGTAGAAAGTGAAAGTCATAAAGTGGCTGTACAAAAATTTATATATATGTATTTAGTATTATAACATCCAATAGATAATAACCCCCAAACTGCCCATTCCTGGATACCTTTTTCAAAATGATGCCTGTCTTAAAAATAATTTCATGCCCATAACTATTACTAAAAACAATTCCCTTGCTCCATCTAGTGTGAAACCAAGTCAAATGGTCCTAGTAACCCATAAGTTCATAAGCAAAAACCCCTTAAATCACTAATGGAGACAATGCCAGGTGGATAAGTACTCATATGAATAACGAGGACAGGTCTGAAAACCCTAGCAACACACATGTTATTTACTTGATACAGGCATTCCAATTAATCAGTGAAACTCAGAAATTAACCCAAATTAACACAGTCCTTAAAAATGCTTTGCAAAAATAATCAAAGGCTGAAATAGGGGTAGTGATGAAAAGACTTCCCTTAGGTTTCAAAACATTCTGAGCCTTACTGAAAAGAATATCTGCACCCTTCCAAAAAGAGACCTAATAAAACAAATTCCTGTACATATGTACAAAAAACAATTCCATTGAATATTACTGTGAGAGAGTAAGGGACGAAGAAGTCATTTCTTCACCTACCAGCTCTAGTTTAGACTGCTGACTCATGTTATGGATGAACTCTTGCTTAGAGAGAGGTTTGTGATATACCTTTAACTGATGTCCATTCACCACAAAGGCAGTTTGTTCTTCATCTATTGTCTTTATTTTGACAGAACCATTATCAAAAACAGCCACAATTTCATATGGCCCCATCCATCTAGTGGTAAGATTACTTTTGAAATGTTTGAACCGTGAGTCAAACAACAGAGCCCAATCACCTTCTTCAAAAGTCTTCTTCTTCAAAAATTTATCATGCCACTTAGTCCGCTGATTCTGTATCAACACAGTTCATTGGACAACATCTTGTCTGATTTCATCAAGCTTATTTAATTGCATCAGCCTCTGCTCCTGGGCTTCATCTAAATTCAGGCTCAATTGTGCAGCAGTACGAAAAGTCTTCACCTGAAATTCTATAGGAAGCAGAACCTGTTTCCCATAAACAAGCTGATATGGGGTATACCCTGTGGTATTTCTCCATGTAGTTCTGTAAGCCCACAATGCCTCGGGTAGCCTGTCTGCCCAGTCTTTGTGATGCAGCTGTACAGTCTTAGTTAAAATGGATTCTAACACCTTATTTGTTGACTCCACCTGCCCATTTGCTTGAGGGTGGTAAGGAGAAGATTTATAGTGCTTAATCCCGTACTGTTCTGTAAGTGCTTTCATGGATTTAAAGACAAACTGTGCTCCATTGTCAGTCACAATTTCACGAGGAATGCCAAAGCGAGTAAAAATTTCTTTGTAAATAAATTCAATGACTGATTTCTCAGTGGCCCTCAATAGAGATTTTGCCTCAACCCATTTAGTCACATAGTCAGTGCATACTAAAATGTACCTCTTTTTCCTTGACATTGGTGAGATTGGCCCAACAAAGTCCAATCTCCACTTCTCGAAAGGTTCAATTTGTACCTGGGCCTGTAAAGGCATTTGATCTGCAGCAGTGGGTCTCCCCATTCTTTGACAGCTGTCACAGCCCTGTACATATTTTTCAGCATCTTTAAAAAGTGTAGGCCAATAATACCCTTGATGTAACACCTTATATGTTGTCCGCTTGTCTGAGAAATGGCCTCCACAAGGTCCATCATGACAGGATTGAAGGATGTCATACATCTCATCCTCCCTCACACACCTCCTGATAATCAAGTCTAGACCTGTTCGAAAGAGGTCATTGCCTGCCCATGAATAATTGGCACTTTGCTGTATGATTCTTCGTTTTTCATAAGATGACAGATGAGCAGGTATTTTCCCTGTAACCAAATAATTGGCTATATCTGCAAACCATGGTGTTTTAATAGAAACAACAAATAAATGTTCGTCAGGGAATGTATCATCTACAGGAACATTATCATCAGCATGAGTCAATCTAGAGAGGAAATCTGCAACTAGATTTTCCTTCCCTGGTTTGTCAACTATGGTAATGTTAAATTCCTGTAGCAAAAGCAACCATCTAGTAATTCTGCCACTAGTGATAGGTTTATTCATTAAAAATTTAATAGCATAATGATTAGTATGAACAAATACATCATAACCAGTAATATAATGCCAGAATTTATCGATGGCATGAACCACTGCTAAAAACTATTTTTCAGTTACTGTACAGTTCAGTTCTTCAGGTGTTAAATTTTTACTGATGAAATAAATAGCATAGTAAGACTGATTTTCTTTCTGTCCGAGCACTCCCCCCAAGGCAGTGTCTGAAGCATCAGTTTGTATATGGAAGGGAAAAGACCAATTTGCCCCCCGCAGAACTGGTGTTGAAGACAATTCTGATTTTAAGGTGTCAAAGGCTGTCTGACAGTGTTGATCCCAACAAAAACCACTGTCTTTGGCCAATAATTTGAACAGTGGGGCTGCTATCTTTGTAAAATTAGCAATAAACCTACGATAGTACCCTGCATGTCCCAAAAAACTTCTGACTTCTTTTTGTGTAGCTGGTGGAGGTAGACTAGTAATGATTTCAATTTTTGCTGGGTCTACCTTCATACCTTCTGATGAAATGTGGTGCCCTAAAACAATACCCTCAGTTAACATCATCTTACACTTTTCATGACTTAAAGCAAGATTTGTTTCTTGGCACCTAATTAAAACTTTCTCCAGGTTATCCAAGGCTTCTTCGAAATCATTACCGTAGACTGTAAAGTCATCCATATATATTTCCACACAGTCATGGACTAAATTAGCCAAAATACCTAACACTGCCCTCTGGAAAGTTGTAGGAGCGTTACACAGTCCAAATGGTAATACCTTGTAAGCATAAGTTCCCCATGGGCAGGTGAAAGTAGTTTTTTCTTGATCCTCAGGGGCTATTCTTATCTGGTTATACCCACTGTATCCATCCAGAAAAGAAAAATATTTTTTTCCTGACAATGTATCCAAAACCCGATCTATGAAGGGAAGAGGGAAGTAGTCTCTGAGAGTTGCTTTATTTAATTCACGAAAATCAACACATATTATCCACTTACCTCCCTTCTTCGGGACAATCACCAATGGAGATACCCATTTGCTATCAGAAATGGGATAGATGAAATCTGCATCCAGCAATTTTTGTAATTCATCTTTCACAATGTCTTTAAGCGCAGGATTCATTCTTCTCTGTGGCTTCCTTACTGGTCTAATATTTTCCTGCGTATAGATGTGATGAATGCATGTGTCAGGGTGAATGCCTTTCATGTCTGTATAGACCCAAGCAAATGCCCCAGACTGTGCTTTAAGTAAATTAACTAACTGATTTTGCTGGTCTTGAGACAGATTTGCATTAATAAACAAAGATCTCCCTGGACTAATCTCCATTGGTATAGTTGCAGCTCCAACCTTCTCATCTATGAATAAAAATACTGATGATGAGGTGGCTGAAGGGTAGTACTGTTCTTGAAAATCTTCTGTGAAAACATTGTCGAAGTCAGAGAAGGATTGAGGAAACTCAATACTAGTGGTGGCTGAGATAAATTGATCTAGGATATCATCCTCAGTCTGGTGTTCCAACCCCCTAGTTTGAATGATGGACAGTAAGGGTTGTCCCACATCCTCATCCCTGTAAGGATTCTCTAACCATAACATGTTTTCCAACACAGGCTATGCTGGGGGATAAATAATCAGGTTTTGTAGAGAAGTGCCATTTGATATAGTTAAAATACCTTCTCTGCATCATATAAAGGCATTAGCAGTGGCTAACTAGGGCCTGCCTAGTATAACAGGATGTTCCCCCATTGGGTGTTTGGTTTGGAGTACCAGAAAATCCACTGGATACTCCCAAGAAGCTACTGTGACAGTAATGTCATCTAAGGCCCCCACAGGTTTGACTGTGCTCCTATTAGCCAACTCCAAAATAATAGGAGTAGATCTAAGGAGATTATGTAACTGAAGTCTCTACATGGTGGTCATAGACATGACATTAATGGCAGCCCCCGGGTCAACTAGAGTGTTTCCTATTGGAATCTCATTAATGCAAATAGTTACCACTGGGTTTCCAGGATTTGCAAATTTTGGAGGTAAGGAACAGTCTGAAATATAATTGGACAACTGGCCTAAAACATTTATCGTGGGTGGGTCTTTTTGTTTTCGACTAGGTTTCTTTAAGCACAGTTCCCTTACCAATTTTGAATAGATAGGGACACCTCTAATAGCCTGAAGTAATGGAATCTTGATAAAAACATTTTTCAACTCATTTTCCAAATCAAACTGTGGACGCACCTTAGGCTTCTCTATTAATAACCTCTCTGGGTAAGGGGGGTTGTTATTTACTTGTGGATGAGCAGGTGATTGGAAATGAGTTCCCAGTGCTTGAGTGTTTTCTGAGGCAATCTACACTTCTTCTTCCTCTGTAATCTCTTTTTCATCATTTTCTTCTCCAGTCTCTTCATGAATAATCACTGCTGGAGGGGTTTTATTTAATGTTTTCCCATACCTTAATTGTATTTCCTGTAAAGGATCTGAATGAATTACGTAAGTTGGAGCCATTTGAATTTCAGCATTATGAAGAGGCTGGGGAGGTATTTTATTAGGGTTTGGGATAGGTTGGGCTAGAAACAACGTGGGTCGAGGTGGGTTTGTATTTTGATATTGTTGTGGAACTGGGGGTATAGGAGGAAGTGCAGGTGGTGTAAAGCCTGGTAATAGCTGCTGCATATTTGGTGGAATTGGACAGTAACTAGGAGGGGCTGTTGATTGTGTTCCTCCATAGGGTTGTCCTTGTGGTCCCCCATATGACTGTCCCCACAAACATTGCTGCCATGGTTGGGTCTGAGTAGGTTGAGAGGGCCAATTCTGCCACATTTGTGGACTCCATGGCTGTTGAGATTGCTGCATGGGATAGTAATATGCAGGGTTTGGAAAAACAGGCTCTGGGTACATGTTTTGGGGTCTAGGCTGCCAAGGCCTTCTTGATGCATATGATGTATCGGTAGGTTCAGCATTAAGCTTGTAAAAAGCTTGCAGTTCTGGTAAAGAAGGGCAATTGTCAGTTGGGTGTTGATCAGAGCAAAGAGCACAAACTGAAATGGTATTAAGAGGGCACTCTTTCAAAGGGTTTCTTTTTCTGCATTTAGGGCAAAATATGTGTAGTGTTGCTATGTCCTCCTCCTCTTTCCGTTTCTTTGTTTTCAATGCATCAAATTGGGAACTTAAAGTGCCTAAAATGTCAGTTTTGAAATTTTCTAACAGGTTCCCCAATTCAACTCCTGTGACCCCACTAGTTCCTGCTGTTCTAGAAATATGGGAAGGACCTTCCCTTGTGCTTTTTCCTGCCTTGGCTCTACTCCTAGAATATTTTCTGCATAGTTCAGTAATCTCCTCAAAGGATTTATGAGATACATCACCTGAGGCCATCAAGTTGAGGATTTCTACATATTCATCCAGAATCCTTTTCAGAAAAAGAGTTCTAACTGCATCCTCCTATAAGGTATTATACTTAGACTTCTGTAATACAAAGCAGAAGTGTTCTAGGAAGTCCTCAAGACTCTCTTCTTCGTGCTGTTGCATTTTAAAGATATCATTTTGGGAGTCTCTAGGTCCACAGTAGTCTCGGTATTTTATGAGGAAAGCACTCTTCATCTGTTCCCAAGTTCGGATGGTGGATTCCCCCAGGCTCATAAACCATCTAAGTGCAGAATCCTTAAGGGTGGCTAGAAATAGTTTTAACTTTTGTGCATCCTGTAGATAATTATAACTCCTGCATAAGATGTCAAACTCAAATAGAAAAGTATCTGGATCTTCAGTAATTTTCCCATAGAAGGTAGGTAATGAAGATGCTGGGATATTTTTCATACTGACATCCCGTGTAAGATCCAGAATGGGGAAGCCAAAAGTTGTTTCAGTTCGTCCCTCATGTTCTCCCTCTCCTTCCATCTAGTGTCCAGTTTCCTGATTACTCATGACAAGAGGGTTCCTAAACCAATTGACACCTAACCTGTCTCTTCTTGGGGATGGAATGAAGTCCCAATGGTCTGGCCTAGGCCAAGATTGGAGATTGAAAGGTAAATCTGTGGTAGATTCTACTTGAGAAACCACTGGATTCTGAGTATGTCCAAGAAGGGAGTTCACTTTTTCTATGTTCACTGTGTCAACCAAGTTGGGATTTTCCTTTAGAGGTGAAGCTTGTTGGATCTGTGGGATCTCTACTGAATGTAACTGTTCACTGAGTGTAACCTCAGTTCCTGATGGTCTGGTCCCTAATTCCACTGAATATTGAGTGTTGTTGTTTTCAGTTTTGTGGCCGGTATTCCTATCCCTAGGGTTAGTGAAGGGGGGGGGTTTGTTCTTTCCAATAAGATCGGAATGAATTTTAATGAATCTTCCCTTACTATCTCTGGGTCTCATCAAAACAATTACTGAAACTAACAAGACTTTTTAATCAAATGAATCGAAATACCTATTCGACAAATGGGTTTGAAGGAACCTGTTATAGCAGATGCGCAGGTTCTTACCTCTCGTCTTACCGTCCCTTCTCCTCCAATCTACAAAAAGAAAAACAGTCAAGAAATCAAATAGAGAACAAACTGATCAAAACAATGTCTAAATATATCTACTGCTACTATTGCTATTAGAGCAATCACACATCTATGCTACAAATGCTGTGAAAAATGAGCAAGATACCAGTTTACCTGGAGCAACTCCCCGGCAGCGGCGCCAAAATGTTAGTTAAAATTAATGATATTTAATTTACCTTGATATAAATATCGACCGGAGTACGTATACTTTGAGTTGGTACACCGTATGTGCGGGCAAAATAGTTTCACTCCTCAAAATTCTAGTCTACTTACAAACAAAATAAAATGGATAAAGCTAATACTGTATGGAATGATCAATGTTAAGAATTACTAGATCTATTTCTAAAGAAAAATTAATTTGCTGATCCCTACCTTACTTGTAGCAACCTACAGCAATCTTTCAAAACAATATGAAACTACAATAACCTTCCAAAATAACACTAGGCTACAACTATCATGTATAAGAAACAACTTATTAAAAAGAACTTGTCTAATCTTACCTACCAATGAATATGGTAAGTTAAAACTGCAATCTTGATGCTAAACTTAGACAAACATTCCTTACTCACAAACACTTCTAAATGAAATCTGTCTCTGCTTTCATCTTAAACCACTCACACACAGCTGATAGAATGAAGTCTCTCCTGCTGCTACGTTCTATATAAAATAAAATGCTGGAATTATTTCAAAGAATGCACACCAATAAGTACTGAAATCATTTGAAGTATAAACCATTGAAACAACACTCCTAAGAAACAACACTACAAACCATAATCTTATTCAACCTCCAAAAGCATGAATCTAACTGTTATTTAATCAACGCATAAGGTTGATTGAAAAGCCCTAAGTACTCTACAAACTAAAATCTTCAAATCTTCTACTAACTCCACAAATGCTGCAAATTCTTTTGAAATCCACACAACACAATCAGAAAATATCCTACAGTCTTATAAGCTCAAAAGTCAAAAGGATTAAACCGCTATTGGAGCTATTCACTAGTCGCTATAATGCTAACAACAAAAGAAATATGAGATTTCAATCTAGTCTTTTCATTAAATCGATTCTACAATAAACCAAATCAAATCCATTACACAGTTTGTAAATGCCATAACTTTGGGCAAAAGAATCATATCCATCAATGAGCAACACCACACTGAAAACTAAAGAGGTTAAAATACGAAGCCACTCTTATTGATTTATTGAATCAGTTCTACAGCTAGACTGAGTGCATGTAATAGTAATTTGTCTTCTGCAAACACAAGCCTTATTCTGAAGCACAAGTAAACAAAACCATTACCATTCTATTATGAAACAATGCCAGAGTATATAAGCTTCACTCTACTTACAAAAATACAAACCACACGTAAATACAAAGGATCGGTGTTGAAGGTGGGCCCTGCCCTCAACACCTGCTAGTCTTAAATCACAGTCTTAAAGAAGATAAAATGCTGGATCGATTGATAAAAATAGAGTTTTTACAGTCTTCTCTGGGTATCTCCCTTACCTAGGGTTTTTAAGAATGATTTTATACTGAAAATACAAAGTAAAATCGTCCTTGAAACAAGGATCGATCCAACTAACAACCCTACAGCTATCTCGGCATATCTGAACCATAGATGGAAGTTCAAATCCCCTGAAATCCCCATACTACTAAAGAGGGAAAACAACAGCTCCTCGAATGAAGGACATCCACGAAACAATAGCTGAGCAATCTTCACAAGCATCTGAAAGGTGAGGTGAATCCAGGAGAAATGCCCCCATTGTGGATCGAATCCCCCAAATCTTTGCATAAATCTTCCTTCAAACGCCGAGACAGGTATGGAGTCGGGTAGCAAAAGACCCCTGCATAGAAGAGAAACAAAGCTTATTACTTGTCCTATCATTAAAAAAAACCTAAAGGCCCAATCATATGCATAAAACAAGGCAAAGTAATAAATAAGTAATTAAAAATCACTTACCAAAGCTTAGCAATGTTGATCTCTCAAAAAGACATAATCAGATACAACAAAACTGATTATTATTTGATCCCACAAGACTTTAAGCTGGAAAATATTAGACTAAATAGTCAAAATAGGGGACCAACACAAACCTTTAGTAATTTTGAGCAAATTCACTCAATTCTTCATGTAGAACACCTGTAGAAGAGAGATCTTGTCCCTGCAATGGCTCTAATACCATGTAAAATTAGTCACAACAGATCTATTGAACAAGAATATCAATCACAAAGATGTAAAACAATTTCGAGTAAAAAATGTGCAAGAGAGATGCATTAGTGCTCTATAATCTAGAATGGTAGAATTACAATACAATACTGTCACAATGAGTGAGCAATTCGAATTAGCCAAGGAGTTCATTCGAATATACTGCATGGTGTAGCTTGGCTCCAACTAGGAGTCCTCATCATCATCAGTGGTGGTCATTAATGCACAAGTCACTGTTAGATAGGTTTCAAACTGAGTCTAACTGAGTCTAATAAGTGTAACTGATGGTAATGGCACTAATGTAGGGATGGAGGCTCAATGGAGGGTGCATGAGGAGTTAACTGCACTCAAAATAGGTAGTCATGTCTCATCAGAGGTCAATCGGAGTAGAAACAACAGTTAGGAGTCAGTCTATCCTAAAATGAAGGAAAGACACAAGCTAATTGAAGTGAACTAGACTGGTAGGTGAGAAAAGGTGCGCTTCTCAAGTGGTAGATGAGAAGTGGGCACATCCTTGACTAGGAAGGATAAAAAAGAGTGGAAAGTGGCTCTTGGGTGCTGGCAGACTAGGGACTAGGTGCTGGAGGCATCAAACTGGTGACTACGTAGCATGTAGATGCATGCATTAATGCAAAGTACATACTGAATGATGAGATATCCTAACATGGACATGTCTTCACCTAGGGGGAAATGATAGGAAATCTTCACCATTTGCTATGAAATTCGAGATTTATGTTCATTAAAAGGATTAGGTAATGTATATGAAACTTATTCAGGACATTAATGAATCTCCATACATCATAAAAATTACATATATGAACTAATACAAGTCAAAATAAAGCAACTTCAAGATTTCATAACAAGATATGAAAAAAATGGCACCATTTAGGCATTGCTTGGTATTTTGACATTGTCTCACTTGGTATTTTGACCCAAGGATCTTTTGAGAAGAAAATACAGATTAAATACCTAATATTACAAATAAATGGGGCCACAAGATCTCCCCCAAAGAGATCATCATCTCACCAAGTGCGCCCTTCCTTCAAGAGCCAAAATATGAAGAGAAAAGTGAGAAAGGGGTGGAAACAAGTTGAAGAAGAGAACGTCATGAGCAGCCCTGTAGCTTCAAACTGCAACAAATGACTCCATTGTAGATCCAAATGAAAGGTCTGAATGGCCTCTCCAATTTCCAATTAGGATTGTTGTTAAGGATTATACCCTATAGCAGGGGATGGATGCTATCAATGAACATGGGGCTTGACAGATAGATACATAAGATCTTACATTCATTACTGTAAAAAAATGAGATTAGGGTTTAGGAAAGAGTACCTTATTTACGATGACTGGTCCTAGCTTTCTCCCAATATCCACAACAATATACTTGCAAAATACACAGACCTTCCTCAAAACGTTCTGACTATAAATATATAATGATATTGACAGCAATACAACATTAATTATAATCAAAATTCAATAGAAATAACACTCTATTGGTATGGGAAAGGTATCTCAATATTTATTGTAAAATAAATGCAACAAAATACAATTGATATACCTGATCTTGTTCCAAGCACTTCTGTAACTAAGTTCTGGGCTCCTGCTCCTCTCTTGACTAGAAATTCCTTTAGCATAACAATATCTCTCCTCTCTATTGGTCCCTTCCTCATGGATTCCCTTTGTATTTATGGAGATTCGTGAGGCAGTTGAATTGGGAGGTTGGGGGAGTTATAATACCAAACTTAACTAATCCCAATTTATAATCTTAATATATTTTTCAATTTCATCTTAAGATGTCCGCAAGTATGACACTAGGAGACCGGCGCATGATCCACGGGTATCTCTCTAAGAAACTCATGCATGCAAAATTTTAACTGATGTCCACAGGTTGTCAACATTAGAACCCGCACATGACCCACTAGATTTCAATACTAAGAGTCGCGGTTTTCCAATGAAATATGTAGAAAAAATAAGGTTTGTAGCTGAAGATGTGAGATCTCAACACTCAAATCATCTAAGGTTAATCTAGCTCTTCCATCCATAGTGTCCTTTTGTGTGATTGACAAGGCAATGTGATCATGGACGGAGAAGTGCAGATTTGACCTATAACAGATTCCCCCTCATGTGTGAGGTCGAAGGGAAATGATGGCCGAAATACATTACAAATCCAAGTCAGAGGAGGAGCAAGAAACCACAGGATGAAGTCACAAAAGCACCTGAAAGAAAAACCAAGGTCAGCGAGCAATTACAATCTTGACATCATATAGATGTTCAGTATAATAGAACATAATATCCAATACATAATTGGGAGATGTATATAGCATGGCCACTAAAATACAAGCGTGGATCATTGACCAAAAATAGGAGATCATATCCATAACAACAAGCTGTATATATGTCTCATTAAGAGCCAAAAATGAGTGTGGCTCAGTCTTGCGCAACTTGGGTAATAACATCATAATGATACTAGAGTCCCAAGGTACGAACCCTATCCATGTGAATAAATGAGCTGGAGTCGAACATGGGGGGTATCGTTTGATTACCAGTCATTGATGTATACCATTAACAAACACGAGGGCATCCACCAATAATGAAAATGGGAGCCAAGGTACCAAGTACATTCGAACAAGTGTGAATAAGTGGTCTTGAAGTCGAACACTTGAAGAATCCATCGAATAGGATACATTGATGTATTCCCACTATTCAACAGCGAGGGAAATTGCCACTAATGACTGCAGTCCCCAAGGTACTATATGAAACTCTAAAATTCATTCCCAGAGCATGAAGAGCTGAAGTCGATGGGAAGAAGTCCGTTGGAAGGGAGGCCTTAATGCATCCTCCATCATCCAACATGAGGAACACTCAAAGGATTGAGTTGATTTGGAGTAGGATTGATACAATATGAAACAAACTGACACCAAGGCTGGCCTAAAAATGAAGTCAAGGTAACTACAGAATGGCCAACACAGGCTGTATTCTTGAATAGTGAGCACGACACAAAAGTGACTTAGGAATATTTTAACATAACGGGAACGTGATATAAATCCGTAATGTAGGAGACATTAGCAGATTCTCCATATGATTGTAAGAGTAACCAATCAGAGGAGTAGAAACTCTGAGATCAAGTTCATCCCAAGGTCAAAAACTGAAACCCAACTGAATGATGGACTCAAAAAGGTGCTTTGTTCAAGGACATGACTGACTGCTACCTTTAACCTAAAAAGATGTTTGATAACCCACTCTTCCCTTTTCTCTTTTTATCAAAGAATATATTTCTTGTTGGTTTTAATGAGTCCAAGAAATCAAACTCAATAGTCTCTCTTCAATTTTTAAGCAAGCTCGAAGAAAGAGGGAGAAGACTGTGTGACATAAGTCCAACTATGTGTAAATTTAACGAGTCCATGGGAGGGAAACACATGACCATCTTCATTTTTTATAGAGGTTGAAGAAGAGATAGACGATTACTCTATAATACTGGTCCATGGATTTTAATATCGAACCTGGATCGGTTCATGCTTGTTGGTGTTTTCTTTTTTGAGGAGTCTGGAAAACTTAAACAATAACTCCATACACCTTCTCGTGGATTTCACATCGAGCCCGAGTTGGTAAGTGCTCATCGGTGTTTTCTTGTTTGAAGAGTCTGGAAAACTTAAATAATAACTCTATATACCTTCTCGTGGATTTCACATCGAGCCCGAGTAGGTGAATGCTCGTTGGTGTTTTCATGTTTCGAGAGTCTGAAAACCCTAAAAAAAAATACAAGAAATACTTTTTCGTATGGTTAGTCTGCTCACCCGAAAAAGTATAAAACGACGAGAGAAGAACTCTTCTAGCCACGTATGACCAGAGTATTCCTTTTTTGTAAATGATCCACAAAATTCAGGAAAAGGGTTAAACTTATACTTAAGTGGAAGTCGCTTCAAATCCTTTAACGAGTCTGAAATGACAACTATACTCGATGATCTTGTTTATTTTGGAAAAAGTCTAACAAGGGCTTAAAAAGACTTTATAAAAATCTTTTTCGTAAAGGTTTAACGAGCCTGAAAAAGTAGACTCGCGACCTCCTTACTGTTTTTAACGAGCTCAAAAGAGAGATGGAAGAATTCTCATAGCTTCCTTGTTGTTTTTAACGAGCTCGAAGTGAAGGTGGAAGAATGCTCATAGCCTCCTTACCATTTTTAACGAGCTCGAAGGAAAGGTGGAATAATGCTCGTAGCCTCCTTACTATTTTTAATGAGATCGAAGAAAAGGTGGAAGAATGCTCATAGCCTCCTTACTTAACGAGCTCGAAGAAAAGGTGGAAGAATGCTCATAGCCAGATTAATGTCCAAATAAATGTCAGACTGCATTATAGACTCTAGGAAAAATTCATCAGAAGGAAGTATATCATCCCAGATAGAACACATATCTAAACGTTCAGATAGAGTCATCATCTGATCAACTGTTGGGAACCAGTCCCGCTAAGGTAAGCATGAATTCAGAGGCTTCTTCTCAGTATCAATTGGACTCAAGGAACAAATTATATGCCACATAATTTGGTTGTGACATGGTAGTGCCTACTGATGGGGGATATACTTGGTCTGTAGTTGGGAAATAAGAGGGGTCAACAAACGCAAGCTGATCGATAGTGACAATGCTTTCGTTGTGAGAAAAATGCATCACACAAAAGAGCGTAGACACCACAGCCTGCATAGAATATACGTAATCATGCCCGAGGATCATATCAGAGTCCATAGGGTCCTTTAAAACCATAAAATCAACTAAGACTATTTTTTCACCCAAAGTAATAGGTACCTGAGGGAGAAATCCCAATGGTTCACTAAGTATTTTATCGAAAGTCAACGACCAATTAACAGCTTGAACAAGGTTAGGAAAACCTAAATCTCTCCAAGCATAAGGGGATAAGATACTAACATAGGCTCCTTCATATACAATACATCGATGAAATGCATGGTTGCCGATATCAACCTTTATCTGGAAAGGTGTAGAATAAGGAAGGTGAGGCCCAATTAGACTATTCCAATCAAAGGAAATGATCCTAGAGCTTGGTATGGGTTCACTCAACATAGATGAAGTGACCCCATTTTCAGAAACATTTGAATTGGTAATTGTTACACCTAAATCTTGTCACCTTAAGACTCTGTGTAAACATCCCTGACGTTCCCATGACTAAGAAATCAAACTGCAAGAGATATTGACCCATTTCCATAGGGTTTTGTAAGGTTGTCAGAGGTCATCCTTGTGCAGCATGCGACATCATAGGTTTTCCTACTGCAGCCTGCGATGATGTCAGTTAAATGGATAAAAGGGAATCTTCAAGCCATATCTCGAAGGTGTTTAATGTGGATCTCTATCCCTAACCTATAGGGGACTTGACATTCGGTTCCCTATCCCTTTGGGAGGATCCCTTAGTCCTCTCCCACTATATCTGAACCTACCCTATCCTCTTAGTCCTATATATATGAAGCTCATTCCCATTCCAAAGGGAGGAAGTCTATAACACTTGCATGCTGGTGAAATTAGCTTAGGAGATCTCTACTCATCTCTTAGGAAACCTATACTTCCTTTGGAGGATTTGGCATTAGCTTTTTGGAGGAGTATTGCAATGTTAAGCTTTGGTTGTAATCATCTCTGTTTTGTACTTCCCTCGTTTAATACAGTAATATAAACTCTTTCCACCAAATTTTGTTGTATTAATAATGTTTGTGTAGTTTACTTGCTTAACCGTTTACTTAGATCTGTTACTGTTTAGATATTTTTGTACTGCTTGTATTGTTCTGTATGTCTTGACAGGTCTTGCAGCTGAGATTTGAAGACTATGGAGGTTGGAACAACATCAAGGAGAAAGATCTACAAGCTAGAGGTAAGACATCTAATCACTCGATCTTTAACTAGATCTAGGAAAGTAGTTTCATATTCTGTCCCACTTGTTCTAGATTCACGTTGAACTAGGGAGATCATGCCTTAAGTTCGCTTTCGGTAGGTTTTCTGGTAACACGTTTGGCGACTATATTGGGGAAAACGTGCATTGTTTTAATTTTTCAGTTTGAAAGTCATTTTCTATGATTTCTTTGTGAGCCATTTTATTTTCCTCCTTAGCCTCTTCCACCACAAGATCTTCTCATTGAAGGATCTGTTGACTTCCTTTGAGTCTGTATGCTTGATTGTCAAACCTTTTGATTGCTCATTTTTGGAGATCTTTTCATCTTTGGATTGGGATTTCTCCCATCGCACCTGCCAGAGTGATGACCTCTCCTAGGTGCAATTTGATGCTCTGCAACCTGTGCCATCGGTGCTCAACTTAGTTTCATATCCTGCAACATCGTCGGAGATCACCTGTTCGCCACCTGCGACGGGTGCTCTGTGCCTCGCCACAGACTGCAAGGAGCAGTCAATCCTATGGTTTGGGTCTTCCCCTTTCCACCTTTGAGTTTGGTTTGTTTGACAGACCTCCTCTACACTGCATCTTCCAGTTGGAGGCCTTTTTATTTTGCATTTGTAGTGTCACATTTTGTTTGGTTTGTTTTGGATTGGTTTTGGGTTCCATTTTAGATGAGTTTGAGACTTGGTAGTGGTGGACACTTTGGTATCCCCCACCTTCATCCACTTGAACTTGCATTCCCTCCTCTCCTCACCTGATCTATTCTTTGCGTTAGATCCGATCCGAGACCTCTTTTGCACATGTCAGTTAGATTTGCTTGCATCTGGTTGTTTTTTGAGTGTTTTGTGTGTTTTCAATTCATGTGAGTGCTTGTCATTTTCTTGAGAATTTCTGAGTGTTTGGAGTGCTGCAAATAATATTTCTTTTCAGTTATTCATGCTTAAAATATTATTGTTTTCAAGTTATAGTCTTGGCATATCATTTGAAAAATTAAAAGTGCTTCATTTTTACCGTTTTCAAGTGTATTTGGAAATTGTTATAAAAGTTGGTTCATGCATTGGAAATCATTCATAAGTCTTTTGGAAATTTTGAAAGGAAAGTTAATCATTTGTGTTTTTTCATGAATTATGAGCCATTCATTTTCATGAAAAATGTAGGTGAAATCAAGTTTTTGCAAAAGTGATTCCATGCTTGAATGAATTGTATGCATTTTTGGTTTTTTATGCTTTTACGCCATCATAGTGAAATTTGAAAAGTTAGTGTGCTCTAGATAGAAATTCTCTCTTTTCATCACTTAGTTTCATTTTTGATTCGAAAAGGAAAAAATAAAATGCTTATATTTGGTTTTGAGGCGTGTTGATTTTCATCTTTTGCTTGGAAAAATGAAAAGAGTACTTCCATTGTCAAATTTGGTAGATTTGGGATTTGTTGAAGTTTTGTTGTTTTGGTAAAGACCCACTTGAAAAATATTTCTCCCTCCCATACATAGTTTTCATCAAAACAAAAGTGCATTTTTTCATGTAGTTAGGGCTTGCATTATGTTTACGTTTATGTACTCACCTCATGCATTCACCTAACCGTCCAGATAAAATTAATGGTATAACTAGTGTTAACACCCAAAAAGTGCTCACTACCTCATCTACCCCATTACATGACTCATTTGTCCATATTTCCTACCATATTTGCCTTCAAAACCCTCAAATCCCATTAAAAAGCCTCCAAAAGGCCACAAAACCATAAAAAAGCCTCAAAAAGGCTAAAAAACCCCTTTATTCCTCCCAAATAGCAAAAACCCTCTAAAAGGGGAATAAAAAATATAAAATAATGAGAAAAAAGAGGAAAAAGGAGGAAAAAACCCTATACAGCTGACCTAAACCATATGGTTCCCAAAACCATGGGCCAGCACTCCACCACCAAAAACCTATAAATAGGTGATGGAGACCCCTCATTTCATATCCATAATCAAGTATACCCTTACTCTGCCAAAATCTCTCTTGAAACCCTAGCTCACCCTTGAGCTACTTTCACCATTGAGAGCCCCTTTTGGCCCATTTCCACCATTGGAGAAAGAGAAGAAGCAAAGTTGGAGCTTGGAGCAACCCTCTTGGATCATTGCAACAACTTCACCAATCTTCACATTGAAGGTAAAAATTTTAATACAAAGAAGGTCATTTATTATTTCTTGCCTCTTATGTCTCATGCACATGTTTAGAAGTAATTTCCATTTCAATGTATTGTCTTTTAATTACTGTTTATTGAACTGCTATTAAGGAGTCCCTTCTCCTTAGTAGGTGCTCATTTGCACAAGCTAGGGTGAAAACCCTAGCTACAGCTTATCTCGCCGGATTCATTTTTCCGCGCTCGTGATGATGCTTGAGATCATTTCTCGCTCTCACTTGGTACAGTTTCAACATTGTGTCCTGACACCTTGCTGCCTCAGTTTGCGTGCCACATCGGTTGCCGTCGGATTGTTCCACATATTTACATGAGCCATTCACTTCTGTCATACTGCAATTATTTTGTTATTTTTCCACCATTCATTACCCCACAAGGAGGCCCACCAGTGTTCCCCCCCCACCCTCGTTCTTGGTCATCATAAATGTTCCTTGATTGAGCACTTCCTTCTTGCCTGGCCATTCCTTTTGTTCGGTATAATTTTATCCCTTTTTCGGGCCGGACAAGTCCTTTACGAAAAAGGCACTTAGGGAGTTTCTGTTAAGCTCTTTTCTGACTCCTAAAACAATGAAAAGATCGCCGAGCAATCTTTCTTCCTTTCATGCTCGTTAAAGTACCTGAAAGGGCGTCTATCTGGTGTAAGTTTAACCCTTTTCCGGACCTGGTAGACTAATTACGAAAAAGGAATACTCTAGTCACACCGGCTAGAAGAGTTCTTAATTGCATCCTTTTATGCTTCTTTGGGCCTTGGAGACTAACACACGAAAAAGAAACCCCCTGGAGTCTTCTTATTGCTTTCAGACTCTCTAAAATTGAAAGCAACCACGAGCATGAACTGTCTTGGGCTCGTACAAATCCACACAACAGTACCATTCCATTATTTCAGAGTCTTCTTATCGCTTTCAGACTCCTTAAAATTGAAAGCAATCACGAGCATGAACTGTCCCGGGCTCGTATAAATCCACACGACAATACCATTTTACACACACTTCTTCTAGTTCCTTAACCCATGAAGAAGTCCCCCCGTGCCTCCTGGCACTATGATCGATCATCTCGGCAGCAGCCCCAATCAGGTCGCCTTTGTTCAGAGTAGTCTGCAGTCTCCTGCCATTTTACACCAGCTTGAGTCTCCCTCATCCCAGTCACTATCCTTGATCCATTACAACTATGATCCCTTTCCCATCAGTCAGTTTCATATGCTGCCCGATCGCCCCCGCCATCATACTCTGAACAAAGGAAGTTTGAGTACACCCACTCTGCTTGCCCAATTATCCCCCACAGTTTGTCAGTCCTACCATCAGTACTCTCACACTTCGGTTCTCCCCCTCGCTCTCCTGCCAAGGAAACATCATTGCCTTGATAGTTGCAGGTCTCCCTCTGTCGACGACAACCCCTCTATTCCAGAGGATAGACCCAGAGGTCCCTACACCTTGGACCCATCACCATCTGTGGTGAGTGCCTACAGACCATTTTGAGAGGAGTCACGATTGCCTCTCTAAGTGGTTGTTTCTCACATGCTCAACTTCAACACCTTCATCGCATTGTTGAGAATCGCGGAGGGTTTATATCCCTTCAGTTATTGGTCGAAGACCCCGGATTTCCCCCGACTCTAGCACATTGGTGAGTCACTTCGGAACGCCCAGTTATATGTTCCCGTGGATGTCTGTGTTGCGTTGGCGATTGTATTCGGAAGCCATCCAGGTATATGCTTCCTTGAGTACCCAGTTTAGTTCCAGTTCAGTGTACCATTGAGAGTATGACTCCCCGTCACTATGCTCCAGCAGCTCATCAGTTCCTTTGGTACCACACTCAGTAGCACTGTTGTCATTCCAGTGTATCAGTTCTTCAGCTCAGACATGGTCAGCCTAGCAGTATGTCTCAGCTTTGTGTCCCCTCTGGACCCTTACGATGTACACAGTGGTTCTCTATGTATCCTACAGGTCCCCCTTTTCGGGCCTCGCAGTCATTTTTATGTATCTTGATACGAGCATGGGTATGCCCGGCTCGTCCATATATTGAGATTCTTCCTCATTCATTATTTGAGGTCATGTATATGTCAGGTCCCCATATTTTGGACCCCATTGTTATTATTGTTCTATATCTCGATACGAGCATGGGAATGCTCGCCTCGTCCATGTGATCAGATTATTCCTCATCCATTATTGAGGTTATGTACTTTTAGTTTTTGCAGTTGTTCGGGATCATTGTTTCGGGCTCCAGTTTGTTTCTTCTCTGCTCCACACCCCAGGAAAACCATTACAAGACTTATGATTTCTATCGGCCATACGATGAGCTCCTGCCCTCACACATCAGGGGGCAATCTGTTAACACCCAAAAAGTGCTCACTACCTCATCTACCCCATTACATGACTCATTTGTCCATATTTCCTACCATATTTGCCTTCAAAACCCTCAAATCCCATTAAAAAGCCTCCAAAAGGCCAAAAATGCCTCCAAAAGGCCACAAAACCATCAAAAAATCCTCAAAAAGGCTAAAAAACCCCTTTATTCCTCCAAAATAGCAAAAACCCTCTAAAAAGGGAATAAAAAATATAAAATAATGAGAAAAAAGAGGAAAAAGGAGGAAAAAACCCTATATAGCTGACCTAAACCATGTGGTTCCCAAAACCATGGGCCAGCACTCCACCACCAAAAACCTATAAATAGGTGATGGAGACCCCTCATTTCATATCCACAATCAAGTATACCCTTACTTTGCCAAAATCTCTCTTGAAACCCTAGCTCACCCTTGAGCTACTTTCACCATTGAGAGCCCCTTTTGGCCCATTTCCACCATTGGAGAAAGAGAAGGAGCAAAGTTGGAGCTTGGAGCAACCCTCTTGGATCATTGTAACAACCTCACCAATCTTCACATTGAAGGTAAAAATTTTAATACAAAGAAAGTCATTTATTATTTCTTGCCTCTTATGTCTCATGCACATGTTTAGAAGTAATTTCCATTTCAATGTATTGTCTTTTAATTACTATTTATTGAACTGCTACTAAGGAGTCCCTTCTCCTTAGTAGGTGCTCATTTTCACAAGCTAGGGTGAAAACCCTAGCTACAACTAGGGTAAAATATTTAGTAACTTGTGTGTTAAGTTAGAGACATGTTCCAGCATTGTAAAATGTGGCAGCTGTCATTACTTTCCAGCACTGTATTCTGGGGGACGGTATTGTAGTATTCCACATACCCACCAGTATATCGAAGCTCTTTCACGTACCAACCAGTATATCGAAGGCTCTTTCACATACCTTAGGGTATGTCAAGAGGAACTTCACGTACTTGGCGTATATCGAAATGTGTTTCACGTACTCGGTAGTATATCGGAAGGTCTTGTGTCATACGGTTGTGCATTAGACAACACTACTATGGATTTGAGCTCCCACGTACCTTGAGTATATCGGGAGACACTCCTAGGATTCCTGAGATCAAATCTTGGCATCGCAATACACCGAGAACAACACTCGGGGAGATTACTACGCACGTGTCGTCCAGGTAGTTGGGTATTTAGGAAAGGGTATGGTCCCAATCCTCCTTGTCATGTTTTACTATTGGACCCTGCGGTATATAATGAGTTGTGGTGCCTTGACAATCCTGTGAGGATCTTAATTGCTTATCCACTCCTATTCACACAGTTTGCTTGTTTCTTTTATGCTTGAGTAGCATTTCATTTGTGTGGTACTTCAGAGACTCTTAGGAAGTTTATATATGGAAGATTCTTCTGGGACTACCAACCAAGAGACCCCTTTCCACGGTATGCCATTTTTTATTCCCCCTTGTGGAATTGTTGGTCCTCCCTTTATGGCTATGTTGAGTATTCTTGGATTGATGATAGGATTACCAGTATGGTTATTCTCCAATCCAGTTACACCAAGTGCACCAATTGTGTCGAACCTAGATCCTTCACCACATGAGCATCAATCTCATGGTGACCCTTCTCCTTCTTCGTGGAAAGTTGAATCGACTTCCGTCTCTTGCTCTTCTCCTACTGAAAACTCTGATGTTTGTAAGAAGACGGGTGAGAAGAAGAAGAAAAGGAAGACTAAGAAGAAGAACACTAAGCAAAAGGTCACAAACCCAACCTCTGACCATCATGTTGGGAATACCCCAACCATTGATCATCATGCTGGCGGCACCGATACACCTGTTTCGAATTTGCGTAAACCAAAATTCCCTTGAAAAATTTGTAAAGGGTCCCATTTTCTTAAGAGATTCCCTGGTATCTCCAAGGTATTAGAAATATGGTCACATTCTGAACAACTCATGTGATCAGTATCTGGGCATCATACTGATGATACCCCATCAACTAAGGACATTGTAATTAAGGGTTGGAAGGATAGAGCTGCAGAACCTTGTTGGTTATGCAAGGGCATGCACCGTACTTACCTTTGTCCTCATATGGATGAAGCTTCACAATTGTTTGAAGAAATGGACATATCCCATAAACACCTTCCAATTGATTATTGTAGGTTGTCCCTTGATCCTACATTGGTTGATAGGACAGTCAACCCAACCCCACCCTCGGTTGACCCCACTCTTTCATTGAAGAGTGAAAACGAAACGGTCGAATCAACAACATCCTTGATTGAACCCATTCCTCCCTTGAGGGATGATACCCAAGCAGTTAATCAAGTCCCATTCTCGGTTAACCCCACTCCTCCTTTGAAGAGTGAAATGCAAACGATTAATCGAGGATCACCCTTGGTTGATCCCACTCTCCCTTTGAAGAGTGAAACGCTTTCGGTAGATTGTCCGCTAGCAGTCGATCTACTTTTATCCTCGGTCCACCCGAATCTTTCATTGGAAAATGCCCAGATCGAAGTAGTCACCATCAAAAAATCTTCGTCATATCCTACTTTTCAAACTGAAAGTGAATTAGAAACCACTGATATATTTCTGGTCGGTTCAGATAGTTCTAGGAAAGGAGAAGTCTCGTCCACGGGACCTCTTCCAAGTACTGAGGTTATTTCATTTGATTGGAATATTCTAGCAGAATCTCGTCTCCCCTCAAATGTTCCTTTCCAGATATCTGTAGGTGTTGCCGATAAAGGAAATATTTCACACTATAGTTGACGACAAAGCTTCTGTTAATATTTTATCCTCAACTTCTTGGAAAGCTATAGGGTCTTCTAAGCTTGTGCCGGTTACCGGCCAGATTTTGTCTCTTAATAGAAGGCCTACCGGACCTTTAGGGATTTTTCCATAGTTACCTATCACCTTGGGAGGTAAAACTATTTATGTTGATGTCATGGTTGTCCAAGGTCCTTTAGATTTCAATCTTCTCCTTGGACGTGATTATGTCTATGCTATGAAAGTCGTAGTGTCCACACTCTTTCGAGTGATGTATTTTCCCTATGATGGGAGGATTGTTACCATTGATCATCTTTCCTTTGTGACACCCAATCATCGCATGACTGCCATTCAACAAAATTTCCTAAACATTCCACTCGTATTAGTCTTTTCTTTCCTTTAATCATGAGGGGAATGTCTCCAGCCTCTAGACACCATGTTGGGGGGCACATTACTAACCTATGGAAATCATGTTGGATAAGTGACTTTAATCTTGATCATAGTTTATTTATGTTTTAAGCTCGTTAAAAAATGAAACAGTACCCCATGAGCATAGTTCCCTTTCTATGTCAAGCTTGTTAAAAAATTAAATAGGATCCCACGAGTAGAGTTCTTTTCCTATGTGAAGCTCATTAAAAAATGAAACAGATCCTTTCCCTTTGAGTTGAGTCTTCTCGTAGAATTAGTACCTGAACCTTCTTTCCATCTGCTTATGCCTTAGGCGAATGAAATGAAGCTTGGGGGGCATGTCTTCAACCTCTGGACGTTATGTTGAAATTCAACTCGGTCGCCTCTCCACATCATGTTGGAGCTAAGTCACTTACTTCTAGCACTCATGATGGGGGTATGTACCAACCTCAGGATTCCATGTTGGGGAAGAGTCCACCAATGGGAACATTTTAGAGCATACTTTCCTTTTGGTTTTCAAGCTCATTAAACCATGAAAATAATCCTGAGTTATTCCTGTATCAAGCTCGTTAAAAAATGAAATAATACCTCTAGAAATCATACTGGAAGTAAGCCTCTAGTTTCTTGTGCTGGGGGGAAACTTTCCAACCTCTAGCCATCATGTTGGGAATAAAACTGCCAATGGGCATTATCTCGAGCATAGTTCATTTTTCTGTTACAAGCTCGTTAAAAAATGAAGTAGACATCATGATCGTTTTTCCAACCTATCTTCGAGATCGTTAAAAATAGTAAGATGGTATTTGAGCTTACTTTTCACTTTTTTTTCTTGCTTTGGTTAAAACTTGAAAAGTGGTTTGAGCTTAGTTTTTACTTTTTTGTGCTCTAGTTCAAATATGAAAAATATTCCAAGTGATTTTGATACCATTATCGTGCTCGTTAAAAATTTGAGTAAAACAGTGTGTCTAACGAGTATAGGTTTATCACTTTATCCAGCCTCGCTAGACTATTTACAGAAAAGAAAATGTGACGAGTTTACTTTTTCCTTTGTCGTAATCGGTTATCAACCATGACAAATTTGTTCATGGAGTCCTCTTTAAGCTCTTTTCAGACTCCTAAAATAGGAAAATATGGCCAAGCGAAATTGATTCGTTCACGCTTGTAAAATGATTTGAATGGTCGCCTTCCTCGTGATAGCTTACCCCTTTTTCGGACCAGGGGGCAGTACTTAAGAAAAAAGAATACTCCAACCAATCATGGCTGGAAGAGTCCTCTCTCACGTTGTTTTACCCTTCTTTCGGGCGAAGAGGATAACTTTACGAAAAAGGAAATTTGGAGTCTTCTTTAGTTGTTTTCAGACTCTCTAAACATGAAATGACACCGATTTTACCTTCTATGGACTCATTAAAACTCAACATTGAAGGGCCCGGCATGGGACGAACCCCTCCTTTCCCAAGTTCAGAAAATATTTGGGATTGGACTCATCTATGAGATGAGATTTACCGAGCATTTGTTTACCCTCTTCAAGCTCATTAAAAAACAAGTGAGGCACGCATTAGTCATGATGGGGAAAAAGGAAAAGTTTTTGTGTTACACCTTTACCATTGGAAGTACTTAGTTGTTCTTGAACATGGCACTCATTTGCATTTGCATACAGTACTTGGGTCATCTGTTTGTCCTCAATTTTTTCCTACTTCCCGAGTCTTGTTACTCCTTTGGGTCATCCAAAGAATAATTCCATCATCAGTTGCATTTGGAGTTGGCATCATTCTTGTCAGGTCAATACCGCCAAGTCATTCCATGCCCATGTTCAAGAATACATTCACTGCTCATTATTTGCAGTCAATACACCTTCCACCATGTCGATCTACTCTGAGTCAGTATTGCATGTTATTGTACCATTCGATCTACTCCAAAAATCTGTTGTCGAGTTTCGTGTCGATGATGGGGGATTCATCATGGCCCTCCTTCGAAGGATTCATCCTTGTCGACCTCAACACGTCATCCGAGGATTGAATTTAGAAACCAACCAAGTACCTTGGGCCTGCATGCCTTAATGGTAGGTTACCTTGCTTTCGACATGAGTTCACATCATTGTATCTTGATTGAAATATTCTGTCAAGCATTCGACTTTAGCTCATTCATTCACACTTGATGATATGTACTATGATACCTTGGGGATCATTTACATTAATGGTGATTTCCCTTATGCTTGTTAACGGTATACATCAATGACCGGTAATCAAGTGGTTTCTACCATGTTCGACGTCAAGACATTTGTAATCACATGGATAGGTTCATATCATTGCGGGTTCAGCTTGAAGACCCTGGGGAGTCATGTTTTACCCAGGTTACAATGGATATTGTTTGAGTCATATTACATAGATCCACTTTTGTATTGGTCGTGGCTATGTTATCATCTCATCATGGATCTACGCTTGTGTCTAGTAGCCATGATTTTGTTCATTCGGTCATTACTACCATAGATCTGCAATGTATTGGTCAGAAGCCATGTTGTGAGTCATACAAGACTGTGTTCTCAAAGTCAGTTGTACTGCAGTGGCATCCTCCGTCCGACAAGTCCTTGCCAATCCTTCTGTCAAAGCATTTCACCTATCAAGTTCCAAAAGCTTCATGCTTTGGGGGGCATTCTATTACACCTAAATCTTGGAACCTTAAGACTTTGTGTAGACATCCCTGAAGTTCCCATGACTAAGAAATCAAACTAGAAGAGATGTTGACCCATTTCCATAGGTTTTTGTGAGGTCGTCATAGGTCAGCCTTGTGCAGCATGTGACGTCGTAGGTTGTCCTACTGTAGCCTGTGACGATGTCAGTTAAATGGATGAAGGGGCATCTTCGAGCCACTTCTCGAAGGTGTGTGATGTGGATCTCTATCCATAACCTACAGGGGAGCTTGCATTCGGTTCCCTATCCCTTTGGGAGGATCCCTTAGTCCTCTCCCACTATATCTCAACCTACCCTATCCTCTTAGTCCTATATATATGAAGCTCATTCCCATTCCAAAGGGAGGAAGTCTATAGGACTTGCATGCTGGTGAAATTAACTTAGGAGATCTTTACTCATATCTTGGGAGACCTATACTTCCTTTGGAGGCTTTGGAATTGGCTTGTTGGAGGAGGATTGCGACGTTAAACTTTGGTTGTAATCATCTCTCTTTTGTACTTCCCTCTTTTAATACAGTAATATAAACTCTTTCCACCAAATTTTGTTGTATTAATAATGTTTGTGTAGTTTACTTGCTTAATCATTTACTTATATATGTTACTGTTTAGATATTGTTTTGCTACTTGTATTGTTCTGTATGTCTTGTCAGGTCTTGCAGCTGAGATCTGACAGCTGTGGAGCTTGGAACAACATCAAGAAGAAAGATCTACAAGCTAGAGGTAAGAAATCTAATCACTTGATATTTAACTAGATCTAGGAAAGCAGTTTCATATTCTGTCCCACTTGTTCTAGATTCACGTTGAACTAGGGAGATCACGCCTTAAGTCCACTTTCAGTAGATTGTCCGGTAACAAGTTTGGCAACCATACTAGGGAAAATGTGCATTGTTTTAAGTTTTCAGTTTGAAAGTCATTTTCTCTAATTTATTTGTGAGCCATTTCATTTGCCTCCTTAGCCTCTTTCACTACCAGATCTTCTTGTTGAAGGATCTGTTGACTTCCTTTGAGTCCATATGCTTGATTGTCAAACCTTTTGATTGCTCATTTTTGGAGACCTTTTCATCTTTGGATTGGGATTTCTCCCATCGCACCTGGGTAATATAGCCAGAGCGATGACCTCTCCTGGGAGCAATTTGCTTCTCTGCAACCTGTTCCATCGACGCTCAGCTCAGTTTCATATCCTGCGACATCGTCGCAAATCACCTGTTCACCACCTGCGACGGGCGCTCTATGCATGGCAACAGACTACGATGAGCAGTCAAGCCTAGGGTTTGGGTCTTCCCCTCTCCAGCTTTGAGTTTGGTTTGTCTTACAGACCTCCTCTGCACTGCATATCCCAGTCAGAGGCCTTTTTGATTTTGCATTGGTAGTGTCGGGTTTTGTTTGGTTTGTTTTGGATTGGTTTTGGGTTCCATTTTGGACGAGTTTGAGACTTGGTAGTGGTGGACACTTTGGTCTCCCCCACCTTCATCCACTTGAACTTGCATTCCCTCCTCTCCTCACCTGATCTATTCTTTGCGTTAGATCCGATCCCATACCTCTTTTGCACATGTCAGTTAGCTTTGGTTGCATCTGATTGTTTTTTGAGTGTTTTGTGTGTTTTCAGTTCATGTGAGTGCTTGTCATTTTCTTGATAATTTATGAGTGTTTGGAGTGCTACAAATAATATTTCTTTTCAGTTATTCATGCTTAAAACATTATTGTTATCAAGTTATAGTCTTGGCATATCATTTGAAAAATTAAAAGTGCTTCATTTTTACCGTTTTCAAGTGTATTTGGAAATTGTTATAAAAGTTGGTTCATGCATTGGAAATCATTCATAAGTCTTTTGGAAAGTTTGAAAGGAAATTTAATCATTTGTGTTTCTTCATGAATTATGAGCCATTCATTTTCGTGAAAAATCCAGGTGAAATCAAGTTTTTGCAAAAGTGATTCCATGCTTGAAAGAATTGTATGCATTTTTGGTTTTTTATTCTTCTAAGCCATCATAGTGAAATTTGAAAATTTAGTGTGCTCTAGATAGAAATTCTCTCTTTTCATCACTTAGTTTCATTTTTTATTCGAAAAGACAAAAAGAAAATGATTAGATTTGGTTTTGAGGCGTGTTGATTTTCATGTTTTGCTTGTAGTTAAATTTGAAAATTTAGTGTGCTATAGATATAAATTCTCTCTTTTCATCACTTAGTTTCATTTTTGATTCGAAAAGACAAAAAGAAAATGTTTAGATTTGGTTTTGAGGCGTGTTGATTTTCATGTTTTGCTTGGAAAAATGAAAAGAGTACTTCCATTGCCAAATTTGGTAAATTTGGGATTTGTTGAAGTTTTGTTGTTTTGGTAAAAAACCACTTGAAAAAGATTTCTCCCTCCCATACATAGTTTTCATCAAAAGAAAAGTGCATTTTTTCATGTAGTTAGGGCTTGCATTATGTTTACATTTATGTACTCACCTCATGCATTCACCTAACCGTCCAGATAAAATTAATGGTAGAACTAGGGTAAAATCTTTAATAACTTGTGTGTTAAGTTAGAGATGTGTTCTGGCGTCGTAAAATGTGGCAGTTGTCGTTATTTGCCAACACTGTATTATGGGGGTATTGTAGTCTTCCATGTACTAACTGGTATATCAAATCTCTTTCATGTACCAACCAGTATATCGAAGGCTCTTTCACGTACCTTAGGGTATGTCGAAAGGCACTTCACGTACTTGGCGTATATCGAAAGGTTTTTCACGTACTCGGTAGTATATTGGAAGGTCTCGTGCCATACTGTTGTGCATTAGACAACACCACTATGGATTTGAGCTCCCACACTCTCCGCACCTCTGGAATAGAAGGGCACAGGTGATTAAGGTGATATCCCTTACAAAGTTTAAAAGGGAACTTTGGCTTGCATCCTATAATTTTAGACTCCTTTACAACATCAGTACTTTCAACATGCCTAGCATTGGCTGACAACTTACCCCCAGCATGACTTGTAGTGGCTAGTTTCTCAGAAGCAGAAGAATTCTGAACTATGGACCACACTTTTTTCACTTCTGGAAGTATAGGGCACAAATAGGTCAGGTGGTCTCCCTCGCAAAAATTACAAGGGAAATTAAGCTTCTATTTATTAAGTTTGTCGACAATGTCAACGTTCTCAGCATGAATTACAGTGGTTGATTCAGTGTTTCCAGTATGACTCACAGTAACTGGTGACCTGTCATTAATATGACCGTAAGTGATCAATGACGTGTCCTCGACATGAGCAACAGTGGTTGAAGACATACTTTCAGTATGATTTACAGTGATTGAAAGTTTGCTCCCAACATGACCTCCAGAGGCTGGGTAGGTTCCCCCATCATGACCTCCAGAGGCTGGGTGCGTGCCCCCAGCATGACTTCCAAAGGCTGGGTAGGTTCCCCTAGCATGAATTCGAGAGGCTGGGTGCGTGCCGCTAGCATGAATTCCAAAGGCTAGGTGATTTCCCCCAGCATGAATTCCAGAGGTTGGGTGCGTAGGTTTAGTATGATTTATAGTGACTGAGTAAGTTATCCCAATATGACCACCAGAGGTTGGGTAGGTGTCCCAAACATGACTTCCATAGGTTGGGTGGCTGCCCCTTGCTTTGGCATCTTCTCCCTACTCTTCCTCCATCTATTCCTTTTAGACTGTTGGTCAGTAGTATTACTACTTTCACCACACGAGGTAGGAGGAGGAGAAGATGTTACTGGTGAAGCATGCATAGGGTTCTGATGCTCGTAATGTGAGGTGCTTACTTGAGAAGCGTCAGGAGCATGCAAGGAGTTCGAAGTGGAAAAAAACCAAACCGGTATCCCTATAGTAAATCTTGGAAGATTCAAGGTAGCCATTAAGGAAGTACCAATGTTCCCAATGAATAGAAAATCACAAGGAGCCCCTGAACAGGGATCCCTTGATTGGTGTTCATCGGAATGATATCCATAGTCTTTGTCTCCGTGAACCAAAAATATCTAAGTCCAACTAAGAGCGAGAGGCATAAAGAGCAAACCACTAAAAATGTCCTAGGTAAGCCAGACTAGGAACACAAAGATAATACTCTCAGAAGTCAGTTTGGGATGATGAGGTCCTAGAACAAACAAATAGAATATCGAAGGTCAGTTACACGATGTCCAATGAAGGTCCTCTGGGTGCAAGCATTTGAATCACAAAACCGCCCTCCCAGGATTATTGTAAAGGGTTACCTTCCGTGCCTGTCCTAGGTGCAGTGGAAATAGCCTTCCAATATACCTGTGTAGAGCTCTAAGGTCAAGATACTAAGGATACCACAAATACGAAAATACCTGGGGGGACATTCGTTAGTCTAGAAAAAATGCATGGTCAGGGTAGCAAATACCGAAATCCAAGAGTACTTGAAGTACTAGTGGAACCCCGTACACGAATCAGCCCTGGTGTATGCTCGAAAGGAAAGTAAGGGGGTATCCCCAATAATTCCAGTCTCACACGACCACTTGCTTAACTCCAGTTTAAATGGAGCATACCCAGGATACTTTGATATAAGTGGGTTTGCGTAAAATATTGTCTCACTATGATTGTTGAGCAATGAAATGGTTTTGGATAGTTTAAAGTGATCTATCTTGAAATCCTAGCCTAAGCTAGTTGGTGTAGTGTCAAACCTAAAAAAGAAAAGTTACTAATTGATTATATTAGATGTTCTTTTTAGAGGCTGTTTCTTACTCCAAAGGTAGTGATGTGTGTGGTATGGTTATGACAAAAAGTAAAGTGTGTACAATGATGCATAAAATTTCACAAAATTCTTTTTCATTTTATCGATTTCAAAACAAAAAACTAGGCATTCCTAAGCATAAAAAATTTCTTTTTCAATTTTTTAATTTTCAAAGTCAATAGTAAAACAAACTATCCTACCTCAAAAACAATGACAAATATGTTAAAGAAGTTCTTGATTTTTCAATTTTGACCTTTTTTCTCTAACTACAAAAGAAAATAAACATGAAAATGAACAAGCAAGATTTATAAAAAATGCGAGTAAAGATAAAGGGCCCAATGGCTTATACGAATCAAATCTGAAGACTGACAAAGACTTAAACCTATAGAGTTCTTTCACTGGAAAAACTCAGAATTTGGAACAAGTTGCAAAAGAAAAAGGAAAAGATGATGTGTGAAGCGGAAAGATAGATCACTAGGCTGCTCCTGAACATCAGAAAACCAAAGAAAAGCCTCTGCCAAACATAAAGGATAGGCAAGCAAACCAGAGAAACTCTACAATCACAAAGACTCAAGAAGAAACTATCAAAGAGACTCCAAACAAACTCAAAATGAACTGAATAAATGTTTAGGAGGTGTCCAGACAATCCAGGACCTACCAAACCACAAAAAGACCCTACAGAGGTAAAACCCTAAAAAAAAGGCAAAACTAAGGAAAAGTGCACGGGTCTTATACCAGACAACTCGCATATAATGCATGGGTCTATAAGAAGACAACTTGTGGCCAAGGAAAAAAATGTGCTACTGCAACTATTGGGGAGTCGCGCATAGGTTTCAAAAGACCTAAAAAAAAGAAAGGACACCAATTTTTTTTTTTTGAATCAAATGAAGAAATCACAAGAGACCTCTAGGAAGCTATAACAAGACTCAGAAAGACAGAGGGATGTATTATCAACAATCAAAAGAGAAAAGAAAAAACTGAAGGTAGACCCAACAACCAAAGATCAAAACCTATTGTAAAAGGTTCAAACCTACAGGAATGTCTACGGCTGTATATGCTAACAGCCTGCGCATGCAACTTGAAACCCATGGGTTGTGATAAGAGCAAATCGTGCACAAGTCAAAAAATGCATGCCTATATGTACAGGAGACACGCGCACAGGGACTAACAGGAAAAGAAAAGGCTTTGCACACTCAAACCTAGACTGAATCAAAGCATAGGAAAACAACAAAGCAACATTTGAAAACCTCACAAAAATTCAGAAAGCTGTAAAGAATGAAGAAAACCTAAAGAATATCACCAGAGCAGAAACGAAAAGGTGCTCCCTAATGGAGTCGCCAATTCTATTGTTAAGGATTATACCTTATAGTAGGGGATGGATGCTATCAACATACATGGGGCTTGATAGATATATACATAAGATATTACATTCATTACTATAAACAAAATGAGATTAGGGTTTAGGAAAGAGTACCTTATTTATGGCGGTTGGTTCTAGCTTTCTCCCAATATCCATAGCAATATACCTGCAAAATACATAGACCTTCCTCAAAACATTCTGACTATAAATATATAATGATATTGACAGCAATCAACATTAATTATAATCAGAATTCAATAGAAATAACACTCTATTGGGATGGGAATGGTATCTCGATCTTTATTGTCAAAGAAATGCAACAAAATACAACTGATATAACTGATCTTGTTCCAAGCACTTCTGCAACCAAGTTTTGGGCTCCTACTCTTCTCTTGACTAGAAATTCCTTGAGCATAACAATAGCTCTCCTCTCTATTGGCCCCTTCCTCATGGCTTCCCCTTGTATTTATGGCCAAGGAAGGAAGTTAGATTCGTGAGGCAGTTGAATTGGGAGGTTGGGGGAGTTATAATACCAAACTCAAATAATCCCAACTCATAATCTTAATATATTTTTCAATTTCATCTTAAGATGTCCGTGAGTATGACACTAGGAGACCGGTGCATGATCCGCAGGTATCTCTCTAGGAAACTTGAGCATGCAACATTTTAACTGATGTCCACGAGTTGTCAACATTAAAACCCGCACATGACTCGCTAGATGTCAATACTAAGAGTCACGGTTTTCCAATGAAATATGTAGAAAAAATAAGGTTTGTAGCTGAAGATGTGAGATCTCAGCACTCAAATCATCTGAGGTTAATCTAGCTCTTCCATCCATAGTGTCCTTTTGTGTGATCGAGAGGGCAATGTGATCACGGATGGAGAAGTGCATATTTGATGTATAACAAGGATGGGAATCTTTCACCCTCGAAATTGTTACCAAGGTAGGTAGAGTAAACACTCCACAAGCATGGGCAAGCTATGCTCTCCAATATGCAAAATGAGAAATGATAAAAAGACACTCTCCTTCTTTGTTATTGACTTTTATAAACTTCCAAAGACCTCGTTATCTCTAATTCCATCCATGACCTTCATGCCAACTTTAATTGGGAAGAGATTCCAATGTGTGCCACTTGTCCCTCCATTCCTATCCTCCTCCTTCACTCAATTCGAATGGATGACTATTTGGCTTCCCTAACTCCTATGTGCACCCTATTGGAGGCTATTTTTAGGCCTCACATGTCATATATGTCAGTTGTCAGCAATAAGGTCTGATTTGTGTCATAGGTGTCATAGCATATTCATAATTGTTGCCATAGAAGCTAGGGAATCTAGCCCAAGTGTCTCAATTTCTCTCAAATGCATCTTCCTCTTCCACGGGAGTTACTCTTACACTCTAATTCGACCTTAATTGAGTCATGCCAAGTATATTGACCTTCCAACTCCCCAACAACATTAGAATCCACCTTGGATTCAAATGGGTGAGATGAGGATGCCATGTGGCATGAGGAATCTAGCTTTGTGTGGGTCCCACACCACCAATGTGTCTCCATGACCAAGTGCCACCTTATTCTCCTATAATAAATATTTATTTAACCCATTTTAATATATTTATGTTAATGTAATGTCCATTTGGGGTTTATTAGCTCCCTTATTCAAAATCCCAATGTTTCCACCCCAACCTAGGAAACTAGTAGATTTGTGGAATTTTCTCTTTTGAGATTTATTTGAATGGGGACATTACAAGAGCCTACGTTGATCCTGATAAGTTGAGCACAAGATTTGAAGACTATGGCATTAGTATTTGTATGACCAGAAGACCATCTTTAGGGCACCTCAAACTTCAACACTTGGAAGGATAGGATTCTCAACATCCTATAGGAACATGATTTGGATGGATACGTATCCACTATGGTGGAGGATTCTACATCTAATGGAAGGTGCATCAACTTCAATAAGAATCAAGCTAAAGAGAAATGGATCATCTATGATTCGGTAAAAGATAACTTTATTCACGTGATCACACTGCTGAAGACTGTGAAAGAATGTTAAGATACATTGACTAATATCTATGAGAAGAAGGCCCCGAGTCAAAAGAGGGCTTTGAAGAATAAGCTTTGAAACTTAAATATGGAGACATATGAGATAGTGGCCTCCATCTTATACAAGATCTCTTAGGTAATATATCAACTTTCTAGTATTGGAGTAGTGGTGGATGAAGCTGATCTTCTCTAAACTGCTATTGATGGTATCCCATCCTCATGGGATACATTCTTGGCAGCGGTAAATGGTTGATAGGTACAACCTAACTCCGAAAGATTGTGGCATGATTTCCTCCAAGAGGATGGGAAAATAGAGAGCAAGTTAGTGAGCATCAAAGAAGAAAATATTTTCGTCGCGGAAAGAATGAAGAAAGGAAAGAAACCCTTCTTCCAAAATAAGTTCTCTCATCCAAAGAAGAAGGAATTCAACAAAGGATTTTGACAAGTCAAAATATAGATGCTTCAATTGCAACAAGAAAGGCCATTTTTGAAGAGAGTGCAAAGGAAAGCGGAAAGGAAAATTTCATGCTTCTACCACCATAGAAGATGAAATCACTCAAAAGAATGCATCCAAAGAAAAGGCGACAAGAAGGGAGTATTATCTTGTCTCATCCCTTTCGAGATTCGTCATCATAAATGCAGACACATGGTTGATTGACATTGGTGCATACAAACATATGGCTGGTTACAAGAGTGCCATCATCGATATAAAGGAGAAATAATTCACATGCATGGTAGAGTTGGGGGACAACTCAACTTATTCGATCCAAGGAGTTGGATCCACCTCATTCCAACTGAGAACTAGTGATATTCTACATGTGGAGGACATTCTATATGTTCGAGGATTGAAAAAGAACCTACTTTCAATTTCACTTATTGAACAAAAATGCTTCCGATTTATCTTCATGGATAACAAAGCGTTTTTATGGACGAAGAACAAAATCCTAGAATCTACTGCTATGATTGGAGTTCGAGATGGATGACTCTACAAGCTACTCGGGAAGTACATTCAAGCTATGATTCACCACACTATCAGTCCATGCAAGCCTTGGCACTAAATTTTTTGACATCTACACTACAAAGTGCTACCAGGGCTTCAAAAAATGGTAAAATGTATGCCTATATTTGATTTTGAGCATGATAGTGTATGACGGGGTTGTGCACTTGGGAAGAATTTTAAGAAAAAAATTTCTAGCAGTATTACTAGATCCAAAGGGATTTTAGATTTAATACATTCTGATGTATGTGGTCCCATGTCATCCCCTTCCTTGAGTGGCTTCTTATATTATGTATTGTTCATAGATGATTTTTCCAAGAAGTCATGGATTTATTTCATGAAGGCTAAAAGTGAAACTCTTAGCAAATTTAAAGAGTTTAAAGCCCTAGTTGAAAATCAGAAAGAAACGCATATCCGTGCATTAAGTTATGATAATGGAGGTGAATTTGATTCACATGCATTTAATGAGCTATGTAGTGATGCATGAATATGTAGATAGTTAACAGTACCATACAATCCTTAGCAAAATGGGGTTGTCGAAACGAAGAATAGAACCATATGTGAGGCTGCAAAATCCATGATGCATGATCAAGATATGTCTACCTCATTATGAGAAGAAGGAACCCATATAGTTGTGTACATCCAGAATAGAATCCTACATATCA
This sequence comes from Larix kaempferi, assembly GCA_027924585.1. Classification (NCBI taxonomy): domain Eukaryota; kingdom Viridiplantae; phylum Streptophyta; class Pinopsida; order Pinales; family Pinaceae; genus Larix; species Larix kaempferi. The sequence continues at coordinate 21,503,163 of BSBM01000096.1, read as the reverse complement.
TTATAGATGAGAAGACACCAAAATAAGTGTTTATTGGTGAGAAGCCAAACATCTCACACTTGAGGATCTTCGGGAGCCTAGTATACATTCATGTACTGAAAGAAAAGAGAACAAAGATGGATCCTTCTGGAAAGAAAAGAACCTTTGTGGGTTATAGCGAGTCATCCAAAGCATACATAATATATGTACCTGGTGAGAGACACATTGAATTCATACGAGCTGTTACCTTCGATGAGGAAGCTGCTTTCAAAAGATTAAAAGAGATTCAATGTGATTCAGATATGGAGGATCTTGAGTCCGATTCTCCCCCTTCCGAGTTAGAGAGGGAGAAACCAGAAGATGCCTCAGATTTTCTAGCTCCTGAAGAATTGGTTGAGAGGTCACCTGATGAACCTCCCACAAAAAGAAGATATTCTTGGTGTCGAGACATCTTGCAAAATGCAGAGAAACATGGAGCACTAGTAGGATCATCCAAAGAGTGCAAGAAACCTGATATATATTTAGGGTATGTTGCACTAATGAGTCACGTCATTAATTCAGAACCATCCTCATATGAATAAGCTGCAGAGTAGAAATTTTGGAAAGATGCAATGACAAAAGAGTACAACTCTATAATAAAAAATGATGTTTGGGAGGTTGTTCCCAAACCTAATGGGAAGTCCATTGTGACTTCCAGATGGATTTACAAGATAAAGCATGCTGCATATGGTAGCATTGAGAAGTATAAAGCTAGATTTGTTTATGGAGGTTTCTCTCAGAAAGAAGGCATAGATTATGATGAGACCTTTGCCTCTGTGGAAAGGTACACCATAATTTGAGCAATAACTACAGTTGCATATGTTCTAGGATGGAAAATTCACCAGATGGATGTGAAGACAACCTTCCTCAATGGTGAGGTTGAAGAAGAGGTTTATATTTAGTATCCAGGAGGATTTTTGGTGCATGGGAAGGAGTCTCATATTTTAAATCTAAATAAATTTCTATATGGGATCAAGTAAGCCCCTAGGGCTTGGTACTCCAGAATTGATAGATACCTCAGAAACAGGGTTTCTGTAAGAGTGAAGTTGATCCAAATTCGTACTTCAAAGTAGTGAAGAACCAACCATTGATATTGGTTTTATATGATGATGATTTGTTTTCTCGCTGGAGAGGAACATCTGATTGGTTGGTGCAAGAGGGAGCTCACCTCAGAGTTCGAGATGAAAGACTTAGGTCTAACGCACTACTTTCTTGGCCTTGAGATCTGGCAAAGAAAAGATGAAATTTTTCTATCTCAAGGGAAGTGCATTGTGGATATATTGCACAGGTTTGGCATGACATATTGAAAATATATGACTACAATGATGGTCTCCAATTTGAGTAAACTTCATGAGTGAAGATCTGGATCGGATCCAGTAGATACCACTTTGTATAGACAGATTATAGGATCACTAATTTACTTGATACATTCAAGGCCTGATATATGTTATGCTGTGAGCATTCTGACAATTTATGTATGATCCGAGACACATACACTAAATAGATGCTAAACATGTGCCTAGGTACCTTCAAGGTACAAATTCATATAGACTCAAATATGCCTCTAGTGGAGGAGTCATGTTACTTGGTTATACATAATCATACTGGGGAGGAAGCATTATGGACCATAAGATTACATCCAGCTACTGTTATATCCTAGTATAAGCTATGATATATTGATCCAACAAGAAGTAGGGATCCGTATCCTAGATCACTACAGAAGCAAAATACAAATTTGCTAGTGTTGCGTGCTGAGAAGCAGTGTGGCTCAGAAAGTTACTTGGTTTCATCAAGCTTTCTAAAAACCCAGTGTTTCGGGACAAGTTGAATCACATTGAAATGAAGTATCACTTCATCCGAGACATGGTCCAGAAAGGTACAATGAAACTTCAGTACATTGTTACTGATGAGCATATTGTAGATGTGTTAACAAAGCCTCTGTCTATGACAAATTTCAGTTACTTCTGAGACAAGATTGGTATGGCAAAGAATGCCTCCCTCACTGAGAGGGAGTGTTAAATATATAACATCAGGAGACATTATCCAAACCAATCTTATGTAGCCAAGATTGATCCTCTCGTATAGAGGTGATAACTTTGATTTCCTTCCATGTAAAGGTTATTCCTCTCGTATAGAGGTAATTGATCAAAGTATTGATGCTATAAATTCATGTTGGACAAGACTTTGGACTTGTGTGTCAAGTCATGATACTCATGTGAATCTTTCGTAGAAAGGTGTCCATGGTGGACCTCCCGTATAGAGGTGGACCTTCCATATAAAGGTAATGATTTACTTGTTAAAATAATTTAATGTTGTGTGATGTATTATTAACTATGATCACCAAATTGTGATTAAGTCTCCTTTAGGAATTGATCACCTCTAAAGTGAATTACTTTAGCATATGATCATTTGGTATAGAATAATATAATATGATCGCAACATCCAATAATTCTTCTTAGTATAATGTAATGTGATGGATAATTAAAGTTAGCACATATTGAGCATGCAGTAAGAGATAAAGAAATCAAAGATAAAGCATAAAGATCAAGAGAATTCGAAATATCCCATGCAAACACTTCAGCTAATTAAAGAGAACTTGAATTGTTAAAGGATTAGTTAAGTATCAATGCTTTAGTTAAAGAATCAGTTAAATATATGCCTCAGTTAACTAAAGAAATCATAGTGGTCACTTCAAGTAAATCAATCAGCATGATTTCAGTTAACTAAATGTTAAATAAGAAGGACTAGTTAACTAAAGTGCTTTCACTTAAGTTAAACTAAAAGATGAAAATTCAGTTAAAGAGAGTTAAACCTAGTGGAAACAAATAAGATCAAGTTACCTAAGTGTTATTGCATGATGACACTTATGTTAAACTAAAATATGACATGTGCGTTGTGACACTTGCATGTCGACACTTAAGTTATCCACCTAACTAAGTGGGAAAGCTTTCAGTTAAGAGGCGATTTCATCCTAAGTGATAGCTCAGTGAGATAAAGCACTGCATGAGAAGTGAGGCACACCTCTGCATGCAAGATTAATACATCCAGTTTGAGGCAAGTTCATCCTGAATTTAGAAGGTAAAAATATAAGAGAAGAATGTATAAATATGTTATACGGGATTGATGAATCCAATGTGAAGTGAATTATCTTATCCATTGAAGGAAAGGCACTTCTCTTTGTGTAGGGTATTGTTCGTGCTTGTTATTGTTGTGCTGGGAACACATCTGATTGATATCTCTTCTCTATTGCTTCAGTATCTTCGTCAATAGTGTTTGGTGATCTCTTATCTCTTGAAAGAAATCTGCTACATTGTAAAAGAAAGCATTCTCTGCTATCCATTATATTGTACTGAGAATAATTGTTGGGGTTTTTGTTCTCATAATATTGAGTATTCCCCAGGGTGAATCTTGTGTTATGGTTGTATGAATTTTATGGATTGAATTGTCTCATTGCTTAAAGTATCTGCCTCTAAAAGAATTAAAGATCAAATCTCAACAAAATATTAACAATATGTTGGGTTAAACCATGTGTGATTTTAAGAAAACCATGTGTTGGTTTCTTTTCTTCTTTTATTTTTAATTTTTTACTTTTCCATTTTTTTAACTTTCCTTCGTTCTTATTTTAATTTATTTTTATCACTTTATTTATTTTCTTTCTCTTTTATTAGGTCAACTACCGAATGATTCAGAAAACCTGAGATGATGGTTAAAAGCCAAGATATGGCCAAAGGCCCAGATCAGGAACCCTGCTCTGATACCAATGTTGTGAGATAAATTAGTTCAGACACCAACTATCCAAGGAATAGGTCAAATAAGTAAACTCCACAATGGAGTAAATGTAAAATGAGTAAAAATGTGAATGATGATTTACAAATATACAAGGCCCATATATATAATCATTAAAATGGCACATAGTGACTCTTCATAAGTGTTGTGACCTAATTTATTATTATTTTCATTTATTATTTATTATTTATATTATTTTATATATTTTTATTATTATATATATTTTATATTCATAACAATTGATGTACAAGAAAAGGCCATAATGCTACCAACTATTGTTACTTAGAAGTATGTTCCTTATGTGGGAACAAGGGACATTGTGCATCATCTTGTTGGGAGAAAAAATCTACATACCACAATCTAGATTGATTTTAGAGGAGGGATAGAAAGAAGAATTCCCCAAGCAAAAATTAAACTTAGAGGAATTTGGAGAAGACAAGGATGTCGATTGCTCCATGCAATTCTAGGATATTTTTCCAACACTGCAAGTTGAGTGGGCATTGGGAAGAAAAGTGTTGGTGACTTAATTTAGAGCTTCACCCAAATAACCATACAATGAATATAAGGTTGTAGAGAGTGAAGTATAAAGGATATGAATAATTCTCTAACTTGGTAGTCCAAAGAGAAAAAAATGTCTACAAATTTATAGAACCACAAGAAGTTAGACTTATAAATGAAGCACACAGTTGTTAGGTGGAACTGAAGGAGAGAGGAGAGAAGGATATAAATCCTATGATGATGTTTTATTCATCATAGAATAGTTGAATAATGACTCACCAACATATAATAGTTTCCATGCTGAGAAGCAGTTAACCCTAGTAGAAGAAATTCGACCACACCTCTTTTGTGGGGTTACTTCATGATGACATTGATTGTTGGGATCCCACTATCAAATGAGCTATACATACATTCGATAATGAATATGAGAAGATCAAAATTTGACTTGGTTTCACTAATTGCCAAGATGGACCTTTCTCATTTATAAGGATATAAATCCTATGATGATGTGAACCTTCATGTGAACCTTCTGTATAAAGGTGTCCATGATGGACCTCCTGTATAGAGGTGGACCTTCCATATAAAGGTCATGCTTTACTTGTTAAAAGAATTTAATGTTTTGTGATGTATTATTAACCATGATCATCAGATTGTGATTAAGTATCCTTTAGAGATTGATCACCTCTAAAGTGAATTACTTTAGCATATGATCATTTGTTCCGGAATAATATAATATGATCGCAACATCCATTAATTCTTCTTAGTATAATGTAATGAGATGGATAATTAAAGTTAGCACATATTTACCATGTAGTAAGAGATAAAGAAATCAAAGATAAATCATAGAGATCAAGAGAATTTAAAATATCCCATGCAAACACTTCATCTAATTAAAGAGAACTCGAATTGTTAAAGCTTTAGTTAAGTATGAATGCTTTAGTTAAAGCATCAGTTAAATATATGCCTCAGTTAACTAAAGAAATCACAGTGGTCACTTCAAGTAAATCAATCAGCATGATTTCAGTTAACTAAGTGTTAAATAAGAAGGACTAGTTAACTAAAGTGTTTTCACTTAAGTTAAACTAAAAGACGACACTTCAGTTAAAGAGAGTTAACTAAGTGGAAACAAATAAGATCAAGTTAAATAAGAGTTATTGAATGACGACACTTATGTTAAACTAAAAGATGACACGTGAGTTGTGGCACTTGCATGTCGACAATTAAGTTATCCACCTAACTAAGTGGGAAAGCTTTCAGTTAAGAGGCGAGTTCATCCTAAGCGATAACTTAGTGAGATAAAGCACTGCATGAGAAGTGGGGCGCACCCCTGCATGCATGATTAATACATCCAGTTTGAGGCGAATTCATCCTAAACTTAGAAGGTAAAAATATCAGAGAAGAATGCATAAATATGTTATAGGGGATTGATGAATCCAATGTGAAGCGAATTCTCTTCTCCATTGAAGGAAAGGCACTTCTCTTTGTGCAGGGTATTGTTCGTGCTTTTTATTGTTGTGCTGGGCACACATCCGATTGATCTATGTTCTCTATTGCTTTAGTATCTTCGTCAAGAGTGTTTGGTGATATCTTATCTTCCGAAAGCAATTTGCTACGTTGTAAAATAAAGCATTCTCTGCTATCCATTATATTGTACTGAGAAGAATTGCTGGGGTTTTTGTTCTCATAATTTTGAGAATTTTCCCCAGGGTATATCTTGTGTTATGGTTGTATGAATTTCATGGATTGAATTGTCTCATTGCTTCAAGTATCTGCATCTAAAAGAATTAAATATCAAATCTCAACAAAATATTAACAATATGTTGGGTTAAACCATGTGTGATTTTAAGAAAACCATGTGTTGGTTTCTTTTCTTCTTTTATTTTTAATTTTTTACTTTTCCATTTTTTTAAACTTTCTTTCTTTCTTCTTTTTATTTATTGTTATCACTTTATTTATTTTCTTTCTCTTTTTTTTAGGTCAAATACCCAATGATTCAGAAAATCTGAGATGACGGCTAAAAGCCAAGATATGGCCAAAGGCCCGGATTAGGAACCCTGCTCTGATACCAATGTTGTGAGCTAAATTAGTTCACACACCAACTATCCAAAGAATAGGTCAAATAAGTAAAATCCACAATGGAGTAAATGTAAAATGAGTAAAAATGTTAATGCTGATTTACAAATATACAAGACCCATATATAATCGTTAAAATGGCACATAGTGACTCTTCATAAGAGTTGCGACCTAATTTATTATTATTTTCATTTATTATTTATTCTTTATATTATTTTATATATTTTTATTATTATATATATTTTATATTCGTAAAAATTGTTGTAAGAGAAAAGGCCATAAGGCTACCAACTATTGTTACTTAGAAGTATGTTCCTTATGTGGGAACAAGGGACATTGTGCATCATCTTGTTGGGAGAAGAAAGCTACATACCACAAGCTAGATTGATTTTAAAGGAAGGATAGAAAGAAGAATTCCCCAATCCAATATTAAACTTAGAGGAACTTGGAGAAGAGAAGGATGTCGATTGATCCATGCAATTCTAAGATATTTTTCCTGCACTACAAGTTGAGTGGGCATTGGGAAGAAAAGTGTTGGTGACTTAATTTAGAGCTTCATCCCAATAACCATACAATGAAGAGAAGGCTGTAGAGAGTGAAGTCTAAAGGAGATGAAGAATTCTCTAACTTGGTAGTCCAAAGAGAAAAAAAGTGTCTACAAATTTATAGCAACACAAGAGGTTAGCCTTATAAATGAAGCACATAGATGCTAGGTGGAACTGAAGGAGAGAGGAGAGAAGGGTATAAATCCTATGATTATTTTTTATTCATCATAGAATAGTTGAATAATGACTCACCAACATATAATAGTTTCCATGCTGAGAAGCAGTTAACCCTAGTAGAAGAAATTCAACCACACCTCTTTGGTGGGGTTATTGCATGATGGCATTGATTGTTGGGATCTCACTATCAAATGAGTTATACATACATGTTGATGTATTTGTAAGTTCAGAAGATATTCACTTGTATATTACATTTGTACTTTATTGTATATCCAATAGATATGTATTATTCCTCTCCTTGGAAGGACTCATCTTTCTGTCGAGACAGAATTCAATTCTAAGCATGTTTAGTTTTGACCTAATCTCTACTGCGAGAAATTAGGGTTTTGGAGAAAGTTGGAATTTTTGAAATTTGAGACCACGGCTGGAAGCTCCTCACGAAAATCGAAGTTTAGAGCATTGGATCGAACTTTTTGGTTGGGCAAAAGGGTGGGCTTTATCAAACCCTAGTTCGCGGTCCTGTCCAGTGAATCCAGAAGTTTCAAAGGCAATTTTGAGGGGTCAAATTTTGCCGATCTAAAAATATGAGTATACCATCTTGACCATCTCAACAAGGCGCATATTTCTATCCTTTTAGAAGTTTGAAATTCAAATTCTGAATTTTTAGGGTTTCTCTGACAAACCCTAATCCAGCTCCAGATCCAGTTTTCAGCAAATCAAGTGGTAAGACCTAATAACTTTTCTATTTCCATTTGAAGTACTCTTTAAGATGTCTCACCACACCAAGATTGAGGATAAGCTTGAAGGGGCTGATAACTTTCGAGCTTGGAAGTATAGGATTGGGTTAATCCTAGAAGAAAATGAGTTAGACAACTACATAAAGGAAGAGGTTCCAGTTCCAGAGGGAGATGAGGCTAAGGAATTACACAAGAAGAACTTGGTTAAATCCAAGAGAATCATTACTGATTCTATCAAGGACCATCTCATTCCTCATGTGTCTTCCATAAACAAACCTAAAGAGATGTTTGACTCTTTAACCAAGTTGTTTGAAGGAAAGAACATAAATCGGAAGATTACTCCACAGAACCAATTGAAAGGGGTAAAAATACAGAATGGAGAGACCATCCAATCCTACTTTACTAAGGTATCTCAAATCAAGGAACAACTTGAAGCTGTGGATGAAGTAGTGGAGAATGGAGAAATTGTTATGACCACATTGAATGGCCTACCTAGGTCATGGGAATCCTTCATCGAAGGAATTTGTGCAAGAAGGAAATTGATCTCCTTCAATAGACTTTGGAAGAATGTTCACAAGAAGAAGCTAGGGTTGTGGCCTGAGAAGAAAAGATTGGAAGTGAAGATCAAGCCCTCACATCACACACTAAAGGAAGTAAGTTTAAGAGGGAGAAATCTCACAACAAGAAACATCCTCACTTTCATCATAAGAAGAGAGATGTCTCTCATGTTCGATGCTTCACTTGTGATGAGATTGGATGCTTTGCTTCAAGTTGTCCCAAGAACAAAAGGGACAACAACAACAACAACTTCAAGAAGAAGAAGAAGAACAACAAGAAAATATATCATGCTCATGCTGCTGAGGATGATGAACCTCCCAAGAAGAAGAAAAGGGAAGAAAGTGAAGATTCTTCAAGTGAGGAAGAATATGTATTGATCTCTGCTCTCACAGGTACTATCTCACATGGATGTGATGATTGGCTTATTGATAGTGGGGCTTCCAAACACATGACGGGATTTAAAGAATCCTTTGTAGACCTATCTGAACATGAGTCACCTCATAAGGTGAAACTTGGGGATGACTATCAATATTCCATAAAAGGAAGTGGTGAAGCCTCCTACAAGTTAGACTCTGGGAAGTCTTTGAAGATGCAAGATGTCCTATATGTACCTAGACTCAAGAAGAACCTTCTCTCCATATCATCTTTGGATGCAAAAGGAATGAGAGTTGCATTCATAGATGGAAAAGTACTCATGTGGCCAAAGGGTAAGACGATAGATGATGCAGTAGTGATTGGAGAGCAAGAGGGAGGATTGTACAAATTGAAGGGGCAACCTGAACATGCCATGGTACATGAATCCATGGAGCCAAGTGAAATTTGGCATAGAAGGCTTGCTCATGTGCACTATAGAGCACTTCCAATTGCAAGCAAAGCAGTAGAGGGTCTTCCTGAAATCCAGTCAAAGCATGAGGGTATTTGCAAAGGGTGTGCAAAAGGAAAGAACACAAAGAAAGCATTTCCAAGCAGTGAAAGCAAAGCAGAAGGAATTTTGGAGATTATCCACTCTGATGTATGTGGTCCAATGTCATCCAGTTCTCTGAGTGGGTATGCATACTGTGTTTCCTTCATTGATGATTTCTCTAGGAATACTTGGGTTTATTTCTTGAAGAATAAAGATCAAGTGTTTGATAAGTTCAAGGAATTCAAAGCCTTGATAGAAAATCAAACTGATAACAAGATCAAGACCTTCAGATCTAATAATGGTGGAGAATTCACTTCAAGTGAATTCAAGAAGTTATGCAGTGATTCAGGGATTAAGAGGGAGTTAACTACTCCTTACAATCCACAACAAAATGGATTTGCAGAAAGGAAGAATAGAACTATCATGGAAGTAGCACGGGAAATGCTTCATGAGTAGGATCTTCCTATGCATCTTTGGGTAGAAGCAGCAAGGATAGCTATATATGTGCAAAACAGAACACCTCACAAAATACTTGACAATAAGACACTAGAAGAAGTGTTCTCCGGTAAGAAACATGAAGTTAGCCATCTAAGGATATTTGGTTGTCCAGTATACAAATACATTCCAAAGGAAAAGAGAACAAAGTTAGATCCTTCAGGAAAGAAGGGAATCTTTGTGGGTTACAGTGAAAGCTCAAAGGCTTACAGAATATACTTTCCAGGGTTCAAGAAGATTGACATCAGCAGGGATGTAACATTTGATGAAAACTCAGCATACATCAAATCAAGGAGGACACTTGCTGAAGATAATGAAAAACCAAGGGTAACTAGAATTCAAGACACCACTATGAATGAAGCAATTCATGAAATTTAAGATCCACAAGAACTTGTAGATCCACCCCGTGAGAAGATATATCACAAGAGGAAACCTGCATGGGATAGAGAGATCATCCAAGATGCAAAAAGGTATGGTATTCCAGAAGAGGAACACAGAGAAAGGAAAAGGACAAGATTGCACACAAGCTATGTTGCCTTGCTTTATGACATTATGAACAAAGAACCTTCCGATTATGAAGAGACTTTTGCACCTGTAGCCAGATACACTTCCATCAGAATAGTACTTGATCTGGCTACAGTGATGAAATGGAAGATACACCAAATGGATGTCAAGACAGCTTTTTTGAATGGTGTAGTCGAAGAGGAAGTGTATGTGGAGAAGCCACTTGGTTTTGAGACACATGACAGGGATTCATATGTGTGCAGGTTGAAGAAATCCTTGTATGGCTTGAAGCAAGCTCCTAGGACTTGATATGGTAGGATAGATAGCTTTCTATCCAGTTTGGGATTTACTAAGAGTAAAGCAGATTCCAACCTTTACTATAAGGTTGAGGAAGGCAATCCAGTGATACTACTACTGTATGTGGATGACCTGTTTGTTACAAGTGAGGATGGGTTGATTGCCGACACCAAGAAGAAGCTTGCTGCCGAGTTTGAGATGAAGGATTTGGGGATGATGCATTACTTTCTAGGCATGGAGGTGTGGCAGAGTGCAGATGGAATCTTCCTTGGACAAGGGAAGTATGCAGTAGAGATCCTGAAGCAGTTCGAGATGATGGATTGCAAGGCCATGGCCACACCTATGGCATCAAACCTGAAGCTTCTGTGTGATGCTTCATCTGAGCCAGTTGATGTCACGGTGTATCGTCAGATGATTTTGTCCTTGATGTACCTGATGAACACGAGACCAGATATTTTCTTTGCGGTGAACACATTGAACCATTTCTTGACGGATCCTAGAAGTGTTCACCTGGTTGTTGTAAAGCATATTCTAAGGTACCTAAAGGGTACAATTGATTTTGGGCCCAAGTATGATGCGAATCAAAAGTTTAACCTCGAGGGTTATGTTGATTCAGATTGGGCAGGCAGTGCTGCAGATAAGAAGAGCACTTCTGGGTGCTGCTTCAGTATGGGATCGGGTGTGATCTCTTGGTTTAGCAGGAAGCAATCCCGTGTAGCACTGAGTATAGTCGAAGCAGAGTATGTCGTAGCTTGTTCAACTAGTTGTGAGGCAGTATGGCTTAGGAAGCTACTGTATGAGTTATTTGATCTCATGTTGGATGCTACCTGTATCTATTGTGACAACCAGAGTTGTGTGAAGTTTTCGGAGAACCCAGTGTTCCATGATAGGTCAAAGCACATCGAGATCAAATATGACTATATCAGGGATATGGTGCAGAGAGGAGCAATGAAGTTACTGTATGTTGTGACGGATGAGCAAGTTGTAGATGTGTTGACGAAACCACTAGCTAGAGTGAAGTTTGAGCACTTCAGAGAGAGGCTTGGTGTTCTTTAGATTGAAGATACTTCAAGGAAGAAGTGATGGGACACATTTTCAGGAGCCATTCCAAGCATGGTGATAGGAGGATCCTTCCCATGGCTGTGGATGTAAGCGTTGTGTAATGAGCATCAGGACGATGCTCTAGCTACTGCTATTATGATGATCAGGATGATCATATGTGATGAGTATCAGGACGATACTTCAAATGATATGCATCAGGTGGATGCTTTCCATGATCAGGTGGATCATGTGTGATGATATGCTTCAGGTGGATGCTTTACATGATCAGGTGGATCATGTGTGATGATATGCATCAGGTGGATGCTTTACATGATCAGGTGGATCATGTGTGATGATATGCATGAGGTGGATGCTTTACATGATCAAGTGGATCATGTGTGATGATATGCATCAAGTGGATGCTTTATATGATCAGGTGGATCATGTGTGATAATATGCATCAAGAGGATGCTTTGTATGATCAGGTTGATCATACGATGATGACGAGTATCAGGATGATGCTGCATATGACATGCATTAGGACGATGCTATGATGATGTGCATTAGGATGATGCACTATATGATGATGATTGGTATGATCATGAGTATCAGGTTGATACTCTGTGGCCATGGACAGGTTGTGCATGTAGCATAGAAAAGATCCTGGGAGATCTGATAGGTTGAGTGGTAAGCTTGTAAATCAGTCCTAGGATGCTCTTTCAAGGTTTTGCTACTAGAGGCATGTAATTCATCCTAGAGATCCATTAGGTTGAGCGGTAAGCTCATAATCAGTCCTGGGATGCTCTTTAGAGTTCTTGCGGGAAGAAAGATACTCCTTAAAGGTTTTTCCTGACCGCATGTAATCAGTCCTGAAGATCCAATAGGTTGAGCGGTAAGCTCGTAAATCAGTCCTAGGATGCTCTTTAGAGTTCTTGCGGGAAGCAAGACACTCTTTTAAGGTTTTTTGGTGGTGGTCACATGTAATCAGTCCTGGAGATCCGATAGGTTGAGTGGTAAGCTCGTAAATCAGTCCTAGGATGCTCTTTAGAGTTCTTGCGGGAAGCAAGACACTCTTTTAAGGTTTTGTGACAGTCAACATGTAAAATATCCTAGGAGATCCGATAAGTTGAGTGGTAAGCTCGTAAATTAGTCCTGGGATGCTCTTTCGAGGTTTTGTTGATGCACGTAATAAGTCCTGAGGATTCCATAGTATGTCCAGTGATGATGAACACCTGCAGGAGGCTAGGCCTACAAATAGCATGAAAAAGGGTTGGCTATGTAGAAATTCCTATGATGAGAAGATTTCAGAGATAGCCCAGTGATAGAGATGTCGAGTACAACATCAGTGATGATGATAATGCTCCGTGATCCAGTGATGATGATTCAGCTTCAGAGGGAGTGTTGATGTATTTGTAACTTCGGAAGATATTCACTTGTATATTACATTTGTACTTTATTGTATATCCAACAAAGATGTATTATTCCTCTGATTGGAAGTGTCATCTTTTGTATTTGCAAGTGTTGCAAGTTACTTTGTAAGTGTTATCATTTGTATTGATGGGTTACTAGACCACCAGTATGGGGTCGGCCCTAGTTAGGTCATGTGGTTGGGTTATTAGGCTTCCTTAGGAAGTTGACCTTGTTGATTTATTGGCAAGTCAAGTCAATGTATAAATAGAGGGTGTGCCTCTCTCATTCTATTCATTCACTCAATTCTCAAGCTCGCATAGTTAAGCGAGAATTGGCGCACTAGTGGAGGAGGAGGAGTATCTGCTAGAGACATCTCTTTGGGTTTGATCATTGTGATCTTGGTTTGTGGCTTATCTTATCTTTGAGGAAGTTGCGGGGTTTTTCACCTTCTTGGTTTTCCCCAAGGAAACTCTATGTCTCTTGTGTGCTTGCTATTGTGTCTATGATTGATATGCTATACATGTTATTCTCTTAGTGATACTGAATGATAATGGAATGAAATTATCGAAAAATTAACAATACATTTGATAATGAATATGAGAAGATCAAAATTCGGCTTGGTTTCACTAACTGCCAAGATGGACCTTCCCCATGCATAAGGATACAAATCCTATGATGATGTGAACCTTCATGTGAACCTTCCATATAAAGGTGTCCATGATGGACCTCCCGTATAGAGGTGGACCTTCCATATAAAGGTCATGCTTTAGTTGTTAAAAGAATTTAATGTTGTGTGATGTATTATTAACCATCATCACCAGATTGTGATTAAGTCTCCTTTAGAGATTGATCACTAGATTGTGATTAAGTCTCCTTTAGAGATTGATCACCTCTAAAGTGAATTGCTTTAGCATATGATCATTTCGTCCGGAATAATATAATATGATCGCAACATCCGATAATTATTCTTAGTATAATGTAATGTGATGGATAATTAAAGTTAGTACATATTGACCATGCAGTGAGAGATAAAGAAATCAAAGATAAAGCATAGAGATCAAAAGAATTCGAAATATCCCATGCAAACACTTCAACTAATTAAAGAGAACTCGAATTGTTAAAGATTTAGTTAAGTATCAATGCTTTAGTTAAAGCATTATTTAAATATATGCCTCATTTAACTAAAGAAATCATAGTGGTCACTTCAAGTAAATCAATCAGCATGATTTCAGTTAACTAAGTGTTAAATAAGAAGGACTAGTTAACTAAAGTGTTTTCACTTAAGTTAAACTAAAAGACAACGCTTCCGTTAAAGAGAGTTAACTAAGTGGAGACAAATAAGATCAAGTTAACTAAGTGTTATTGCATGAAGACAATTAAGTTAAACTAAAAGATGACACGTGAGTTGTGGCACTTGCATGTCAACACTTAAGTTATCCACCTAACTAAGTGGGAAAGCTTTCAAATAAGAGGCGAGTTCATCCTAAGTGATAGCTCAGTGAGATAAAGCACTGCATGAGAAGTGGGGCACACCTCTGCATACAAGATTAATACATCCTGTTTGAGGCAAGTTAATCCTGAAGTTAGAAGGTAAAAATATAAGAGAAGAATGTATAAATATGTTATACGGGATTGATGAATCCAATGTGAGCGAATTCTTTTTTGCATTGAAGGAAAGGCACTTCTCTTTGTGCAGGGTATTGTTCGTGCGTATTATTGTTGTGTTGGGCACACATCTGATTGATCTCTCTTCTCTATTTCTTCAGTATCTTGTTCAAGAGTTTTTGGTGATCTCTTATCTCCCGAAAGAAATCTGCCACATTGTAAAAGAAAGTATTCTCTGCTATCCATTATATTGTACTGAGAAGAATTGATGGGGTTTTTGTTCTCATAATTTTGAGGATTTTCCCTAGGGTATATCTTGTGTTATGGTTGTATGAATTTAATGGATTGAATTGTCTCACTGCTTCAAGTATCTGTATCTAAAATAATTAAAGATCAAATCTCAACAAAATATTAACAATATGTTGGGTTAAACCATGTGTGATTTAAAAAAAAACCATGTGTTGGTTTCTTTTCTTCTTTTATTTTTAATTTTTTACTTTTCCATTTTTTTAAAACTTTCTTTCTTTCTTCTATTTATTTATTCTTATCACTTTATTTATTTTCTTTCTCTCTTTTTTTAGGTCAAATACCCAATGATTCAGAAAATCTGAGATGATGTCTAAAAGCCAAGATATGGCCAAAGGCCCGGATCAGGAACCCTGCTCTGATACCAATGTTGTGAGCTAAATTAGTTCACACACCAACTATCCAAAGATAGGTCAAATAATTTTTATAGCAATATTATACATTAGTACATTAATCATTAATTAATTAATGCTTATTAGGTGATAAATTGGTTAATAATGCCTCCCTAGGTGTGAAACTGGTTATTACAAAGTTGCTAGAACTTGTATAGGTTAGTGTGAACAAGATCACATGGTTTGGGCCAAAGTATGGGACAAGGAGGTGGTCAAAATAGCTGTTAAGCATCCTTATCCATGCATTTATTTCCTAGCATGCCTAAGGCACCTCAGTCCCCTGTTTTAAGGGATGTGTTTTGACCATGGGTGCCCATACACTGAACCTAGTATTTTATGCCATTTTTGGCTATTTTAGGACTATTCTAGCCTACCTAACTTCCACCCAATCAACTCCTTCATATGTGTGAACTCCATCTTGGTTCCCCATGCTTACTCAGTGTTCACATGCATATTTTGAACTTGTTTGGGTTATTTTGGAAACCATTTGGATAACCTAGGGGGGATTGGGATGAATCTAAGCTAGCTAAGTGTGGACACTCCAAGTGGATATTTTTCCTTACTATTTCTATATAAAGATTATCCAAACTCATTGTAACATTGGAGAGTTAATAATATCTCATATTTGATCATTTGTGCATTTCTGGAATTTTGATCATTTGTGTTGAGGTTTGATCATTTGTTCATTCTGTAACAGTTTGCACTTGTCTCTTGCTTAATGAATTTAATATTTCAGCTATGAGGAATCCATGGTAGCTAGATCCTACTATGACATAGATTTTACATGGCATCAGAGCTCTTGGAGCTATTGTTAGTGTAGATCCCTCCTGACTGATTGAGAGTTTGTTATTGTAGGTACAAAATCTTCTACATGGATTTGAAAGTTCCTCTTCTTACTCCATTCGGTTATGAAGAATGGAATCCTGAAATGTGTGCATATCGCAAAAGACAAGGTCTCTATGATTTGTCCATTGGTGTTGAGAATGAACCAAAGTCTTATGAAGAGAAAAAGGATTGGCTAAATGATTGTAATAGAGCATTCAGAGCTATGTGTCTAGCCATGTCTCCATGCATGCACCACTTGATTGGTTCTACAGACTATCCATTTGAGCTATGGTCCAACTTGGACAAGGATCTTGATCAACAGAAGAATGGTGCATTGAGTGATCCTATGGACACCTCTACATGTGCTCTTCCTCCTACTGATTCGGCCTCTCCTCTCTTTGATGAAGCTATGCATGAAGATCGAATTGAAAAATCTTCAACCCATGTTCCTATTGTTACAGATCTCTTTGATTCGAATGCTTCCTCTACAGGTTATGAAGTAGAATGTGAAGAGACATCATCTATTGCACAAGATGTTGCTACAAATGATGAAGATACAACAAATGGAGCATCCATTGTTGAAGAAGAGATATCTCTACAGTCATTGTTCTCCAATAATTCTTCAAATGCTGATTTTGAGGATGATAAGCTAGTTGTTGAAGATCCTTTGCATGCTTCACTAAGTGATGGTGCAAAATTTTCTGATATTTTCGATTATTTGAAGGCTGCATCAAAGTGTGATATGTCTACAAATTCACTCACCAACTATGATCTAAAGACTTCTACCTATTCCTCTATTGTGACTAGCACATTTTCTCACAATTTTATTGCAGAAGGAGACATTGCCATTGTCTTGGCATGCATTGAACCTTTGTTCCTCTCACTTGGACCTGATCATACCTGTTTTGGACCTGATTTTATTTCATATTTCATGTCCAAAGATCATTTGGAACTATTGTTCATTATTCTTGGAGCTGCCATAAGATTTTTTGGTTCAAAGTTTCAAGAAATTTCAGTTTTGCTTGATGCTGATTTCTCCACTTTTGGTTCAAATTTTTTGGCACAAGAATCTCAAGACTCATTTGGATCTGATTTCATTCTGAAGTTCAAGTCTAATGAGAAGCCACATCTTCTCTCACATCATTTTATTGAATTTGTTCTACATGGCTACATTCTCCATCATGCAGCTACTCATGTTTTTGATCTAGTTGAGCAACAATCTCTTCTTCCAAAGAAGAAGGTTCCTCCAGACATATGATCAAGTTCACACCTCATGTCCATTCTTGAGTTTTGGATAAGTTTAATTTTGGTGTGCTTCATGTCCATTCTTGAGGGAGTATTTTCCCCATGTGGTTTTTCCTCTTTCCTCGTTTTACATGGACAAATAGATTTATGTTGTAAAAGGTGACTTGAGCCTTAGTTGCCAAGGCCTTATTTTTGATATTCCACCAAGTCTAGCTTCTGGGGGGGGTGTTAGAGCAACATTATACCTTAGTACCTTAATCATTAATTAATTAATGGTTATTAGGTGCTAAACTGGTTAATAATTCCTCCCTAGGTGTGAAACTGGTTATTATAAAGTTGTTAGAACTTGTATAGGCTAGTGTGAACAAGATTACATGGTTTGGGCCAAAGTATTGGACAAGGAGGTGGTCAAACTAGCTGTTAAGCATGCTCATCATGCATTTATTGCCTAGCATGCCTAGCGCACCTCGATCCCCTGTTTTAAGGGATTCGTTTTGACCATGGGTGCCCATACACTGAACCTAGTCTTTTATGCCATATTTGGCTAGTTTTGGCCTATTCTAGCCTACCTAACTTCCACCCAACCAACTCCTTCACATGTGTGTACTCCATCTTGGTTTCCTATGCTTACTCAGTGTTCACATGCATATTTTGAACCTGTTTGGGTTATTTTGGAAACCATTTGGTTATCCTAGGGGGGGTTGGGATGAATCTAAGCTAGCTAAGTGTGGACACTCCAAGTGGATATTTTTCCTTAATATTTCTATATAAGGATGATCCAAACTCATTGTAACATTGGACAACTAATAATATCTCATATTTGATCATTTGTGCATTTTTGGAATTTTGATCATTTGTGCTGAGTTTTGATCATTTGTTCATTCTGTAGTAGTTTGCACTTGTCTCTTGCTTAATGAATTTAATCTTTCAACTGTGAGGAATCCATGGTAGCTAGATCCTACTGTGACATAGATTTTACAATAAGTAAAATCCACAATGGAGTAAATGCAAAATGAGTAAAAATGTGAATGATGATTTACAAATATACAAGGCCCATATATATAATTGTTAAAATGGCACATAGTGACTCTTCATAAGAGTTGCGACCTAATTTATTATTATTTTCATTTATTATTTATTATTTATTATTTATATTATTTTATATATGTTGTATTCGTAACAATTGTTGTAAGAGAAAAGGCCATAATGCTACCAACTCTTGTTACTTAGAAGTATGTTCCTTATGTGGGAACAAGGGAAATTGTGCATCATCTTGTTGGGAGAACAAAGCTACATACCAAAATCTAGATTGATTTTAGAGGAAGGATAGAAATAAGAATTCCCCAAGCCAATATTAAAATTAGAGGAACTTGGAGAAGAGAAGGATGTCGATTGCTCCATGCAATTCTAGGATATTTTTCCAGCACTGCATGTTGAGTGGGCATTGGGAAGAAAAGTGTTGGTGACTTAATTTAGAGCTTCACCCCAATAACCATACAATTAAGAGAAGGTTGTAGAGAGTGAAGTCTAAAGGAGATGAAGAATTCTCTAACTTGGTAGTCCAAAGAGAAAAAAGTGTCTACAATTTATAGCAACACAAGAGGTTAGCCTTATAAATGAAGCACACAGTTGTTAGGTGGAACTGAAGGAGAGAGGAGAGAAGGATATAAATCCTATTATGATGTTTTATTCATCATAGAATAGTTGAATAATGACTCATCAACATATAATAGTTTCCATGTTGAGAAGCAGTTAACCCTAGTAGAAGAAATTTGACCACACCTCTTTTGTGGGGTTACTGCATGATGGCATTGATTGTTGGGATCTCACTATCAAATGAGTTATACATACATTTGATAATGAATATGAGAAGATCAAAATTTGACTTGGTTTCACTAACTATCGAGATGGACCTTCCCCATGTATAAGAATGAAAAAGACTTTCACAATAGAAATGGGAGTGAATTTTGATGAAAGAGGTCAGATCTGGAGATTTCTTAGGGCTAAGAGTCATTGAGAAGACTTTTTCACTGTGTGAACAAGTGAGGTAGGAGCCAAATCCAAATCCATAGCAACAACTAGATCCATTTTGAGATCCACAAGCCAAATACAAAGCCAATGCCAAAATTTTAGCTAGGACCCAAAGTTTAGTTGTGTTCTAGAGAAGCAAACAAAAGGCACATTGATCTCTATTAGTTTCCTCTAATATTTTGTAAATCAAAATGCCTCTCAATGGGGATGGCCTCTAGGGAAAAAACCCAAGAAGCATGGAAAATACTTTTAATACATCACATTAGGAAAGGACTGCCTCTAGGAAATAAATTGTAGAGTGGATTCTCCTTTAAAACCATATTGCTAAACCCTTTAATGTGAAATTTTCTAGCATGTTAGTATGCATAGTATCTAGAAGGAATAAGAGGTGCTCAAACCTTTATTATCTTGAAAGGATCATTTTCCTAAAACTAGTTTTTCTTTTAATAAGAATAGACTATGGTGGTCCTCGCTAATATTGGTTGAAGAGAAACCTTTGGCTGAATTCTATTGGTTTTCAACCCTAATTCTTTTTCCAAGAGGCATTTAATTTGGAAATGATTTGTTTGATAATTCCTTGACGGGTTGGATTTCATGGCTTGATCTAAAGCACAAAATTACGCTAAGTAACATTGATAGGATTATTGTGAATCACATTTAGGGTCTCATCTTATATTACCTTTAGCTCAATCTTGCCCTCCTAGCATCTCACCCATAGAGGATAAATTAGGAATGGGTGAAGGTCATAACTTTCACATGTTACAAGCTAACCATGGGTTACAATTGATTATGATAAGCCTTTCCTTGAAGACTGAATTAATAAAATTTGATGCTTGCATTCACAACAAAAATCTTGGTTATTTTTTCTTAGAAGTATATGGAAGCTTGTGATTTAAGTTAAAAATGCATTTTTTCTTAGAGCTTGGTGAAAGGAATTATCCTTATTGGTAGAAGATTAACTCACCTAGGGTGCACAACCCATAATGTCCATAATATGTCCCTGTTGAAACCTTGAAATATATCTTATGGTTTTGTCCACTTGCTAAGAAGGATTGGGCCTAGGTAGAACTTCTGTCAACAATTTCTACCATATCCCTATCTTGGTGAGTTACATTGCTAGGTGATTCCCTTCCCTAAGCCATGGAGTTTCAAGCCACTTGGATGTTTTTCAAAATTGAAGTGCTCTTCAAGGTTTGGAAATAGTGGAATCACTCCCTCTTTAATGATGACACAATGTCTCACTATTTCTCTTTGTATTCTACTATGTTCATATGTGCTAACTTGATTATGTAGATTGAGGTATATTGCTCTAAGCTACCATTGGAGATAGAATAACTCCAATAGTTCTTAGGTTATTGGAATAAATCCTTGTGTACCATGAGTATGGTGCGTATAGACCTACCTAGCATGTACTCTCATAGAGTATTCATTGCATTAAACCTGCTAGGGCCTCTCTCTCAACCTAGCTTGGGGAGAACCATATATGTTGGCTTAGTAGGATTTGCACACAACCATCCACAAATGAACACTTGGATCCCTATAGATGGTCAAGTAGTTCCCCAATACTTACATTAACGATTTATAAGGGGCTCAAGCCCCATTAGCACCCCATTGATGGGTGGAACCGTATTAAGCCCATTGATATTGATCCTTTAACTACAACTTGGGTGGACACCCTTGATGATCATGACCAACCTCTTGTGACCAATATGGTCACTATTTAGTATGTTTATGCTCGATGTATAGAGCCTTTGTGGTTTGACTTTAGCACATCACTCATTTGTTTTGGCATTAGATAGCCCTTTCGTTTTGCATTTGCTTGTCTCATTGACTTTAGGATGGAGGATTTTTGTTTGTTCCAACCCCACTTTAAAAAAAAAAAACGTTCTTATAAAACCTGCAAAAACAGGATGCTTTATTTTTATTACAAAGTGTACATATTACTTATTATTATCAAATTTAAAAGAGTATTTTTTTTCCCTAAGGATTTTGTTTTAAATTGGTGGAATAATCTCTTATGGCGATGGCAAATTCCACTGAAGATCAAATGCTTCTCTTGGGATAACTTGCAGCAAAGGGGACTATGTGGTCCTGGAATATGTGTCCTTTGCAAAGCTGAAGTAGAAACTGTAATTCATTTGTTTGGTCAATGCTCCTATATCAGTGTTGTATGGGAAAATTTAGAATGCACCCTAATGTTTCAATTTGACTAGAGAACAAATAATGTAGAGGAAAGACTTAATAATGATTTGAGTCAAAAAGAAAAAGAAATTAAAGATGCTTCCTTTATTTGTTTTCTGGGAAATTTGGAAAACTCGTAATAGGTTGATCTTCTAGGATCAAACTCCTTCTTTTCAGGCATTAGTATTAAAAATTTTAGTTGTTGTTCAGGAATTTTGTATGGTGGACAAAGTAAAGAAACCAAAACGTCCAGTCATGCCCTTTTTAAATGAAAATACTGCAGTTGTTTTCTTTGATGTGCAGGGATTAATGGTTTATGTGGGGTATGCTTTTAAAAATCAAATATTTTCATAATATTAGATTATGGATGAAACAAGAGGCGGTACAAATACTCAAGATGAATTAATTGCGCTTTGGGGATTACTTTGGTTTGCAAAGAAAAGGGGTATCTTGGAGATTCAGGTATTGGGGGACTCAAAAGTAATTGTGGATTGGATCTATGGTCTTTCATCTATTCAGAATTTGGTGTTGGAACAGTGGATGCACAAGGTTGTGGAGTTGACTAATCATTTTGTATACATTTCTTTCAGCCATATTTACCACATCTTAAATCAGGAAGCTGACAGTCTTTCAAAGTGTGAAATTGGCAATATGGATGGTCATATGTTTTTTGAGGAATTTTATGAGGATTGCCTCATTGATTCTGGATCTTATTTTGTCTTTTGATGGATATCATATTCAGGTTGCTTGTGTTGGAAGCATATAGTGTAGTAAGCTTTAGTTTGATCATGTTTTGGGTCTTTTGATGTTAAACTATTTAGTTGATGTATTGATGAATAGCTGGTATCTTGAGAGTTGTTTGATTGCATATAGTTGACAATCTGGTTGGTTGATATACTCTAATTTTTGGCGGATATGTAGTTGTAACTTTGATTAAAGGAATAACAAGTTACATTTTTTTTTGTTTGGAAAAAAAACAAATACCAAATAATAAATTGAAACTTTAACAACAACTCCATCAACCTAATCTTAAATGAAATGACCTGATTATCAATTGTGAGAAGGTATATAAAAAATTGGGCATTTATCTCCCAATGCTACGATTAACATTGCTTATTGAATGGTCTGAAGGGTTCATCTCTCATATATATATTTATATATATATAAAGAAACAATCGTGTGAAAATCAAACATATATATATATATATATATAAACAATCGTGTGAAAACCAAACCATGATCATGATTGATTAAATAATATTTTAATGATTAATATAGCCATTTCAGTGATTTGTTTTCAAATTAATTAGAAAAAAATCATAATTAAAATTTTTAGTATAAAGATTCTTCTATGCTTAAATCAATGAAACAATTACTACGATTTCTTGATGCTTCAATGCCATTTGTACAATAACATTCAGCTTATCTTTAAGAATTTCCTCCTTTTTTGTGGGTAGTATCTGCAAAACTGATTCTTATCTTCTTCCTCCTATATTGCATAGCCTTTTTCCACATGGTCACATTCCACTGATTCACAACCATAAATACATCCTCTGCAAAATCCAATTTTTTAATCGCTTCTTTAAGCTTTTCTCTGTTAGTTGCTGCTCTACAGTTCTCTACAGACTAGAAACCTATAATTATTTGGTCTGTGCAACTATTTTTGTTTTGATTTCGAGTTGCATCAACTTATTGGAATAAATCCTTGTGTACCATGAGTATGGTGCATATAGACCTACCTAGCATGTACTCTCATAGAGTATTCATTGCATTGAGCTTGATAGGGACTCTCTCTCAACCTAGCTTAGGGAGAACCATTGATGTTGGCTTAGTAGGACTTGCACACAACCATCCACAAATGGACACTTGGATCCCTATAGATGGACAAGTAGTTCCCCATACTTACATTAACGATTTATAAGGGGCTCAATCCCCATTAGCACCCCATTGATGGGTGGGACCCTATTAAGCCCATTGATATTGATCCTTTAACTACAAGTTGGGTGGACACCCTTGATGATCATGACCAACCTCTTGCGACCAACATGGTCACTATTTAGTATGTTTATGCTCGATGTATAGAGCCTTTGTGGTTTGACTTTAGCACATCACTCATTTGTTTTGGCATTAGATAGCCCTTTCTTTTTGCATTTTCTTGTCTCATTGACATTAGGATGGGGGATTTTTGTTCGTGCCAACCCTGCTTTAAAAAAAAACGTTCTTATAAAAACTGCAAAAACATAATGCTTTATTTTTATTACAAAGTGTACATATTACTTATTATTATCAAATTTAAAAGAGTCTTTTTTTCCCTAAGGATTTTGTTTTAAATTGGTGGAACAATCTCTTATGGCAATGGAAAATTCCACTGAAGATCAAATGCTTCTCTTGGGACAACTTGCAGTGAAGGGGACTATGTGGTCCTGGAATATGTGTCCTTTGCAAAGCTGAAGTAGAAACTGTAATTCATTTGTTTGGTCAGTGTTCCTATATCAGTATTGTATGGGAAAATTTAGAAGGCACCCTAATGTTTCAATTTGACTGGAGAACAAATCATTTAGAGGAAAGACTTAATAATGTTTGGGGTAAAAAAGAAAAAGAAATTAAAGATGCTTCCTTTATTTGTTTTCTGGGAAATTTGGAAAAATCGTAATAGGTTGATCTTCCAAGATCAAACTCCTTTTCAGGGATCAGTATTAAAATTTTTAGTTGTTGTTCAGGAATTTTGTGTGGTGGACAAAGTAAAGAAACCAAAAAGTTCAGTCATGCCCTTTTTAAATGAAAATACTGCGGTTGTTTTCTTTGATGGTGCAAGGATTAATGGTTTATGTGGGGTATGCTTTTAAAAATCAAATATTTTTATAATATTAGATTATGATGAAAGCAGGAGGTGGTACAAATACTTAAGCTGAATTAATTGTGCTTTGGGGATTACTTTGGTTTGCAAAGAAAAGGGGTATCTTGGAGATTCAGGTATTGGGTGACTCAAAAGTAATTGTGGATTGGATCAATGGTCTTTCATCTATTCAGAATCTGGTGTTGGAATAGTGGATGCATAAGGTTGTGGAGTTGACTAATCATTTTGTATACATTTCCTTCAGCCATATTTACTGCATCTTAAATCAAGAAGCTAACAGACTTTCAAAGCGTCAAATTGGCAATATGGATGGTCAAATGTTTTTTGAGGAATTTTATGAGGATTACCTCATTGATTATGGATCTTATTTTGTCTTCTGATGGATATCATATTCAGGTTGCTTGTGTTGGAAGCATATAGTGCATTAAGCTTTAGTTTGATCATGTTTTGGGTCTTTTGATGTTAAACTATTTAGTTGATATATTGATGAACAACTGGTATCATAAAAAGTGTTGGATTGCATATAGTTGACAATCTGGTATTTAGTTGTAACTTTCATTCAAGACATAACAAGTTACATTTTTTTCATTTGAAAAAAAAAACAAATACCAAATAATAAATTGAAACTTGAAGTGCAACGCCATCAACCTAATCTTAAATGAAATGACCTGATTGTCAATTGTAACAGGGTATATCAACAATCGTGGCCAACATTAAAGCTGGCCGCCCCTCACAACATTTATCTGCCAATGCTAAAGTTAACATTGCTTACTGAATGGTCTTAAGGGTTTCTCAGTTTTATATATATATATGTATATAGATATATATATATAAAAGCAATCAATAATGTGAAAACCACCATATATATATATATATATAAACAAACAATCAAAAACCATATATATATATAATCGTGTGAAAACCAAACCATGATCATGATTGATTAAATTATTCCATGATCATGAGTGATTAAATAACATTTTAATGATTAATATAGCCATTTCAGTCATTTGTTTTCAAATTAATTAGAAAAAAAAATCATAATTAAAATTTTTATTATAAAGATTCTTCTACGCTTAAATCAATGAAACAGTTACTACGATTTCTTGATGCTTCAATGCCATTTGTGCAATAACATTCAGCTTATCTTTAAGAATTTCCTCCTTTTTATGTGGGTGGTATCGGCAAAACTGATTCTTATCTTCTTCCTCCTATATTGCATAGCCTTTTGCCACATGGTCACATTCCACTGATTCACAACCATATATACATCCTCTGCAGAATCCAATCTTCTAACCGCTTCTTCAAGCTTTTCTATGTTAGTTGCAGCTCTACAGACTAGAAACCTGTAATTATTTGGTCTGTTCTTTTTTTCCAATGTCTTTATTGTTTTTTTTCATTATTTTACTTTCTCTGTAAGTTTTGGTAGTTTCATCATTCACTTATTTTATTTTTTAATTTTGAATTAGATAAACTCAAGCTTAAACAGTTCTCAAGATAGCTTATCAGTTGGCCATTAATTCTGATTTGGTGAGAGCTGGTTTGATTCTGTTTAATAGACCGATATATTGAAGTTATTGCATGCAATTATCATTTCAGTACCTGTGGAGTGGCTGTTATGAATATAGCCTGTATATATGAATCAAATTCTGAATTGGGCAGCCAAAGATCATACCTATGTTCACTTTCCTTCATAAGCTATTCCATATTGTGCTTCTCTTCCATTGCTGCATTTGCTTTCGGCTCTGTGGTACAGGTCTTTTCTCATTTTTTCACCATTGCTGCCTACTGTTACAGGGCTGTATATTTTGGGTTTCCTTGAAAACTCCCAAACTTTGTTTCTCCAATCATTTCAGGGCTTCATAAGTTCATACCTTTCCTTTTGACTTGAGTGCATGGTGCCATCTCCAATCCAAATTGTTCATCCCATGCAGCAAAAGGATATTTGACTTGAGTGTATGGTGCCATCTCCAATCCAAATTGTTCATCCCATGCAGCAAAAGGATCTCAAATAGAGCAACAGTAGCAACATTTTTTTTTTTGGAGCAAACTGATTATCAGGCAAGGATCTGAAAGGTTTGGTCCTGTTTTGTTCTCTTTTACCAAATCAATGCTTATTTCCCATTCAAACCAAATGGGCATCCACAAAACTCTGTAGCTCCAATCCACCCTACACAATTCAGTAGAAAAATATATGATATGGGAAGTAGCCAATACAGCAATATGAACTTTTCTGCTAATCTGAATGCTCCTGAGGCTAAAACTGCTGTGCCCACAAAGAACTCAGTGCCTGTGTCTGTGGACGAGAAGTGCCCAACTGAGGATTCATTATGTTATCCTGGAGGCAACGGGGAGGTAATCTCACATTCTTGGAGCATTTCAGCCTTTGATGAAGCAGAGGATCAGCAACTTATAGATGTGAGGAAGCAGAGAAGGATTTTGTCTAACAGAGAATCTGCAAGGAGGTCTCGGCTCCGGAAACAACATCACATGAACGAAGTGAGGGCTCAGGTGGCTCATCTGAGAGCAGAGAACGAGCAGATATTGAAGAAAATCAATATTACTTCACGGCATCATTCTCAGATGACAGAAAAGAATTGCATGTTGAGAGCAGAGGCATTGGGGCTGTGTTACAAGCTCCAGCGATTACACGACACAATAAAAGCTCAATCTCATGGTGGCTCTGAAAGTATGGGTACTGAAACTGGGAATTGCAGTGCTGCACGTCTGAGCTCGGAATCAAGCACCGTGCCTTACTCCGTGATCTCTTCCGATGTCTTGAGCTCAGAATCAAGCACCATGGCTTACTCCATTATCTCTTCCAATCTGTTGGTTTGAGTGCTACCAGCATTGCATATATTGTGGAATACTCCAACCGGTTTACCTATATTAGATCTCCGTTGTATATTTTGTTATATCCTTCATGGACGAAGTAGGGTTTGATTAAATGATTTGCCAAATATAAAACAATTTCAATTCCGTGGTGGAGTCATATTTGGAGTCTTGAAATAGGGTACATAGGTTACATGAGATGAATAATGTTTAAAAGCTAAGGGCTAAGGGCTCGGTTGGTTTTAAAAGCTATCAATTGTGAACCACCCAGCTACACTTAGAATCATTGCAAAGGAATGTTATAATAAAACCAACCTTAGTTGTTGTTTTGTCGACTTTGAGAGAGTTTTGACATAATGTCTCGAATAACCTTTGGAATAAGTTAGAAAAGTTAAATGTTCCATTTGATTTCAGTGCGATGATAAGGTTGTATTAGGATATTATTGTGTATGAGGATATTATTGATAAGTTGAGGAACATTGAGGATTGGTTTGAAGAATTTAATTTTAGTATGAGTTAAACAAGGTTGTCCCATATTTAATACTATTTTTGGCATTTACATTGATAGGTTAGAGGCATGCTTGGAAGAAGCAAATTGTGTTGTTACTAATTTAATTGGAAGAGTCATCATCATTTTTCTTTATGTTGATGATATTGTTCTTATGTCAATGTGATCTTGACAAGCAACTAGGAATTCTCAAGGATCTTTGTTCTAACACATATATGATAATGAACATTGATAAAACAAAGCTTATGGTAATTAAATCCAAAAGGATCGCATATGCTAATTTTGTGTATGAAATGACAACTTAGAGGAATTTACTTCATAAAAATAACTTGGAGTTGACTTTCAACACAAGCTTAACTAAAACTATAGCATTGAGAACATGATTAATGGATGGTGGAAAGTCTATTTTAGCCTTGAAAACAATTGTAAGTCAATGGACTTCTGTCTATGAGAAAAAAATCCTATTTGAGACTCTCGTCATGTTCATGTATCTTATATGGATGCAAATTTTGAGGCTACAACATCTCTAAACAATGTAGAAGAAGATTGAGCAAATCCCTCAGCACTTTATAATTTAAAAGTAATACACCATATTCTATCATCCTCATAAAAGTTGCTATTTTCCCCATTGAGAGTATCGATATCACCTTATCACCTAATGTACAAACAGAACGAAAATAATATGAAGGACAAGAGGCTTCCTAAGATTGATCTAAATTCCAGTCAAATCCCCCAATGGATTAAGGCGGTTTGGCATAAAGATGCCAAGACTTGGCTAAATTATTGGGGAATATAGGAGGAGGTCACTCTATAGAATATGCATACCATTAAAATTACTATTGCATTAAATTTGATGAGAAATTGCGGTACAATAAAAAGTTAGAGGATAAGAGGTTAGTAATCCTAATCTAGAATACCAAAATTATATTTATGTTACAATTAGTGTAAATAAAAAAAATCAACATTGTTAAAATAAGAACAAACTCTGATGAGTTCCGTTGAACAATTCCTGAAATTCCTAATAGCATCAAGCTTCTTAACCTCTTAACTGATCAAAACTATGGAGATTTGAGAAAACTTGTCCCAAGTGTTTTCCATCATAGAAATAAAATTCTAAAGCAAACGAGTTAATTCTTTACTATTTTTTCTTAAGGTTCAATAGTCCAAAGTAAGGAAAATTTTAAGGATCCATAATTTTATTAAAGTGTAGAAACCTTGGCGAATATTACTAATTATCAAATTTCCAACCATAAAATGTTTGGTGATATTTTTTTAAAAATATTCAAATTTCTAAGGGTTTTTAATCGTTTTTGGATAATTTTGGCGATTTTTAGATGTAATACCCCTATTTTTGACTTTGAACCCCTATTATAATTCTGCTAAGTATTATTTCAATTATACTTAGGAAAGTCTAGAAATCTGATAAAGTGGTTTGTATTGACTATGTGGGCCAACACATTAAAGAGGGAGTCACAGTCCCCTAAGGTTGGAGGGAAAATGCTACTTAATAATAATAATAAAAAATTATTATTGGAGACAATTGGAAAACCCTAAAGAAAAGAATTGCGAGATTAATGAATTAAAAGAATTCATAAAATGAGGAAATTTCCCCTAAGAGAATAGAAGGTGGAAACTCATGGAAACTCTCATTATGCATTATTCACAATCGCATGAGCTGAACACACAAGAGCAATGGGAATGAGAAAACACCAACCTGAGACAATGGAGGTTGGTGAAGGAGGACAAATTTGGGAGAACCAAACTAGTCCTGAAACCAAGCGATTGAGGGTAGATTTGGGATGACCAAACTGACTCAAATCAGGAGAAATAATACAGTTTGGTATGAGCTTGGCCACTTGATTGTGTGCAGGTAGGAGAACTACCCCAAGTTGCAGGAGTACTACATATACTAGAATAGACCGTGTTTAGTGATTCTCCTATTGGCTAAGGGTTAAAAGCCCCTGGAGCTCAGGATTACTGAGTTGGGTGTTGGGTTGCCTGCTTCCTTTGAAATATCCTAAGTAACTTGGGAAATAACAAGTTAAGGGTAAACTAAAATCTATACTCTACCTGGGGGACTGTGAACTAGGCAAGTAACCTGAGAGCAAGGAAGACTTGGTGGTCAAAGGCTGGGAGGTTTGTGCCTGGTTCCAATAGTCAACAGATTTAGATAAGTGTTTATATTCTAAACTTGCAGAGTATTTGTTTTGGAACAGTATTTATATATGTTTCTGAATATATCTCATTTACAGTTGAATGACATATGCATCAGATCTGACTATATATGTATTGTTTCTAGTATATTCTGAGCATGAAGCTCAGCTAGACATCTAGATCTCTGCAATGAGTTTATCTTATGATCATCTTTAAAGATCTGGAATATTGGTGTTATGGGATGGCTGTGAAAATATCTACATTCTATTTACAGTAGATATATAGTACTATGATCCCTATACTATTAAAAATGTTTTCAATAGCTAATGCAAGACAATTATGAACCATGTGCTAACCTAGGGTTTGATGATGCATGTTTCATATCATAGGGTTTTTATATTTTAACTTATTGTAGTATTTAATAAGGATCTTATGTGTTGCAATGTAAAGCTGGAAATGGGTCAGACGTGTAAACCTGGTGGTTTACATGCCTAGCCCTTATATTTTATTAAATCTTTCACAATAGAGTTTGTTTTCAGAAAAGAGAAACTTAGATAATGCTAGTGCTCAAACCTGTTCTAATTCTGAGTTATTATTATTGACAGAGTTTGACATTCTATTTGAATCTAGTCAAATCGCCCTTATGCATTAAATGGTAATTCTAGGCTATGTTTTTGAGCATTAAAATAAACTACAACCTACTATACATTTTATGAGTTGAATCTCTGTGAAAATCTCAATCTAAGCTAGACAAATATTAGTTATTCAAAAGCATGGTTATATTCATTTATTTATGTTACTATGGTTGCATATCAAATGAATGTGTTATGAATGCATTGAAGTGCAGCACACAATTGATTTAAGTATACAAGGGTTTTACCCTTAACATGAAAACCAGTATTACTGATGTATGGAACTATGCATTTACATACACATTATATTACAGACTACACATTTCCATAATATATAACCATGTACTGCATAAAATAACACATCAACATTTCATATAATAAACACATGGTATGAAAGCATTTATGCAGAAAGAAATCATGTATGCATTCGGGGGTTTTTCCCACAGCCGGAAGGGAATCATTCTAACATATACATTAGCATGCATAAAACATATTAAATGGTAAGACTGTGTTTTCATAAATTGCATAAGTATTTCATAGTCTACATTTATGTGTATACATCTAAGCGGCGACCGAGATCGAGCTTAGCACCATGCGCAGGATGCGCTCTTTTAAATATGAAATGGTGTATATGGTTTTGCTGGCAGGCAAACAGTAATCACATGCATTAACAAATTTTGCATATAAGCTGGGTAGGCTAAATGGCTTCGCCCCAAACATTAAATTATTTATGGATTACACTATATCATAACATGCTTATGCTTATTCATTAAAAACTGAATCATTAAGGCATGCGCAACGAAGAGACGAGTCTCCATTATATGAAAGCATGTAACCAAAGCTTTCGTTTAAGCTACTACCAATAAATTATATGCTCATACCATTATAAAATATTACATGCCTTACCTAACATATCAAATGCTGAGGGAAGTTAAACATTGCAGAGTGTGTTTCCAAATGCAATTAATTTATAAATAAACCATACAGTTGCAGCAAAAACATAGAGGGATTTAAAAGTCAAGCCAAGGACTGTAGGAATTATCAATACGAATTTAAAGGTGTTTAATAAAAACACATAGTTGAAAGTTAAAACCAGAACGATGAAGCATCATATTAATTTACAAACCAAGCATGTTACATAGAATCCCAATGCCTCTGCCAGGGGCAGAGCATCCTTGAAAACTCCCTAAGCTACGCAACGATCATGGGGTTTCCACATGACCCTTTCTTTAAAGTTCATCATAATACATTGCAACGCCGAAGGGTTTATGGAGGTCGCAAGACTCCATCGTAGGTAGGATTTGCGCCCCTACATAGTTGGCCTACAACCGCACTCAGTCTTAAACACAAAGCACAAGCAAGAAAACCCTAAATCTTGGTGTTAACCAGCATTCTAAGTAACTCAACCCCCACCAACAGGGTAAACGAAACCCGAGGCGGATTAGTCAATGAGTTACCTGGTAACAAAGCGAGCATCTCCACATCACATCGATGGTTACAAGCCTCCAAGGTGCGCGCCCAAATCCATTCTATCATGGATGCCTATACAGGAAGCGTGGCATGCAGTTAAAACTTGGTGAAGGTTACAAATTGTTAACCGAAAGCAACACAAAACCACGACTTGCATGGGACAAAGTGGGTACATTACCTGGTAGAGAGATGGATCCATATCGTCACTCAGCTCATCCAATTACCTGTCCACAGGACGAAGGAGAAGTTAACACTAGCAAACATTACAGCATAAAACAAGTATTCAACAATTTTCCTTTGAACGAAATTAATGCGAAGATGTGACTTTCTTATTTACCTGTTCATGATGGACATGCCGAGCATTAGCTCGAGTTGGTTCAACATTGCGTTTGATGATAACAAGTAGCGATTGCGTATTATTTTTACCACCATAGGAACAGAGCCAAAGCTCCCTAGGAAAAACTTACAAAATAACCCTAACTCCTGAGAGACCAACGAGTATCAACGAAGACACATCGGATGAAGTAGGTGGGTGACCACTGTCACCAGTTCCTAAAGCTTTAATGCTGGACGTCAATAGTTGTTGGTGCGAACTCCAATCAATCATATCGACGGTGTATATCTGTTCATGGGTTTCCTTTACACTGGTTTGGTCCAACATCAACGGCTTTTAATAACTGTGGTATTAACGCAAGATTGGCGTTTGGTGCATAGTACGTGGTAGGGCGTGTTTTCCAACCGTCGGAGTTGAGTTGGCTGGGAAGATCCATTAATGGAGCGATCCACTCTCACATGACATCAAAGCTATTAATGCAGCATGGTTAATGGAGTCTTCATCACGTGAGCAAGAGTTAAGTAGAGCTACCAACAAGACGGAGTGGATGGGTATAAAACGATGATTCAGGACTGGTCAGCCCGCGTGGCATAAGACACAAATTGTCCAGACCACATGCGGACTGAGCCAGCGTGTAATTTCTGTGTCACATATCACTAAAACAACATTTCATCTGTTTGTTAAGTGTTACGATGATTTGTCACTCCACGTCGTTATAACGTGGCATTATGGCCACCTTTGTATGATTGCGAGTTGATTGGTCTCATCCCTTTCACAGTTGTGTTTTAACGTTAAACGTTGGACCAAGTGTATGGTAGGGTCGGATCCCACTAGCGACCGTTTAACTAACCATTACATGTTATATGTGTTAGCATTGAGCCTTAGGCTAATGCTATACACTATAGTGTAAGACCCTTTTATTACATGGTTAATGGTTGGCATATAAGCCATATGAAGGGTGCATTATGTTGTTAAATATATATATATATATCTATCTATATATAACCATATATATATTCCTACACCTTTAATACATAAGATTTATATGAATGCCCAAAAACAAATTAATTGTTAATACATGTGATTCGGATATTTAAATATTCGTGCAAAGTATTTTAACCCATGGTATTGATAGAATTATTAATCCAAGTATTGGTTGGCATGGTACGTATGGATTATTAATACCAGTATGGGATAGGTATTAATATTAATAAATGTACATATATATTATAAATATGGGTAATGTCATTTTAATACCTAGTCTTTAATTAATTTCATAAATGGCTATTAAAACATAAAAGTCTTGGTAGATGATGATGGTATTATTAATGAGTAACATTAATACATGTTGGTATATATATATAGGTAGTCAACATATATATATGCTTAAATGAAGAGTAATGTTGTTGTGGGTAATTAAAGAATTAATGTAATACTTTATCGTTGAAATGTATTTAATGATCACAGGACTTATATGTATGTGCTTATGTATCGCTATGCAGAAATGGTCTATCTGTATATATCTATAGGCTAAGTAAGCTGGAAAAGATACCAGGCCCTAGGGTGTCCTTTATCAAATGTATTCATATGTACTTGAGCTTAGTCTAAGTGTCAAGTGCATATTGACTAGGCATGTTATTCAATTGTTACACCCTGGGTACAGGAAGCTAGCATGCATTCTATGTCGTTTTGTAGAGGTTACGAGGTGTCATCATATCGTCATAAAAAACCTCCACATCACACACGTTGTTTCAAGTATATTCAATGTTACCACATATGAGACGTAAGGGTGCGTATAGTCTAAAAGACTATAGCACTTCTGAAAAAGTCACGACAAGCATTATGTAGAATGTGTGACAGACATAATGAGCATGTTATGCTTATGTTATATTTCCAAGTATAATCCACATCTGATGGCGTAAGTATAAATAGTACTGTAGGGTCATTAGACCCATGCAAAAAAAAAATTTGTTAAGAGGAGACATGACAAATTGGTATCAGAAAAAGGTCACTACACTAGGACCTTAAGCTCATTGCGTGAATGTCGTGCTTTTATTTTAATGAATGATTAAAAATTTCCTATAGCATACTGCCTACATTTTTTTAATATTTAATTATCCCACTGTTTATAAATTCTAACAAACAGCTGATTGGCCACACTTAGACAGGAGAGCGACTGAAACTTTAATGGAAGAATTAAATTTTGTAGAGAAAGAAGGCGGGCTGGCTATTGAAACATCCATTCAGCATAGAGAGATGGCCAACAGGAATGGGAGAAACCCAAGTTCTCCATTAAGAGCAACAACATCCAGCGAGATGTTGGAAACAATGAAAAGTTTGAATGCTAAGTTAATAAGTATCAAAGAAGACAACATTAAGAACTTTGAGGAACAACGAGAAATCAATGCTATCCTACTGCAAAAGCTGACAGAAAAAGAGAACAATCAATTCCCAACACCGGAGGAATAACATGCAGAAAAAATAGTCATGAAAAGAAATTCCAAATTCAAATCTACACCTCCAAGAAATTCTGCTAGTTTTAATATGGACGTCAGTGACAAAGAGTCACAGGGTGAGTATTCTGAGGAGTACATTCCTACAAAGAAGAAGAAAACAAGAAAAGTACATCACCTCCATTCAGAATTGCAGAAGATCAAGCCTCCTATTTTCAACGGAGAAATTAAAACTGGAGAAGAAGCAGAGATGTGGTTGTGAGACATGGAAAAATACCTTTGCATGTTCGATTATTCCAACCTCATGAAGGCTAAAATTGTTGTTTTCAATCTGTAGGGTAAGGAATCATCTTGGTGGGACGATATCAAGTTGACTCGCTCTATCAACGAGAAAAAGGTAAGGGGGAAACTTTTTGCAACACTTTTCAAACAGAAGCACGTATCTGAAAGGTACTTCGACAAAAAGGTCAAAGATTTCTACGACCTTAAGTTGGGACAACAAAACATGGAGGAGTTAATCAGTAAATTCCTGGAACTGTTTTTCGTTTGGGTACAAGTATCGGATAGATTTTGATGATACCAAGACCTTGGAAGATGCGTTCAGAAAAGATAGATTGCGTTATGAACAAGGGAAGAACAAGGCTGAAGTGTCCAAGAAGTGGAACGAAAAGAAGAAACACAAATCTGAAATAAGGAAAAAAGGTCACGAGCCCAACCATTTCAGCAACCAAATTTCACGGACACCTTCCAGCAACAAGTTTGAGGGTAGTAAGACACATTCCAAATTTGCTTTTCCCAGTAAGAAGTTCAACAGTGAAGGCACCAGAAGACCGGAACCAACACTAGCGAAGCCACCCATCAAATGCTGGGGATGTGGA
This sequence comes from Larix kaempferi, assembly GCA_027924585.1. Classification (NCBI taxonomy): domain Eukaryota; kingdom Viridiplantae; phylum Streptophyta; class Pinopsida; order Pinales; family Pinaceae; genus Larix; species Larix kaempferi. Next base: position 21,467,417 of record BSBM01000096.1, on the reverse strand, counting down.
GAGAACCATCAATGGTATGATTATCCTCACAAAAAGGACATAAGCAAACCTACGCATAATCTGCAAGAGGCTTCTACGGTCCAAGATGTAGCAAGGAGTCCGAGAATCTATGCTGCATTGAACAACCGTCAGGCTAAACATAAATCTTAGGTAATCGAGGTTGAAGGTATGATTTCCGGGACACCCATGTCTATCTTAATTATTCTGGAGCATGTAAGAGTTACATAGACCCAAAACTATGTGTGTCATGCGAACTTAATAATAACAAATATATGTAGCCTTGGATGGTACAAATGGAAACAGGGATGAAAAGGAAAGTTTCTGAGGTGGTGAATCAGTGTCCCTTGCAGTTAAATAAATCCTATACTAGTGCATATTTAAATGTCTTTCCGCTAGGATCATACGATGTTCTCATCGGTGTGGATTTGCTGAAAAAACAAAGGGCTGTTATAGACTGCTACCAGAAATATGTTACATTTACTAACGAGGTGGGACAACATGAAAAGATCCAAGGGATCGTAAGAGCAGTGAAATTAAGGGAAATTTCTGCTCTTCAACTGAAAATGAATGAATGCAAAGGGTGCAAACCGTATGTTGGCCACATGACAGGAAATCAGAAAACTGAAAGTGTAGATTTAATAAAGCATCCTGTGTTGGCTGAGTTTAAGGATGTGTTTCCTGAGGATGTTCAGGGTGCAAACCGCATGTTGGCCACATGACAGGAAATTAGAAAATTGAAAGTGTAGATTTAATAAAGCATCCTGTGTTGGCTGAGTTTAAGGATGTGTTTCTCGAGGATGTTCCAGAGCTACCTCCTAAACGAGAGATGGATTTTACTATTGACCTGTCCCCGGGGACCATGCCAAGTTCTAAGGCACTGTATCGGATGAGTACACCTGAACTAATTGAGCTGAAAGCACAATTGCAAGAGCTGTTGGAGAAAGGTATATCCACTCAAGTGTGTCCCCATGGGGAGCATCAGTAATTTTTGTGCGAAATAAAGATGGCACATTCCAACTGTGCATAGACTATAGACAGTTGAACAAGGTAACCATAAAAAATCGGTATCCCTTGCCAAGGATAGACGATCTGTTCGATCAGATTGGAGGTGCCACTGTCTTTTCAAAAATTGATCTAAGGTCGGGTTATCATGAAATCTAGATTAAGGAAGAATATGTGCACAAAACAACTTTCTAAACTCGTTATGGACATTATGAGTTTGTGGTGATGCCATTCAGTTTGACGAATGCACCAGCCACGTTTATGTGACTAATGAATAATGTTTCCAGCAAGTACTTGGATAAATTTGTTGTGGTGTTGATTGACAACATCCTCATCTATTCGAAGGATGAAAAGGATCATGAGGAACACTTAAGGCTAGTACTGTAAGTCTTGAGAGAAAATCAACTTTATGCCAAATTATCCAAGTGTGATTTTTATAAGGACTAAATCCAATATCTGGGTCATATTATATCAGCAGAGGGTATTGCGATGGATCCCAACAAGATAGAGGCAATAATGAGCTGGCCTACACCCCAAAATGTAAGCGATGTCCGGTCTTTCATGAGTTTGGCTAGGTATTATCGAAAAATTTATTGAAGGATTTTCCAAAGTAGCCCATCCCATCACTTCGCTTCAGCAGAAGGAAGTAAAATTTATGTGGACAACCAAGTGTGAATCAAGTTTTGTAAAGCTAAAACAGTTGCTCACTTACGCCCCTATCCTAAAAGTGGCAGATCCATATGGAGATTTTGTTGTATGCACGGATGCATGCAAGGATGGATTGGGAGGTGTGCTTATGGAAGATGGTGCAGTAATTGGTTATGAATCGAGAAAACTGAAAACACATGAAGTGAACTATGCAACGCATGATTTAGAATTGGTTGCTATCATTCATGCTTTACGAATGTGGCATCACTACCCTCTTGGAAAAAAGTTTGTTTTGAAAACTGACCACATTGGGCTGAAATATCTTTTTGATCAACCAAATCTAAATGGAAGGAAAGCACGGTGGTTGGCCTTCATAAGTAAGTTTGACTTTGAAATTCAACACATCAAGGGTAAGGAAAATAAAATTGTTGACGCACCTAGTAGATGCATGCATCTACTAACTATGGCATCATCCAACAATTTTCAGGCTAATTTAATATTGCAGATCCAGACAGGAGCTAAAAAGGACCCGAAATATCTGAACATAGGACAAAAATGTCTTCCAGAAAATTCAGATCAGCAAGCAACAGATTTTAGCATGTCCAAGGATGGACTGCTGCTGTTCAAAAATAGGATGTACATACCAGATCATCTAGCATTAAAGCAGTTTATTATGGATTAATTTCATATGAGACTGTATTCTGGTCATCCTGGCTACCCGAAAATGTTGACTGCTGTTAAAAAATAACATTATTGGCCAAGAATGAAATCAGAAATTGCTAAATACATTGCAAAATGTATGGACTGTCAACAGGTGAAAATAGAACATCAACATCCGGCTAGTTTCTTGCAGCCCATACCAGTGCCAGAATGGAAGTGGGAAACCATCTCCATGGATTTTATCACTGGATTGCCTAAAAAAAATAAACAACATGATGCAATCATGGTTGTTGTGGATAAGTTGACTAAGGAAACACACTTCATACTTGTCAAATCCACTTTTAAGGTAATAAAAATTGCAGAGGTTTTCATGAAGGAAGTCTTCCGACTTCATGGAATTCCTAAGGTGATTATATCCGAGAGGGACACCAAATTCACCTCACACTTTTGGAAAGATCTGTTTGCAGTTTTGGGGACTAAACTTAGCTTTAGTACAGCCTACCATCCACAAACCGATGGGAAGACTGAAAGGGTGAACCATTTCCTTGAGGACATGTTTCATCTATATGTCATGGACAATCCGAAGTAGTGGGAAAACTACCTACACTTAGCTGAATTTGCCTACAAAAACGGTTACCAAACTTCTGTAGGAATGAGTCCATTCGAAGTGTTGTATGGAAGAAAGTGTAAGACACCTATGAGTTGGGATGATCTGGTAAATCGGATTATGATGGGTACCAAAATGTTAACTGAAATAGAAAACATTATGCAGAAAGTTAGAAAAAACCTGAAAGTTTCCCAAGATAGGCAGAAAAGCTATGCTGATATGCATAGGGAAAACAAAGAATTCGAAGTTGGGGATCACGTATTCCTAAGAGTGAAGGCCAAAAAGAGTCCTTTGAGCTTGGGCAAGGTTGTCAAGCTTGCACCAAGATTTCGTGGTCCTTTCCAAATAGTTGCTAGAGTAGGACCTGTTGCTTATCAGTTAGCTTTACCAACAAATTTTAAAGTACATGATGTGTTTCATGTTTCATTGCTGAAAAAGTATGTATATGATCCTAAGCATATTGTAAACTGGCATGTGATTCAGGTGGAATCGGAAGGAGACTTCCAGATAGACCCTATATGCATACTGGATCAGAAAGAAGTGGTACTTCGGAATCAAACCATCGCTCAGGTAAAAGTGAAATGGGAGCACTAAAAGCCTGATGAGGCTACCTGGGAAATGGAAAGGGAAATGCAAGTAGCATACCCCTTCCTGTTCGATGAAGACCATGAAAAAAACTAAATTTTGTTTATGTTATTTTTTTGTTGTTTTGCAAAACTATTGAACACCGAGGACGGTGAAAACTAAGGGGAGGGAAAATGTAATACCCCTATTTTGGACTTTGAACCCCTATATAATTCTGCTAAGTATTATTTCAATTATACTTAGGAAAGTCTAGAAATTTGATAAAGTGGTTTCTATTGACTATGTGGACTGGCACATTAAAGAGGGAGTCACAATCCCCTAAGGTTGGAGGGAAAAATCCACTTAATAATAAGAAGAAGAAATTATTATTGGAGACAATTGGAAGACCCAAAAGAAAATAATTAAGATATTAATGAATTAAAAGAATTCATAAAATGAGGAAATTTCCCTTAAGAGAATAAAAGGTGAAAACTCATGGAAACTCTCATTATGCATTATTCACAATCTCATGAGTTGAACACACAAGAGAAATGGGAATGGGAAAACACCAACCTGAGACAATGAATCTGGTGAGGGAGGAAAAATTTGGGAGAACCAAACTGGTCCTGAAGCCAAGTGTTTGAGGGCATATTTGGGAGGACCAAACTGGCTCAGATCAGGAGAAATCATACAGTTTGGTATGAGCTTGACCACTTAATTGTGTGCAGGTAGGAGAACTACCCCTAGTTGCAGGAGCACTGCATATACCTGAATAGATTGTGTTTAGTGATTCTCCTAGTAGCTGAGGCTTAAAAGCCCTTGGAGCACCATGGATATCAGGAGTACTGAGTTGGGTGTTGGGTTTCCTGCTGCCTTCAAAATATCCTAAATAACTTGGGGAATAACAAGTTAAGGGTAAACTAAAATCTATACTCTTCCTGGGGGGTTGTGAACTCAGCTCAGGGGTGACCTAAGAGCAAGGAAGACTTGCTAGTCAAAGGATGGGAGGTTTGTGTCTGGTTCCACTGGTCAACAGATTTAGATAAGTGTTTATATTCTGAACTTGCAAAGTATTTGTTTTGGAACAGTATTTATATATGTTTTTGAATATATTTGATTTACAGTTGAATGGTATATGCATCAGATCTGACTATATATGTAGTGTTTCTGGTATATTCTAAGCATGAACCTCAGCTAGACATCTAGATCTCTGCAATGAGTTTATCTTATGATCATCTTTAAAGATCTGGAATATTTGTGTTATGGGATGGCTGTGAAAATATCTACATTCTATTTACAGTAGATATACAGTACTATGATCCCTATACTGTTAAAAATGTTTGCAGTAGCTAATGCAGGATTGTTATGAACCATGTGCTAACCTAGGGTTTGATGAAGCATGTTTCATATTGCAGGGTTTTTATATTTTAAATTATTAAAGTATTTAATAAGGATCTTATGTGTTGCAATGTAAAGCTGGAAATAGGGTAGACATGTAAACCTGGTGGTTTACATTCCTAGCCCTTATATTTTATTAACTCTTTCACATTAGAGTTTGTTTTCAAAAAAGAGAAACCTAGATAATGCTAGTTCTCAAACCTGTTCTAATTTTGAGTTATTATTATTGATAGAGTTAGATATTCTATTTGAATCTGGTCAAATCGACCTTATGCCTTAAATGGTAATTCTAGGCTAAGCTTCTGAGCATTAAAATAAACTACAAACTATTGTACATTTTCTGAGTTGAATCTCTGCGAAAATCTCAATCTGAGCTAGACAAATATCAGTTATTCAAATAGCATGGTTATATTCATTTATTTATGTTCCTATGGTTGCATATTAAATGAATATGTTATGAATACATTGAAGTCCAGAACGCAATTGATTTAAGTATACAAGGGTTTTACCCTTAGCGTGAAAACTAGTATTATTGATGTATGGAACTATGCATTTCCATACGCATTATATTACAGGCTGCGTATTTCCATAATATATAACCATGTACTACATAAAATAACATATTAGCATTTCATATAATAAACACATGGTATGAAAGAATTTATGCAGAAAGAAATCGTGTATGCATTCGGGGGTTTTGCCGACAGTCGGGAGGGCATCATTATAACCTATACATTAGCATGCAGAAAAAATATTAAATGGTAAGATTACATTTGCATAAATTGCATAAATATTTCGAAGTCTACATTTATGTCTATACATCTAAGCGGCGATCAAGATCAAGCTTAGCACCATGTGCAGGAGGTGCTCTTTTAAATATGAAATGGTGTATATAGTTTTGCTGGTAGGAAAACAATAATCACATGCATTAACGAATTTTGCATATAAGCTGGGCAGGCTAAACACCTTCACCCCAAACCTTAAATCATTTATGGATTACACTATCTCATAACATGCTTATGCTTATTCATTAAAAACCGAATCATTAAGGCATGTGTAGCGAAGAGACGAGTCTCCATTGTATGAAAGCATGTAACCAAAGCTTTCATTTAAGCTACTACCAATAAATTATATGCCCATACCATTATAAAATTATACATGCCTTACTTAACATATCAAATGTTGAGTGCAGTTAAACATTGCCGATTGTGTTTCCAAATGCAATTAATTTATAAATAAACCATACAGTTGCAGCGAAAACGTAGAGGGCGTTAAAAGTCAAGTCGGGGCCTGCAGGCACTATCAATACGAATTTAAAGGCATTTAATCAAAACACACAATTGAAAGTTAAAACCAGAACGCAGAAGCGTCATATTAATTTACAAACCGAGCATGTTACATAGAATCCCGACGCCTCTGCCAGGGGCAGAGTGTCGTTGAAAACTCCCTAAGCTATGCAACGACCGTGGGGTTTCCACATGACCCTTTATTTTAAGTTCATCATAATGCATTGCAACACCGAAGGGTTTACAAAGGTCACAAGAATCCATCATAGGCAGGCTTTATGCCCCTATTTACTTGGCCTACGACCACACTCAGTCTTAAACACAAAGCACAAGCAAGCAATCCCTAAATCCCGGTGTTAACCAGCTTTCTAAGTAACTCAGCCCCCACCAATGGGGTAAACCAAACCTGAGGCGGATTGGTCGATGAGTTACCTGGTAACGAAGCAAGCATCTCCACGTCGCAGCGATGGTAACAAGCCTCTAAGGTGTGCGCCCAAATCCATTATGTCGTGGCTACCTATACAGGCAGCATGGCATGCGGTTAAAACTTGGTGAAGATTACAAACTATTAACCGAAAGCAACACAAAACCACGACTTGCATGGGACGAAGTGGGTACATTACCTTGCAGAGTGCTGGAGTCGTAGTGCCACTCAGCTCATCCCATTACCTATCCACAGGACGAAGAAGAAGTTAACGTTGGAAAAAATTACAGCATAAAACAAGTATTCAACAGTTTGCCTTTTAACGAAATGAATGCGAAGATGGGACTTTCTTATTTACCTATTCACGATGGACATTCTGAGCATTAGCTTGAGTTGTTTCAGCATTGCATTCGACGACAACAAGCAGCTGAAGCTCCCTGCGCAAAGCGTGCACAATAACCCTGACTACCGAGAGACCAACGATTATCAACGAAGACACGCCGGATGAAGCAGGTGGGTGACCACTATCACCGGTTCTGAAAGATTTAATGCTAGACTTCAATAGTTGTTGGCGTGAAATCCTATCAAACATATTGACGTTGTAGATCTGTTCATGGGTTTCCTTTACACTGTTTTAGTCCACCATCGACAGTCCATCACAACTGTGGTATTAACGCAAGACCGGCGTTTGGTGCATAGTACGTCGTAGGGCATGTTTTCCAACTGTGGGAGTTGAGATGAATGGGAAGCTCCATTAATGGAGAGACCCACTCTCACATGACATCATAGATATTAATGCAACATGGTTGGAGTCTTCATCACGTGAGCAAGATTTATGTAGACCTGCCAGCAAGACAGAGCAGACGGGTTTAAAATGATGATTCAGGAGCGGTCAGCCTGCGTGGAAAAAGCCACGAATTGTCCAGACCACAGGAAGACCAAGATAGCGTGTAATTGTTGAAATATTGTAACTTCAAATAATATTATAATTGTACTTTATTATTCCGGAGATGTTTCATTCCTCCGTGAAGATCTTATTGTATATCCGGAGTTGTTTATTCCTCCGTCGGAATGTGGTAACTTGGGTTATTAGACTTCCCTAGTGGGGGTCGGCCCTATGTGTGTTTTGTGGGTCAAAGGGTTATTAGACCACCCTAGAGGGGTTGGCCCAGTCAGTTGTAGTGGGGTATTTAAACCAATGGTTAAATATGAGCCTACATGATTTGTGTAAAAGACAAGTCGGAGTAGTGTATAAATAGAGGAGGTGTATTCCTCATTTTACACACACTCACTCACTTGAGAGTAGCGCACTTGTGGAGGAGAGGTCTACTATGGTGGAGGAGAATATCATGTCTTTGGCTTCCATCTTTGTATATTTTTGGTCATCTATATTGAGGAAGCTTTGTTGGGTTTTCTACCCCATGAGGGTTTCCCAGGATAAATTTGTGTCTCTTGTGTTTTTGCTGTGCTTGTTGTTGCTTCAGTGATCCTGTATATGCTATTATTGTGAAATGGAATGCAATGATACTAATTTCTGTATTAGCATATTAAATATTAACATGGTATCAGAGCTAACCTGAAGGAAGGCAAGGTATGGCACCTACGACACTTTCTTCACTTGCAGCAATTTGAAGGTTTGGGTTTTACATAGAAAAACCAGTCATCGTGGAAATTTTTCTATAAATAAATTTTGGTGAAGGTTCAGGATTTTAAACCTTTACAGGTCGTATATAACATCCCTAGGTACCTTGTGTCTAAAGGGCACCCTCAAATTCGTTGTACTTTGTGAGTTATGATCAGTACAAGTTAGGGTTTCTACCTCTTCCACATCTCAATCAAAATCAGGTGACCTAGGAAAAAAGGTCATAACTTGGGCTAGGAAGCTCCAACTGAAATTTCGTAAAAAGTGAAAGGTAGTACACAAACTGTACTAGCTCAGGAAATGTTTTCAGAGGCTGAAGCTAAACCAGTGACATGTGGAATGCCGTACAAGTTCGCTCTCCTATTTTATCCCATAAATAGGTCACGTTGCGACACTTGGCATAACTTGGGCTAGGAAGCTCCAAATGCAATTTCGTAAAAAATGACAGGTAGTACACAGACTGTAATATCTCAAGAAACATTTTCAGAGGCCGAAGCTGAAGTAGTGACACGTGGCATGACATACAAGTTATCTCTGATGTTTTATCCCATAAACAGGTCACGTTGCGACACTTGGCATAACTCTCTCTCATAAAATCCAATTGAGGTCAGACCTGTCAGGATGGAAAGATGACAGGTCAGGATACCACAGAAAATTTTTTCAGACATTGTGGAATGAAAAGTTCGGAGTTACAGTAGAAACAATCAGGTACATATTTCTGTCAAAACAAAATTATTTTTGGAGCACCCTTCATTCATGACTTCCGGAATTTAGGGTTTCGGAGAAAGTTAGAATTTTTGGAATCGGAATCCACAGCTGAATGCTACTCAAGAAAATCAAAATTTAGAGACCAAGATCAAACTTTTTGATTGGGTAGAAGACTGGGCTTGATGAAACCCCAGTTCGGGATTTTGATCGGAAAGATGGAAAATTAGGGCTTCAGCAAAAGTTGGAATTTTTGAAGTCTGTAACCACGGCTGGAAGCTCCTAAAAAAAATAAGAGTTTAGATCCTTGGATCGAACCTTTTGATTTGACAGAAGGGTGGGCTTCATCAAACCCTAGTTCAGGTTCCTGTCTAGAAGATCCAGAAGTTTCAAAGGCAATTTTGAGGGGTCAAATTTTGGAGATTTCAAAATTGAAGTATGCTAGTTTGATCAGCTCAGCAAGACACATCCTTCCATCCATTCAAAAGTGTGAAAGTCAAAAATTAAATTTTTAGTGTTTCTCTAGCAAACCCTAATCAAGCTCCAGATCAAGTTTTAGGGGGAGTTGAGGCTAAGGCCTTACATAAGAAGACTACAAGAAGTCTCGACAGGTATGACTTAAGGAGGTTCAGGTATGTCTTGAAATTTGATTCTTAATTAAGTTCATAATGTGTTTGTCCTCATATTATTTATTAGTACAATCTTGATTAATGTTAGAATTGTCTTATCACCCTAGTAACAGTATGAATGCATGTGAATGATCAAAGACATTCATTGATTAGGGCTATATGATTGTACTAATGCATTATGGTGTTGTGTGAGGTTGATGTTGTCTGCTAACAAGATACAGGTACATCACAAAAGACAAATCAAGTTCCATGACCATGACAACATGAAGACAAAGACTCATCCATAATTTGTGTTCTAGTTATGAGGTATGTATGACTTTGTTATATTATGCTTAACCTATGAGACATGCAGGTTCTAGATCAGGATATCCAAATCATTGAAGAGATTGTTTAGGTATGTTGTCAATAACTAAGCAGGTTTACTAATCCAAGTATGTTTTCCTATGTCAAGTGAGAATCTTACCTTGTGTTAGGATCCCTTATATAAGTATACTTGGTATGATTCATTATGCTTATTCATTAAGTTAGTAATCAAGGGTTTATGCATATTATGTCTCTTATCTTGATGATTTAATTAAGCAGAAGAGTACTATGATCAAACAAGAATATGCTATGAGTAAAAGAAGACTTCCTTGAAACCCTGAATACTAATGATGATGACTACACATATTCAAGATTATTTAGAATAGAATGTTTTGATAATATTGAGAATATACTAATGAATGTATGTTTGTGTATGAAATCATGATGATGAAACTAGTGCACACTTGAGCATGCACAGTGGTACAGAATGAATAGAAGTTCAAAAGACATATAGAAGATCAAACGAGAGGAAACCACACAAACATAAAAGATAAGTATTTGAGTTGTTATTTGAAATAGTAAATGATATTGCTTGGATGCATATTTGTATTCCTAGAATATATGATGCTGAGTGTAAACAATCATAGAGAATTGAACAATATACTACTAATATGCATATGATTGGTAAGTTGGACAAACATTCCATTGTTGCTTGTCTAGAATGAAACCTCTTTGCTGACATGCTGAGAGCTGTGCACACTCTCGATAGTATGTTCTGGTAGAGATGGAAGGCATCTAGATAGCCACTATATGCATATAGGATGTGGGAAAGTGTTGTGCCATAGTATTGGTTCAAAATAGTTGCATAACTATGTAAATGATATATGTATGCATAATAGGTCATCATGTCAATATGATTTGATGATTATGAAGTATTACTAATCATGTACCTAATTTTGATTTGTAGGAAAGATCATGATGAATGATGAACCTGTCATACTATTACTGTATGTGGATGATCTATTTTTACAAACAAATCATGAAAAGAAAGAAGAAGAAGATGGCTGCAGAAATGAAAAATCAAAGATCTCTTACTTCCTAGGTTTGGAAGTATGGCAAGGCTCAAAAGGAATCTTTCTCATCCCGAGAAAGTATGCCGTGGAAATCTTGAAAATAATTGATATGTTGGAATGCGAAGCCATGGCCACTCTCATGGGTTCCGACTTGAAGTTGTTAGCTGATGACTCATCAGAGTTGGTGGATATAACTCTGTATAGACAGATTATTGGGTCATTGATGTATCTAACGAATACTAGGTCAGATATATGCTTTGCTGTGAACACCTTCAGTCAGTATCTAGTGGGAACTAGATGTGTTCACTTGATAAGTTGCAAATCATGTGTTGCGTTACCTAAAGCATACAATAGACTTTGATCTATGGTATCGTGGAGATCATGACTTCAGATGTCTACACAAATGTTGATTGGGCAGGAAGTGTATTAGACAGGAAGAGCACATCGAGAGGATGTTATTGTCTAGGATCAGCCATGATCTCGTGGTTTAGCAGGAAACAATCTAATGTGGCTCTTAGCACAAGGAGAATATATGGCTGCTTGCTCTGCTAAGTTATGAAGTAGTATGGCTTCAGGATTGTTTGACTTAGAGATAGAATCAACTGTGATTCTATGCGACAAACAAAATTGTACCAAAATGGAAGAGAATCCAGTGTTCCATGATAAGTCAAAGCACATAGAGATCAGACATTTCTATATATAAGATATGGTGCAGAAAGGAATTAATGTTCGAATTTGTAACAAGTTACCAATGTACTAACCAAACCTATACCGATCCGATGTACTAACCAAACCTCTACCTCAAGTAAAGTTTTTCGAGACAAACTTAATATAGTTTAGAAGGACCCTCCTCGAAAGGGGGAGTGATGATGAGATTGCCCGCATTGACAGTGAGGTCGATGATGTAGATACCTATATTGGTGATGCCGACAGAGAGGTTGGTGGATGGTCCTTAGACAGGGTCTAAGGTGTCTCCGAGAAAGAAGAGGGATTGCATCATCCTTGAACACATGTTCTAAAAGGAGCCGTAGACAGATGTCTCCGAGAAAGAAGAGGGATTGTATCATCCTTGAACACATGTTCTAAAGAGAGCCATAGACGTATGTCTTCGAGAATGAAGTCCTTGGTGGACCTGTGAGGATTGGATCATCCTTGGACTTCAGTCCTAAAGAGAGCCGTAGACATGATGTCTCCGAGAATAAAGTCCTGAATGAACAAGTGGGGGATTATATCGTCCCCAGACTTCGGTCCCAGAATTGAGCCGTAGACATATGTATTCGAGAATAAAGTCCTGAATGAATAGGTGGGGGATTGTATTGTCCCTGGACTTCGGTCCCAGAATTGAGCCGTAGACTAGGTCTTTGAGAATTGAAGATAGGACTGCATCGTCCCTGGACCTCAGTTCAAAATGTACGTGAGGACTGCATCGTCCATGAACTGGGTTCAAAATGTACGTGCTGGGATTGCATCATCCCTAAACATGAGACTTGTCTTAAAGGTACGCGTGTGGACTGCATCGTCCATGAACTGGGTTCAAAATGTACGTGAGGGGATTGCATCATCCCTAGACATGAGACTTGTCTTAAAGGTACATGTGAGGACTGCATCATCGATGAACGGGTTCAAAATATACGTGATGGGATTGCATTATCCCTATACATGAGACTTGTCTTAAAGGTACGTGTGAGGACTGCATCGTCCATGAACTGGGTTCAAAATGTACATGTTGGGATTGCATCATCCCTAGACATGAGACTTGTCTTAAATGTACATGTGAGGACTGCATCGTCCATGAACTGGGTTCAAAATGTACATGTTAGGATTGCATCATCCCTAGACATGAGACTTGTCTTAAAGGCACGTGTGAGGACTGCATCTTCCATGAACTGGGTTCAAAATGTACGTGTTGGGATTGCATCATCCCTAGACATGAGACTTGTCTTAAAGGTACGTGTGAGGACTGCATCATCCATGAACTGGGTTCAAAATGTATGTGATGGGATTGCATCGTCCCTATACATGAGACTTGTCTTAAAGTGATAAGGATTGATCATCCTGGAACTTGATCTGGATTGTATTAGTGAGAATACATGCTTGTGATGATAGATGTATTAGTGAGAATACATGCTTTTGATGATAGATGTATTGGTGAGAATACATGTTTTGATGATAGATGTATTGATTAATGTACTTGTATGGTTGAGGATACTTATGTTGTAGATCGAGATGATCCAGATGCTGTAGATCGAGATGATCCAGATGCTGTAGATCGAGATGATCCAGATGCTATAGATCATGATGACTCAGATGCTGTAGATTGAGATGATCCAGATGCTGTAGATTGAGATGATCCAGATGCTGTAGATCGAGATGATCCAGATGCTGTAGATTGAGATGATCCAGATGCTGTATATCGAGATGATCCAGATGTTGTAGATCGAGATGATCCAGATGCTGTAGATCGTGATGATCCAGATGCTGTAGATCGATATGATCCAGATGCTGTAGATCGAGATGATCCAGATGCTGTAGATCGTGATGAACCAGATGCTGCAGATCGAGATGATGTGACGATGCTGATCGTGTTGATCTAGATGACGATGTTGATCATGTGATGACGATGCTGATGATTGTGTGATGACGATGTTGATGATCATGTGACGACGATGCTGACAATTGTGAGGATTCAGATATTTATGTTGCTGTAGTTGTTTGAGTGCTACAGAAGATAAAGACTCAGTACTGAAGATGTTGATGTTCCAGTAACTGGTTGAGTTACTGATGATCTTGAGAAAGCTTCCATTGATTTATAGATGTATCATGTATGATGTTGACGACTCCTTGCTCATGCAGATGCTATTATAATATCCTTCTCGTTAAGGGGGAGTGTTGAGATATTGTAACTTCAAAGAATATTATAATTGTACTTTATTATTCCGGAGATGTTTCATTCCTCCGTGAAGATCTTATTGTATATCCGGAGATGTTTATTCCTCCGTCGGAATGTGGTAACTTGGGTTATTAGACTTCCCTAGTGGGGGTCGGCCCTATATGTGTTATGTGGGTCAAAGGGTTATTAGACCACCCTAGAGGGGTCGGCCTAGTCACTTGTAGTGGGGTATTTAAACCAATGGTTAAATAAGAGCCTACATGATTTGTGTAAAAGACAAGTCGGAGTAGTGTATAAATAGAGGAGGTGTATTCCTCATTTTACACACACTCACTCACTTGAGAGTAGCGCACTTGTGGAGGAGAGGTCTGCTATGGTGGAGGAGGAGATCATGTATTTGGTTTGCATCTTTGTATATTGTTGGTCATCTATATTGAGGAAGCTTTGTTGGGTTTTCTACCCCATGAGGGTTTCCCAGGATAAATCCGTGTCTCTTGTGTTTTTGTTGTGCTTGTTGTTTCTTCAGTGATCTTGTATATGCTATTATTGTGAAATGGAATGCAGTACTGCTATTTTCTGTCTTAGCATATTAAATCTTAACAGTAATTGCTGTGTCACATTTCACTAAAACCACATTTCATTCGTTTGTTAAGTGTTACGATGATTTGTCACTCCACATCATTATAACGTGGCATTATGGCCACCTTGGTATGATTGCGAGTTGATTGGCCTCATCCTTTCATAGTTGTGTGTTAACGTTAAACGTTGGACCAAGTGTATGGCAGGGTTGGCTCCCACTAGCGACCGTTTAACTAACCGTTACATGTTATATGTGTTAGGATTGAGCCTTAGCCTAACGCTATACACTATAGTGTAAGACCCTTTTATTACATGGTTAATGGTTGGCATATAAGCCATATGTAGGGCGCATTATGTTGTTAAATATATATATATAACCATATATATATATATATATATATTCCTACACCTTTAATACATAAGCTTTATATGAATGCCCAAAAACAAATTAATTGTTAATACATGTGATTCGGATATTTAAATATTCGTGCAAAGTATTTTAACCCATGGTATTGATAGAATTATTAATCCAAGTATTGGTTGCCATGGTACGTATGGATTATTAATACCTATGGGATAGGTATTAATATTAATATATGAACATATATATTATAAATATGGCTAATGTCATTTTAATACCTAGTCTTTAATTAATTTCATAAATGGCTATTGAAACATAAAGTCTTGGTAGATGATGATGGTATTATTAATGAGTAACATTAATACATGTTGGTTGTTTGGTATATATATATAGTCAACATATATATATGCTTAATTGAAGAGTAATGTTGTTGTGGGTAATTAAAGCATTAATGTAATACTTTATGGTTGAAATGTATTCAATGATCACGGGACTTATATGTATGTGCTTATGTATCGCTATGCAGAAATGATATATCTGTATATATATATAGGGTAAGTAAGATGGAAAAGATACCAAGCCGAAGGGTGTCCTTGATCAAATGTATTCATATTTACTTGAGCTTAGTCTAAGTGTCAAGCGCATATTGACTAGGCATGTTATTAAATTGTTACACCTTGGGTACAGAAATCTAGCATGTGTTCTATGTTGTTTTGTAGAGGTTACAAGGTGTCATCATGTCAGCATAAAGGACCTCCACGTCACACACGTTGGCTCAAGTATATTCAATCTTACCAAATATAAGACATAAGGGTGTGTATAGTCTGAAAAACTATA
Source organism: Larix kaempferi (assembly GCA_027924585.1). Classification (NCBI taxonomy): domain Eukaryota; kingdom Viridiplantae; phylum Streptophyta; class Pinopsida; order Pinales; family Pinaceae; genus Larix; species Larix kaempferi. The sequence continues at coordinate 21,451,809 of BSBM01000096.1, read as the reverse complement.
ACAATTTGGAAAAAGTCACGACAAGCATTATGTAGAATGTGTGACAGACACACTTAACATGTTATGCTTATGTTATATTTCCAAGTATAATCCACATCTGATGGCGTAAGTATAAACAATATTGTAGGGTCATTAGACCTGTGCAAAAAAAAGAAATTGTAAGAGGAGACATGACATTAGAGTACAAATTTTTAATCCTATGGAATTTGGGTGAATCATATTAGAAAAAATGAAAAATGAAAAATGAAAAATAATTTTTTGGAAAAAAAAACCTCTAAAATTAGCCCATGGGCTAAATTTTGCCCCTAAAATTTTCCTCTTAGTGGACAATAACAATATCGTCATCATCAAAATAAGTAATTTTTTTTGTTTTTTTATATGTAAGTTGGCGGACTATATTTCTAATAAAATAATATTTATTTTTGCAAATTTTAATTTTCGATTTTTTATTCATACATAAATTTGGTGTCTAGCTAAGTTATGGCCTTAGAATTAGAAGATTATTACCATAATTATTTAATTCTCTTTTAAATCTAATAACTAATGATAGATTTTGCATTTCAAAAACTAAATACCATTATTATTGTTTTATAATATTTAATGAGAAGCATAATTTTTTATCTCTCCACATGCAATATTGCATATTGATAATTATTTTTTATTTATATGGATTTAGCTAATTCATTGAAGGTGAAGATGTTTGAAATCATTTTAATTGCATCACATAATTTAAGTTGACCATAAAGATTAGTTCCCTTTCTTGGGTTTGAACGATATGATTCATGCCTCCCTTTTACTCTCCCTTAAATGATTGAAAAATAGGTAAACAAGAACCATGTGGTGGTAATGTCCCCGACATTGCCACATGCTATTGCAACGAGTTAACTTGATAGCAAACCTAAGGAAAGCAATTTTGTAGTAGCGAATTGAGCATGTTATGTCTTGTTTGATGTGAATTGCAAGTAATGCACATAAATCCAATAACCATAAAGCATGTAATCCAAGCAAGATGATAATAAAGATAAATCAATCTCAGCAAAGATAATTCAATCTTTGAAAACTATAAGAAGGGAGGAAGAATGTCTATGTTGCTATCTTTTTTTTATTGGAATAGAACTAGAAATTGATTGTCAAAGGAAAAGTTCCCCAACTAGCCATAGACATGGCTCTCATGAACCCCAATGATGTCGTGCGCCACTACTAAAAGATTGTCTTGAAACTTAGAGACTTGCTACAAAGAAGAAACTATACAATCATTATTTAAACACTTTGTATTTATTATTTATAAGCAATAAACAATAATGTGACAAATTGAACACTATTCTTGTAGTCCAGAGACATCATTCAGAATAAATGCTAATCATACAACACATAAGACTTAATTTCCCAAGTGACGTTTCTTTGATTTCTCTGCAAATTCCATAAAAAGAACAATTGAAAAAAGCGTTTGGTAGAGTAGAGGACAACTACAACTTGCAAGGCACCATAATTATGGGTAAGAAAAATAACTAACCAATTTTCTGCATTGACAAATACAAATAGGCATATATGAAGGATTTAACCTTTAATCCTCTCTTAGCCAGTGTTTTTGCTTCTTGTTCCAAAAGAATAAAGCTAAAGCTATAGACATTAGATTTTACAATTAATTGCCCCTGCATATCATAGGCTTGTGCCATATACACGTTGCTTATTTCAAAGTAGAGTGACTTCACAACATAACAAGGGATTAAATATGTTATGCATACGTCAAAATTATTAGTAGGAACTAATAGCCTACAACCATGTTGGATTATACAAAGGAGATACATTGGATTTAGCCTGTAAGTAACCTTGGAAGCCATATATACCCTTTTGTCTTCCAGTGACACTCATTTTATAGCCACCAAAAGGTATATTGGCATAAAAAATGTCAAAGCAATTGAGTAAACCTGCACGTAATGCATGAGCCATGGCGTTTGCGGTATCTACACTCTTTGTAAACACTCTCATTGCAAAGCCATAATGAGTAGCATTAGCCCGCTTTATGAATTCGTCTAAATTTATGCAAAATATTGCATTAAATAGCGTGCTACCAAAAATAAAATTAGTGTGAAATCAAAATCTTGAATGGCTATCAAAATATTTCCATAATTACAAATAAACACAAATATGGCCGTGAGTCTATTTCCATCATATTTTTTAATGTAAAAGTCATGAAAGAAATTTCAAAAGTACTACCAACTGGATACTAATTACATTCAGTGAATGTTCTGCATATTAAAAATCCAGATCAACTTGAAAATGGTTGAATTAAAAAAAATGAAAATGGTTGAATTAAAAAAAAGCCCATATTAGGATATCAACCATGGGCGTATAATCCAAAAACATTAGTATATATGGTCTCATGAGAGAGAGGGTTTTAAAAGGAAATTCCAATGGGGATTTTTACAAAGCAAGGGAAACTAAGAGTAGTAATACTACACAACTAAAAACTCAAAACAACTTAAAATTTTAGGTAGCGACCTAAAAAAATAAAGAGGGAAAAAAATATAATAAAAATAAATAAAAATATCAGATGCTAGCAGAGAGAGGAGGGGTTAGAGATTTTTTTTTCTCCTCAGCCTTGGATTGGCAACTGAAATAGAAGGAAGGGACCTTATTCTACCCCTAAAACAAATACATATATGAATAAGAAATCGGTTCTTTGTAGAAATTGGGTCCTTTTTCTACCCAATGGGATTCGTTAAGAGCTAGGCGTCAATTACAACTACAAGCTCATATGCGTCGACATCCCTCATTGGGGATTCTTCTTTCAATCCTTCAACACACTAGATTTCCTATTTTTACCATTTTTTATCCTAAAATGCCATTGCCTTTCATTTTTTATCCTAAAATGCCATTGCCTTTAGGTAAGCATCTTTCACATGGCTTATCTTTAACCAAAGTTTGCATCTAGGTCATAGGAAAAGTGCTTTTAACTTCTTAGCTTAGATTGTAATCATAATTTTTTTTAAGGATTTTATGCTTACTAGGAGGATTTCATTTTTTCATATGAAGAAGGGGATATTCAAGAATTTCACTTAGACAAAGGTTAAGGACATAGAAAATTTTAAGGATCTATAATTTTCTTAAAATGTAAAACCTTTAGCAAATCTTACTAATTCTTAAATCTCCAACCATAAAATGTTTAACTATTTTTTGTAAAAATATTCAAATTTATAATAATTTTATATTGTTTAGTCGGACAATTTTGGTGATGTTTAGAGTAAAAAAAATTATCATGTGGAATTTGGGTGAATTGTTTAAAAAAAAAAATGAAAACCAAGGAATATTTTTTTTTTTTTAAAATGAAAATTAGTCTATAGGCTAAATTTCGCCCCTAAAATTTTTCTTGGTTAAGGAAATGGGAATTGAAGCAAGGTTAACTTTAAGGGAAACATGTTGTTTGAATAAAAGGCTATCTCTGCTCCAAAACCATGGTCCCTCCTCCATGACCCTTATGCAATCTTTTGGGTTTCTAAAATAAACAAAAAATAAATCTCAACAACAAATTTATACCTTAGAGTCTTGTTAGAATCAATCCATCCAATGAGAATAGTAGACCATGACAAAAACCATTGCATCGACATATCAATATAATTATCTTTACTCATTGATGAGCTCTTGTTGGGTAGGTGTTATATTCTTTACTTGTAGATTGTGCATCCAAGAATGACAAGGTTGGGTTATTATATTTTTTATATTTTATGGCTAATTATTTTGACCCACTGTAATGTAATATTGCTTGGAAAATTAGGGATGAAAGACGTTGAGGAATACCACAAGGTCTTTACTCAGTGAAATTATGCCATAGTTCCTTCGGTCACAGGATATTAAAGAACACCCCTAATTTCACTAGATATGGATAAATACCTACCAAAATCGGTTTTTGAGCCCCCCTCCCAATACATATTTATAATTAAAAAACTATGTTTTACGATATATTCCCGATTTTTACTAGATGCCCCTTTTTATACCCCCCAATACTTACAAACCTCCCCATACCCTACTCTCCATTCTCCCAATACCTATAATATATTGAAGTTTTTTTTCACAATTTAACAACCCCCTTTATAAATGAACATGATAAGATATTGGTCAATAAGGTGAATCCCCTAATACTTGAACATTGCATTGTGCACTATTTTGTTAATATAATAAGAAAAGCACATGCATATATGAGTTTGTTGATTTTCCCAGTTAATAGTTTGCAAAGAAAATCTCTTTGTATAATGCTTATATGTATTCCATCATTTTTTTGCTTTAAGTTTTAATTAGTATTTATTATTTACACATGTTTATCAAACACCTTAGCTTTCTAAGGTCATGCAAATTAGTTTCCTAGGTCATGCATATTAGTTGGAAACATGAGGGTGCATTGAAAATTTCCACAATGATTGAATTTGAATGTAAAATATTTGTTTCTAAAGGGGATTACACTTCATTCTAAACTGGATATTTGAAGAAGAAAGGACCTGAAGCATGAGAAGATGGTCTGTCCTTCATCTCCCTCGCATTTGTTGAAGATGGCACTCTTTTTGAGAAAATTTATCCTTGGGAGTACCATTATAGTCTAAATAAATAGGACCCTACCATACAATTTTTACTAACCATTGTAGGCACAACAACAATGAAGAAGAAATAGAAAACCCATAAAAAAAAATCAAAAATTTTACATACAAGAAGTTATTGCTAAATGTGAGTTTATTTACCATGTTGCAATGGTAGATTAGTCGAAAGAAAAATGAGGTTAAAAGGCCTAGCATTCTAGAGGAGCATGCATTAGATACACACATTCTATTAGTGAATGATACGCTCTTGAAATCCAATCCCTTCACTTGTGTAAGTTCAAACCTTGATGTCTACCTCAAAAGAAATAATGTTGGAAAGACTCAAAATTGTTGCATAAAGTTATTCACATTATATTTCTTTTACCTCAAACATGTTATCATAAAAGGGATGTCAATTCCTTATGGAACTTGGAGGATGAAGAAGGTAGACAAGTGTTGTGGAAAAAATTGCACAAGGGTGCATCCCTCCATTTGGTAAGGGGATAATCCTTGTAGGTTGCAGCAAGGCCTCGGTCCTTGGAGCCCCTTGGGGGGTGAGTGAGTTCTCCAAATGATCTTGCAAAGTGGTTGCTAGTGAAATTTAAATAAAAGAAAGAAAATTAAACAAAGTATAACAAAGGGAATGGGGGGAGAATGAAAACTCAAATGTCAACCAAATGTATGCAAAACCACTTTGCATTTCCCAATGGTCAAGCATGTACAACACCTAGGAGGTGTAGGATTCGAGGGAAGCCAACAATCTCCCTTAGGGAGGTCCTTCTTGTCCAAACTAAATGCTAAGTGGTTTGAGAGAACAATGGAGAGAAACTCTTTCTCCTTGGAGGAAGGAGGCAAGGGAGCTTTGGAATGCTTTGAAAGGTGGGAAGAGGTGAGCTATTAAGGAGCTCTAACACAAATCCAGTAGCATAACTTTTCTCTTTTTCCTCTCTACAAGATGCATTCCCATAGCTTCCTTTTATAGGTCAAGAGGTGGCCAAGAAACAAGTAGCTCCAAATGTGAATTACATCACCTCATGAAGTGGTTCCAAGTACAAAAGAGGGACTATTTAATGCCACAAGAAGTGTAAGGAACCCAAATGAGCCTTCAATTGTGTCATGGGTAGTTGTGGTCCCACCATTTTTACAGTAGTGCATATTTCGAAGGAAAATCCACGTGGTAGTGAAAATTTTCTGAAGAAGATCCATGCGATAATGCAACCTTTCTAAATAATATTTGTGTAGTACTAACTAACGTGCGTACATAGTTATAAATCTTGCGTGTAGCATGAATTTTGAAGGAAAAGTAGCTCAAGTGGTCCACAATTAATTATGTTTGTACTCTGAGGCTCAAATTGTTTTGTGGATATGTTGAGGATGTATTTGGTGAGATGCATTCTATATGTTGATTATGCCCTACTGCAAGAATCGCCAAAATGTCGCATGTGTGTGATATTTAGACATTAACAAATGCCCCCTGATGTATGAGGCTCAGAATGAACTGTAGAGCTTCTAATGCATCATTGTTTCTTGTGTTTCTCTCCTATTCTATAGTGTACAAGTCATAGGTGGATGAGAGGGTGCTCCCATGGGGGAAGATTAGTTGTGATGGCTGGTGAAGCTATAATAAAGAATGTTGTGGTATACAAATGAGGAGGGAATACCCATGCTCATGAAAAATCTATTAAGAGGATTACAATAAGAGAAGACCGAGGGGCCAACTCAAAGATACTACTGGGACAAGGATGAAGGCAACTTCAATCCATGTGAGAGTAACTAAACCTAGAAATTTTGTTACAGGTGTGGAAGAAGTAGTACTAATGATAACTGTTAACACCTATTATGGTTTCCACTAGGGAAGGTAAAGGAAACCCCCCACCAAATACCCAAGGTCATCCATCTTCCGGTTACACCAAATGAAGAGGCAGGAAACCCAAAAATATCCAAGTGTCAAGCAGATCCAAGATGAATGACCAAGCCGTAGCAAGAAAATGAGAAAAAGAAAGGTAACAGAGCTCTTCTGTAGGAAAAACTAGCAATAAAGGCTTCTTCTGCAACCAAAGAAGATTCGACAGTCAAGATTGAATGGCGGGATCATATTGATGGTCGAAAATGCATTCCGCAAGCGGGTTTCCGAGTTCTGCATCCCGCATTGCAAATTGCGGATCGCGGAAAAGAAATTTTCCAAGGATATAAAAAGCAGAGTTTTTGATTCCTGTAATCTACCTTGCATATTTTGGATTGCAGAAGGACCATTTCCCAACAGGTGAAAAAGTGAGTTTCTGAATCCCACATCCCGCATTGCGGATTGCGGATTGCAGAAAGAGAATTTTCCAAAGGGGCGAAAAAGTGAGTTTCTGAGTCCCGCATCCCACATTGCGGAAAGGAAATTTTCTAGGAACGCAAAAAGCAATTTTCTGAGTCCCGCATCCCACATTGCAAATTGCAGAAAGAAAATTGTACGACAGGAATAAAATCGAGTGTTCGAATCCTGCATTCTGCATCACGGATAGTAGATTGTGAAAAGGTAATTTTTCAGAAGGCTCTGAATGGAGATTCTGAATTCTGCAGTCTGCATTGTGGATTGTAAAAAGGTAATTATGGATCGAAAGAAGTTTTGCAGAGCAAATCGCATTAGCAGGGAATGAATATTTTCATAGAAAAATGACGCGTTTGAGAGCAGTGAAAGGAATATGTTTCAGTTACCTGTCCTAACCAACCTAAAAACAGCCCGATCCAAAGGAAGAGAAGGTTGCTTTAGTGTCCCAATGGCGCACTTCCAGCGCAAGTGATTCCCTTCCTCCACGCATGACATAATTAGAGGCTATTGATTTGGGCGGCCCAGCTTGAACGACCTCATCATTACTAGTCCAATTTTGTTATGAATCTTTTAGGATATTTTGATGTTTTATAATCCTATAAAGGCAAGTTCCAAAGAGGACCAAGAGGTTGGATATTTTAGATTCAGAGAGATTATTGCTTTGCGCTTGTATTGAACTCGACCTCTTAATCAAATGAGCAGACCCGATTCTGGAGCTTGAGATTCCTGTGATGTGTGTTCTGATGTCTATTATTTCTTGTGTATGTTTTCTTGCTTTGTATTTCCATTGATTGTTTACTTCTGTAGTACCTAAAGGTCAAGACTCAATGGTCTGGAATTCATTCCCACATGCTCCAGATGCATATGAATAGGTATTCCACCATTTTTCTCTTGAAGTTGTAAGTTAGAATTCATTTTCAAATGCTCTAACCTTGTGATGGAACTTGTTTCTTCTGTCTGCCTTCATCCGTTGATTACTTTGACGTGAAAGAACCCAATCTACCTTTCCTCCTGCCTCTGCATTCGTGGTTTGAATCGGTCATTAGTGACTGTAAACCCACCGAAGTTGACTCCATACCCAACTCTCCTCCTTTTCTTGACCCCAACCCACCAAAAACCCCTTTTAATTCATTGTTCGAAGGTCTAACCACCATTTTTACCAATAACCTATCCTATTCAAGCTATATCATGTTGTTGGAAGCACTAAAGAGAGATCCCTCTATGTGGTCAGAAAGGTTAGTTTATGTCCACTAAATATTGGTTTGCAACAGTTACCTCATGGTCTTTCCTACCGTAACCCGGGAAAATATTGAGTGATAACATTCTGGCGACTCCACTAGGGACAATCTCTGGTTTTCACAGTATCAAATCGGACCTTTGAGGGAAAACATAGATTCTGAGGTTCCGAGGTTGTATCATTTTCCCTGGAAACTCCACCTTTAAAACAGGCAATTCCCTTGGGATTGAGATTATTTTAAAATTTGTATCAGATCAAAATTGATTACTGAGGGTGAACAACAGTCAGACACCAAGAGGGTCGTGTATTATTCTCGTGGTGAGTCCATATTCCGAATCGGTGAACTCTTAGGAGGAAGTCTGACTCCTAGGAGGATACCTACCAGAAGTCACCCAGATCCCAAGCTACCAAAAGTTACTTTAGGCCAAATAAGGTCATCAAGAAAAGCCAAGTAGGTATTTCTCCATTAACTATGTCCTTTTATTTACCGAAAAAGGAGGCATATACTGTAGAAAGCATCCCTTCAAGTTTAAGGACTGAGTCTTTCCTATTCAGATCTAGGTATGAGACTGATCTAAGAGAAACCCTATTTGACTAAAGGAAATTCCAAACCCGCTGCTTGAGTTCTTTGTGGGGAAATTTACAAGCCCGGGAAGAAACTAGTGGCCCGTTTCCCTTCGCTAAAGCTATTGTCCAGAGTACCCAAGTCCTGAGTATTCCTCCTGTTGCCCCTAGAGCTATTATTATAATACCCGTTGTTACCTATGCTACTTCTAAAGCTCCCTCTACTCCCAAGCAAACCCTAAGTGCCATGACTTCCATATATGCCCCTTTATCCCTCCCAACCCATCTTGATGACCTACCTGTGGGTTATGCCCAACACCTCATGAGATTTGATGGGGAGGCAAAATTTTATGCACAACATCATATAGACCAGTTCAATGAATTCACAGACCTGGAAAAGGTATATGAAGATGATGTTAAGATGAGGTTATTTTCCCAAATCCTTGCAGGAGAAGTGAAGAAATGGTTTAAAGCCCTTCTAAAAGGGGGAATTGCTACCTATGAAAGATTTGAATAAGCTTTCCTATCCAGATGGAAGGATAAACAAAATCCTCTCCAAATTCTCACTCAGTATGAAAATAAAAGGAAAACCAATGTTGAGACTATCCAAGAATTCTCAGCTAGGTTCATGAGAGTGTACAATTCTATCCCCGTGGACATAAAACCTTTTGTGGGGGCAGCCAAGCTTCATTTTTCCAACTGTTTTGACAATGAATTTTCTCTCATGCTGAGAAAGAGGAGATCTTCCACCCTCCCTGATATGGTGAAAGATGCATTAGAAGTGGAATCCAACTTGATTTCCTCGGGTAAAATGAAGCACATGACTGAAGCTAAGAAAAGGAGATGTAATGAAGCAGTGCAACCTTCTACATCCCAATCCATGGATTCCAAATTTGAGCAAATGATGAGAACTATGGAAAGGTTGGTGGATAGGATCTCCCTTGACAGTAGGCCTCCTGCCAGAGAAAACCCAGAGCCTCAAGCTCGAAATAACAATCTCAGAAGGCCCCCTTCCCTAGAAGGAAGACCTAGAGAGCCAAGAGACCCTAGAAATACTGAAAATCAGCCAATCAGACCACCTTTTGCTGAGAAATTCATAGATGAAGAAGAGGAAGATAGGAATGATGAAGAACAAATACATCTCTTTGATCAGATCCAACCCCAGTTCTATTTGACTAAAGATGAACAGGACCATGCTTCCTTGAAATCAGATCATGTCCTAGGTGAATCAGAATATGACCAATACCAAAGGGGGATCCACAATGCAATTTGTGAGTTTGAGAGGCAGCATAATTTGAGGAGTAGAAAAATAATAGTAGAGCGAGAAAAAGTTGTTGCTAATCCATCTTCTTCTCAGCCACAAAGAAAACAAGTCTCTGGGAAAAAGGACCCAAAAATTACAATCTCTGGGGAGATTCTTGGGAAAGGGGCAAAGCCTCCTAAAAAGAGTCTGGAATGGGGAGATGAAGGTAATACAAAGACAACAGAGAGGTTTCATGCTTCTTTCAGTTTGGAAAATGAAATATCTAATATTAAGATATCCATCCCCTTGAATGAGTTGGTAAAAAACTCAGAATACAAAGACCGGATTCTGAAAGTAGTGAATGGCGGAGAAGGAAAGCAACTTGATACCCTCAATCTACATGATGACAAACCTACTCTTTTTTTTGGTCCCCATGTTGAAAATGCCTCCGAAGATGATGTCCCTCCTTTCTATATCAATCTCAACATACATGACGATATCTTGCACAATGCCATGTTTGATTCAGGAGCCTCTCATAACCTCATGCCAAGTTGAGTGGTGGAGAATCTAGGGTTAGAAATCACAAGACCCTATAAAGATCTGTTCTCCTTTGATTCTAGAAGAGTTCCATGTGTAGGGATGCTTAAAGACACAGTGGTCTCGTTGGCTCAGATACCTCAGAAGAATGTGATCATGGATGTGGTAGTGGTTGATATCCTACCTAAGTTTGGGATGTTGTTGTCTAGGTCGTGGACAACAAAGCTAAAAGGAACCATGCAAATGGACATGTCTTATGCCACCATGCCCGTCTTTGGGGAAAGAAGAAGGTTGTACAGGGAACATAGGTTGTCATATGTAGTAAGCAACAAGGACATGCTAGATAACCACCCCATATTTTCCATAAACACGGATGTAGGTTCCTCAATTCTCTGCTATGATCTAGGTTTAGAGGAAGAAAGTGTGAGAGTGGCCAAGTTACATCAACCAAACGATGAGGCTAGTGATGGGATGGAGTACAATGCCTTGAAAACTCAACTAACGCAGAGAACGATGGGAAACAAATGGAAGAGGGCAGTAATGAGAAATCATAATTGGAAACAGAAGCCAAGGTCACCCTCCAAAAATAAGATCACTAGGTCATGAGATTCAATGAAGCTGTAATTAAAGAAGGAAAAGGAATATGGATCATCCCTCCAGATGAAGGAAATGCATGCACCAGATTTCATACTTTCAAGCTATTGTTTTACTGTTCAAATAATGTGGCAGAATACGAAGCTCTGCTATTGGGATTGAATATACTCAAAGGCCTGAAATATAAGAAGATCAAGGTATATGGGGATGAAAAGATGATAATCCAACAAGTGAATGAAAACTATGAGGCGAAACACCCCCAGTTGAGGGCTTACAGAAACCTGTGTGGGATCTGTTTGATCATTTATTCACAGAACATCAGGTTTCTTTCATTCCCAAGAAGCAAAATTAAATAACATACATTCTATCCAGCTCCGCTAGCAGGTTTCAACTCCCTTCCTAACATACTAGGACTCACATGATTAATATAAGGCATAGACCCTCTATCCCAGACAATACAAAGCATTGGAAAATATTTGAAGATTACCAGCAAATACAAAAATTTATGGAGATGACTGGGGAATTTTCCAATATCCAGATTGATCAATAGGACTGTGAAGTTGAGGAGTGGGATCTTGATCCACCAGAGCTTAAAACCACTTTGGGAGGCAAAGAGATTTTGCAGTTAAAAAGCAACCACATACCCAAGGGATTGGTCCCAGTGGAAAGGTTGTTTGATGAAAATGATGTGGCCAAAGAACACAAGGTTTCTCCAAACCCAAAATAAGTAGAAGACTACAACATTGGGAGAGATGAAGAACCCAAAATCGTGAAACTATCAAAGTATTTGGGCCTAGGTGTCAAAAATGACTATATGGATTTAATGGGAAAGTTTTTTGATGTGTTTGCATGGTGTTATGAATATCTGAAATAATACGACACAAGCATCATCCAGCATACCATACCATTCAAGACAGGGGAGAATCCATTTAGGCAAAAACTGAGAAGGATGAATCCCATGCTTCTCCCACTGATAGAAAAAGAGGTAAAGAGGTTGTATGAGGCCAAAATCATAGTCTCTTTGAGGTTTTCGAACTGGGTGGCCAACATAGTCCTAGTAAGAAAAAAGAATGGTGAGATCAGACTGCATATTGAATTTAGAAATCTCAACAAGGTGTCCCTAAAAGGAAACTACCCCCTACCCAAAATGGACCACATTTTGCAGAAGGTTGTAAGGGTGGCAAGAATTTCCATACTGGATGGATTTTCACGGTACAATTAGATTAAAATGCAGCCATAATACCAAAGCAAGACAACCTTTACCACACCTTGGGGAACTTTCATGTATGCGAAGATGCACTTCGGTCTGTTGAATGCAGGGACCACCTTCCAAAGAGCTATGGATATAGCTTTTGCGGGAGAGAAAGACAAATTTGTAGTTGTCTACATGGATGACATCACTGTATATTGTAAATATGATGCAGAACACTAAAACATTTGCACCAAGTGTTCACCAAGTGCAGGAAATTTGGAATCTCTTTAAACCCTAAGAAGTCAAATGTTTCCATGCAAGAGGGAAATCTACTGGGCCACATAATATCTAAATATGGGATCAAAATTGACCCAAATAGAATAGATGCAATACAAAAAATCGAGCTCCTGAGAGGTAGAAAGGAAATCCAATATTTCCTAGGCACTATGAATTTCATAAGGAGGTTTATTCTCAATTTTGTAGAGATCATGAGGATGATCACCTGCATGCTTAAGAAAGACACTCAAGTTAGATGAAATGTTGAAGCTAGGCAAGCATTTGAAGATATAAAAAGATAAACTGTTGAAGCACCTGTACTGATCAACCTAGACTTCGACAAAGAATTTCTTATGTTTCTTCCGCCTCTGAGCACTCCATAGCGAGCGTGCTTTTACAGAAAAATCAGGAAGGAGATGAGCATCCCATAGCTTTCTTCAACAGGGCTCTCAGAGATGCTGAGCTCAAATACAAAATTATGGAAAAGCAAGCATATGCCATGGTCAAAACTCTAAAGGATTTCAGAGTTTATTTTCTACATTCTAACATTGTAGCTTTTGTTCCTAATGTTGTTATGAAAGATATATTGATGCAACCTAATCCATAAGGTAGAAGGGCAAAGTGCATAGCTGCATTACTAGAATATGACCTGGATATCAAGCCGACAAAGCTTATTAAAGGAGAAGGGTTGGCCAGGCTCATGGCTGAATCAAATTGGGATTCAATGAGTGTGAACCTGTTGTCACACATGTTGATGTATATGTACCTTCAGAATGTATTTCATATATATTTATTGTACCCTTATAAGAGATGTGTTATTCCTCTATAAGGAAGTGTCGTCATGTGTATTGACAAGTGTCGCAAGTGTGTGAACTTGTCAAAGGGTTATTAGACCACCATGTGTGGGGTCGGCCCTGAAATATATATTATATGGTTGATGTACCTATCTAGACAAGTCGGCCCCATAAGGTCACTGGGAAAACAGATAAGTATAAATAGAGATCGGGAGATCTCTATTTTGATCACTCGAAAACCCATTCTTCCTTCACTCAGAAAGTGGCGCACTAGTGAGGAGGAGGATCATCTACTACTAGGAGACTATATCTGTGTATTTTGGTTGTACTTTGGTTGAGCCATTGCTCTCTCTATCGTGGGGTTTTTCACCTTAGGGTTTTCCCCATGAAAACTCTATGTCTCTTGTCTCTCATGTTTTTTATTCTTGTGATAATTGACATGCTTGTTATGATTGATATGCATTGATATACTGTACATGTTATTCTCTCAGTAAAGATCCTGGAGTATTGTGAATTAATGCTCAAAATTTAACATGGTATCAGAGCTAACCTGAGAAGAAGACATTGTGCAGTGATGGAAACTAGGGTTTCTTGTTTATTGGGTTTCTCTCCACGGATTTTAGAAAAGTAGTATAGTAGATTGACTACTCATCAAGGAGAATCTATCCGTCCAATCAGAATTCAATTTTGAGCATTTTTAGATTTGGCCCTAAAAAATAGGGTTTCCACAAAAATATGAATTTTTGAAATCTGATGATGTAGCTGGAAGGTCCTTGCAAAAATCGAAGTTTAGAGCTTTGGATTGAGATTTTTGGTTGGGTAGATCTCTGGGAAACACAAACCCTAATTCAAGGCTCTCCTAAGTGAATCCGAGAAGACAGAAAGGCAGTTTTGATGGGTGTATCTTTGCAGATCTCAAATTCTAGATACACTAGGTTGATCAGCTCATCAAGGCGCATCTTTCTATCCTTTCGAAAAGTTGAAATTCAGATTTTGAATTTGTAGGGTTTTTCCGACAAACCCTAATCTGGGACCAAATCCAGTTTTCAGCAATTCAAGTGGTAAGACCTAAAAATTTTCTATTTCCATTTGAAGTACTCTTTAAGATGTCTCACCACACCAAGCTTGTGGATAAGCTTGAAGGGGCTGATAACTTCCAAGCCTGGAAGTATAGGATTGGTTTAATCCTGGAAGAGAATGAGTTGGACTCATATGTAAAAGAAGACATCCATATCCTAGAGGATGAAGAGGCTAAAATATTGCATAAGAAGAACTTGGTCAAGGCAAAGAGAATCATTGCTGATTCTATCAAAGACCATCTCATACCACATGTGTCATCCCTGAAGACACCCAAGGAGATGTTTGACTCTTTGACCAAGCTATTTGAAGGGAGGAACATAAATCGGAAGATGACCCTACGGAATCAATTGAAAGGGGTCAAGATGTTGAATGGAGAAACCCTTCAATCCTATTTCTCCAAGGTCTCTCAAATCAAGGAACAACTTGAAGCTGAAGATGAAATGGTGGATAATGGTGAAATTGTTATGACCACTTTGAATGGCCTACCTAGGTCATGGGACTCTTTTATCCAAGGGATCTATGCAAGGAAGAAATTAATCTCCTTCAGTAGACTGTGGGAGGAATGTTCCCAAGAAGAAGCAAGGCTTGTGGCAAGAGAAGAAAAGATGGGGAATGAAGATCAAGCCCTCACAGTACACACCAAGAAAGGAAAGTTCAAGAGGGAGCCATCCCATCACAAGAAGAAATCTTCTCATCCTTATCACAAAGATAAGAAAGATCTAAGGTGTTTCAATTGCAATGAGAAAGGTCACTTTGCTTCAGATTGTCCCAAGAATAGAAGGGATTACAACAACAACTCCAGCAAGAAGAAGAAGGGCAGTAAGAGAAAGTTCAATGCTCATGATGTTGAAGATGATGAACCTCCAAAGAAGAAAGCTAGGGAAGAAAGTGATGATGACTCATCAAGTAAAGAAGAGTATGTTCTTATCTCTGCTCTCACAGGTACTATCTCACATGGTTGTAATGATTGATTAATTGACAATGGGGCTTCCAAACACATGACTGGGTTTAAAGAATCTTTTGTAAATCTATCTAAACATGAATCACCCCATAAAGTGAAACTTGGGGATGATTATCAATACCCCATCAAAGGAAGTGGTGAAGCCTCCTACAACCTAGATTCTGGAAAATCATTGAAGATGAAAGAAGTCCTTTATGTACCTGGGCTCAAGAAGAACCTACTCTCCATCTCTGCATTGGTTGCAAAAGGTATGAGGGTTGCATTTGTGGATGGCCAAGTTCTAATGTGGCCAAAGGGAAAGACCATAGATGATGCAGTAATGATTGGAGAGCAAGAGGGAGGATTGTACAAATTAAAGGGACAACCTGAACATGCTATGAAGACAAAGATTCATCCATAGTCATGGATCACATAGAGGTATGTATAATTTGTTTTTGCAAAAGTTAACTAATGATTTATGCAGGTCATTGAAGAGAACAAGAACACATTGCTAGACATAACTAGCAAATATGATGACCAGGTATGTTTTGTTATATATATCGTATATTTTTGTATGATTGATAATGATTACTCTTGAAGTTACAAGTTTGAGTAATATAGGACTTATGCATATTATGTTTCTTACCTTAATTGATGATATGACTAGCCAAAAGAGTCATAGGTTTGAGTAATCATGGGTTTAGGTATATTATGTTTATGACTAACCATAAGAATGCTTATTATTTCTGTTTGAAATGATCCTGACTATACATGCTTGAGATTATTGTGTTTTGATAATATTAAGATTATACTAATGAATGTTTGATTATGTATGAGACCTCGAGGATAACACAATGATGATACTAACAAGCATGCATAGGGATTGAGAATGAATATAAGTTCAAGAACAGGTAATCCAGGAAGAAAGATCAAGAGGGAGCACACTCTAGTGGTTTCTACAAGGATGCATATATTCAGAAGGAGTTGACCATATCTATATATTCCACAACAGAAAGGTGTAGAAGAAGCTACTTCAGATTAGGACTCTAGCAGCTCTTGCAAGGAAGCAAAGACTCAGAGGGAGTCCACCCAACAAACAAACAAAGATAAGTATTTTAATTATCATTTCTTGCATATTTGTTTGTTTAAATAAAATTGTTCAATGATGTACATGCTCATGTTCGTAGACTTAGGATATGTATTGTGCATATTAGAATGATTGCATTAATGAACAGTATACTACTAATATGCATGTGATGGGTAAGGGGCCTATGGCACTGTACAACATTCCATTGCTACTTATCTAGAATGAAACCTCTTTGCTGACATGTTGGGAGTAGTGCAAAATCTTAACAATGTTCTGGTAGAGATTGGATGGAATCTAGAAAGTTACAGGATATGGATGAATGTTGTATTGAAGCATTGGCTAAAATAATTGCATGACTGTATGACATATTTCTTTATGTATAAGAATTTGTTATGAAAACTATGAGATGTTTCTAATCATGCAGTTTAACTTGTCTTGTAGGAAAGATCATATGCCATCACCTACAAAAAAAGAAATACAACATTTGTTCAGCAACAAAATTATCTATTGAAGATATTGAAGTTCCCAGGATATGGGAAGAATACCATGATCCATCGAAGAATGATGTTTGGGATGTAGTCCCAAGACCTGAAGGGAAGTTTGTTATGAATTCCATATGGATCTATCAGATCAAGCATACTGTAGATGGTAGCATAGAGCAATATAAAAGTGATGAAATAGAAGATACACCAGATGGATTTCAAGACAACTTTCTTGAATGGTGTAGTTGAAGAAGAAGTGTATGTGGAGCAGCCACTTGGTTATGAGACACATGACAGGAAATCCTATATGTGTAGAACTTGGTATGGTAGGATAAATAGCTTCTATCCAGTTTGGGCTTTACCAAGAGTAAAGCGGATTCCAACCTTTACTACAAGGTTGAGGAAGGCAATCCAGTGATACTACTTTTGTATATGGATGACCTGTTTATTACAGGTGAAGATAGATTGATTGCCGACACGCAGCGAAAGCTTGCTGCCAAGTTCGAGATGAAGAACTTGGGGATGATGTACTATTTGTTTTTGGCATGGAGGTGTGGTAGAGTGCAGATGGAATCTTCCTTGGACAAGGGAAGTATGCAGTAGTTATCCTGAAGAGGTTCGGGATGATGGACTGCAAGGCTATGGCCACACCTATGGCATCGAACCTGAAGCTTCTGTGTGATGCTTCATCTGAGCCGATTGATGTCTGTATGTATCGTTAGATGATTGGGTCCTTGATGTACCTGACGAACATGAGACCAGATATTTGCTTTGTAGTGAACACATTGATCCAGTTCCTGACGGATCCGAGGAGTGTTCACCTAGTTGTTGTAAAGCATATTCTGAGGTACTTGAAGGGTATAGTTGACTATGGGCTCAAGTATGATGCGAATCAAAAGTTTAACCTACAGGGTTATGTTGATTCAGATTGGGAAGTGCTGCAGATAGGAAGAGCACATCTGGGTGTTGCTTCAATATGGGATCAGGTGTGATCTCTTGGTTTAGCAGGAAGCAGTTCTGCGTAGCACTGAGTACAGTTGAGGTAGAGTATGTTGCAGCTTGTTTGCCTAGTTGTGAGGCAGTATGGTTTTGGAAGCTATTGTCTAAGTTATTTGATCTCCCATTGGATACTACTGGTATCTTCTGTGATAACCAGAGTTGTGTGAAGCTGTCTGAGAACCTAGTGTTACAAGACAGGTCGAAACACATAGAGATCAAATATCACTATATCAAGGATATGGTGCAGAGACGAGCAGTGAAGCTCCTGTATGTTGCGACAGACGAGAAGATTGCATATGTACTGATGAAGCCACTAGCAAGAGTGAAGTTCGAGTACTTCAGGGAGAATCTTGGTGTTCTTCAGATCGACGACACTTCGAGGAAGAAGTGATGGACACATTTGCTGAAGGCATTCCAAGCATGTTGGAAGGAGGATCCTTCACATGGCTGTGGATGTAAGCGCTGTATGATGAGCATCAAGATGATACTCCAGTTACTGCTCTGTATATGCATCAGGTTGATGCTGGATATGATCAGTTGGATCATTTATATGTATATGTATGTACGCATCATGTTGGATGTTGGATATGATTAGTTGGATCATTTGTATGTATTTTGTATATGCATCATGTCGGATGCTTGGACCATGTATCTGTATATGTATCAGGTGGATCATGTATGATGATATGTATCAGGTAGATACTTGGTATGCATTAGGTGGATGCATTGTATGATCAGGATGATCATGATGATGAGCTTTAGGATGTTTCTCCAGATGATATGTACCAGGACGGTACAGTGATGATGATCAATATGATCATGAGCATCAGAATGATTTTTTGTGCGATGATGATCCGATGGATCATGAGTATTAGGTTGATACTTGGAGGTCAGAGATGATATGTGGCAGGTTTTGCAAATAGCATGTAATCAGTCCTCAGATATCTAATAGGTTGAGCTGTGTGCTCGTAATCAGTCCTGGGATGAGGTATTACTACAGAAACATGTAATCAGTCCTGGAGATCCAATAAGTTGAGTTGTTTGCTCGTAATAAGTCCTGGGATGCTCTTTAGAGATATTTTCGGTCATGTTGCGGCACGTAAATGTTCCTAGGATGCTCTTTAAAGGTATTGTCTATTCACATGTAATCAGTGATGGAGATCTGAGAGGTTGAGCTGTATGCTCATAATAAGTCCTGGGATGCTCTTTAGATATATTGTTGGTCGTGCTGTAGCACATAAATGTTCCTGGGATGCTCTTTAAAGGTATTGTGAAGGAGATGCATGTAATCAGTATTGAGGATATTTTGCCAGTCGTGCCTAGGCACATAAATGTTCCTGAGATGCTCTTGTTAGGTATTGCATCCGCACATAAAATTAGTTCTAAGAGACCACCTCTATCAAACTGTTCACACAAATGATGAAGACCTACAGGTGGTGGGCCTACATCCAGTATGAAAAATGACTGGCTCTGTAGAACTTCCTATGAAGAGTAGATTCAGATATTGGTTGAGATAGCAATAGCACTGATGATGATGACGATGATGCATCGATGACGATGATCCAGAGAAGAAGACTTGTGCTAGCAGATCTGTGTCGAGAAATACCTTCCTAGTTAAAAGGGAGTGTTGATGTATATGTAACTTCATAATGTATTTCATCTATGTACTTCATATATATTTATTGTAACCTTATAAGAGATGTGTTATTCATCTATAAGGAAGTGTCGTCATGTGTATTGACAAGTGTCGCAAGTGTGTGAACTTGCCGATGGGTTATTAGACCACCATGTGTGGGGTCAGCCCTGAAATATATATTATATGGTTGATGTACCTAGCTAGACAAGTCGGCCCCATAAGGTCACTAGGAAAACAGATAAGTATAAATAGAGATCAGGAGATCTCTATTTTGATCACTTGGAAACTCATTCTTCCATCACTCAGAAAGTGGCGCACTAGTGAGGAGGAGGATCATCTACTACTAGGAGACTATCTCTGTGTATTTTGGTTGTACTTTGGTTGAGACATTGCTCTCTCTATCTCTGAGGAAGTTGTGGGGTTTTTCACCTTAGGGTTTTCCCCACGGAAACTCTGTGTCTCTTGTCTCTCATGCTTTTGATTCTTGTGATGATTGACATCCTTGTTATGATTGATATGAATTGATATACTGTACATGTTATTCTCTCAGTAGAGATCCTAGAGTATTGTGAATTAATGCTTAAAATGTAACAACACATGCATAAGGAAACTTCCCAAGATCCATTACCTCAGGTATCAGACAAATTCATGTCCTCTCCTTGGTATTTTGATGTTATATATGTTTTGCAGAACTTGCAAGCACCCCCTGAGATGGGAAAAGGAAAAGCTAGATCCACCAAGATGAAGCCTGAGAAGTTTTGCATACTAGGTGGTTGTCTTTATTGGAAAGACCCTAGAGGTGTCCTCTTGAATTGCATAGTGGAGGATGAAGCCAAAGTGACATTGAAAGAGTTTCACAGAGGTGTCTGTGGAGGACATCATTACTGGAAGGCCACTATTAACAAAATTCTCAGGGCAAGATTATATTGGCCTACTATGTTCAAGGATGCTTATAAGGAAATAGCTAGCTGCCATGAATGCCAAGTTTTTGAAGGAAAGAGGAAGCTCTTGTCCTTGCATTTGAAACCAATATCTGTGGAATCCCCTTTCCAGCAGTGGGGGCTTGAATTCATTGGCAAAATTTTCCCCAATTCCTCTGAATAGCACAGGTGGATACTGACTGCCACTGATTATTTCACCAAATGGATCGAAGCAGTACCCACTAGGAAAGCCACATATATGGTCATCATCAAGTTTCTAGAGGAGAATACCATGTCTAGGTTTGGGTGCCCCGTCAAGATAATCATTGATAATGCACAGGCTTTCAAATCCAATAAGATGATCAAATTCTGTGACAAGTTCCACATCAAATTGGGCCATTCTACTACTTACTATCTCCAAGGAAATGGATTGGAAGAATCATCCAAAAAAAGTCTGGTGAGGATAATCAAGAAATTGTTGCAAGAAAATAAAAGAGCTTGGCACACCAAGCTGACCCTTTCCCTGTGGGATGATAGGATCACCTCTAAAAAATCCATCGGAACTTAACCTTTCAAATTGGTATATGGAAGAGAGGTGGTATTCCTTGATTCCCTTAGAGGGCCTGCAATGAGATTGCTACAGGAGCAAGAAGAAGAGTCTAGCCCTGAACTAAGGAGAGCTAACCATATAGTGGAAATACAAGAAATCAGAGATAGGGTACAGGCTGAAGCCACGAAAGCTCAGAAGAGAATCGAGAACACGTTTGACAGAAAGATCAAGGTAGATGATTTCCAAGTGGGGGATCTAGTATTAAAATGGGGTGCTAGAAGAGAAGACCAAGCCCAAAAAATTGATAACCTTTGGCAAGGGACCCACACAATCACCTCCCACAGTGGGGATAATTTTTTCTTCCTGCAGGACGAGAAGGGTGAACCGATTGGAAAGAGACCCGTCAACATATGGTTCTTGAAACATTATTTCAAGTAAAAAGCAGGTCTGCAGACCCACCCCCATTGTACATTGTCGTTTTTTTATTTCCAGTTAGTCATGTTCCAGTTTTTATGATACGAAGAAGGAAAAATAAGAAGGGAGTGAGTGCCACTAGTCTGCATGTTCTTACTACTTCATAGGGAGGATAACATCCCCAGTTGGAGCCGCTGTTAACACCAATTATGGTTTCCACCAAGGAAGGTAAAGGAAAGCCCCCACCAAAGCACCAAGGTCATCCATCGGTCGGTTACACCAAATGAAGAGGCAGGAAACCCAAAAATATCCAAGTGTCAAGTAGATCCAAGCTGAATGACTGGACCGTAGCAGGAAAATGAGAAAAACAAGGCAATAGGGCTCTTCTGTAGAAAAAACTAGTAATAAAGGATTCTTCCGCAACCAAAGAATATTCGACGGCCAGGATTGAATGGTGGGAACAAATCGACGGTCAAAAAGGCATCCTGCAAGCAGGTTTCCGAGTTCTCAATCCCGCATTGTGGATTGCGGATTGCAGAAAAGAAATTTTGCAAGGATATAAAAAGTAGAGTTTCTGATTCCCGCAATCTGCATTGCGGATTGAGATTGCAGAAGGATCATTTCCCAACAGGCGAAAAAGTGAGTTTCTGAATCCCCCATTCCGCATTGCGGATTGTGGAAAGACCATTTTCCAAAGGGGAAAAAAAGTGAGTTTCCGAGTCCCGCATTTTGCATTGTGGATTGTAGATTGCGGATTGCGGAAAGGAAATTTTCTAGGAACGCAAAAATAAAGTTTCCGAGTCTCGCATCCCGCATTGCAGATTGCGGATTGCGGAAAGGAAATTGTCCGACAGGCATATAATCGAGTTTCTGAATCCCGCATTCCGCATTGCAGATTGCGGATTGCGAAATCTCATTTTTCAGAAGGCTCAGAATGGAGATTCTAAATTCTGTAGTCTGCATTGCGGAAAGGTAATTGCGGATCAAAAGAAGTTTTTCAAAGCAAATCACAGTCGCAGGGAATGAATATTTTCACAGAAAAATGGAGCGTTTGAGAGCGGGGAAGGAAATCTGTTTCAGTTACCTGTCCTAATCAACCTATAAACGACTTGATCCAAAGGACGAGAAGGTGGCTTCCGCGTCCCAATGGCGTACTTCCAGCGGAAGTGATTCCCTTCCTCCATGCATGATAGAATCAGAGGCTGTTGATTTGGGTGACCTAGCTCGAACGACCTCATCATTAATAGTCCAAGTTTGTTTTGAATATGTTAGGATATTTTGATGTTTTGTAAGCCTATAAAGGCAGGTTCTGAAGAGGACCAAGAGGTTGGATGTTTTAGATTCATATAGATTACTGCTATGCGCTTGTATTGAAGTCAGCCTCTTAATTAAATGAGCAAACCCAATTCTGGAGCTTGAGATTCCTGTGATGTGTGTTCTGATGTCTTTTATTTCCTGTGTATGTGTTCTTGCTTTGTATTTCCATTGATTGTTTACTTCTATAGTACCTAAAAATCAAGACTACATGGTCTGGAATTCATGGCCACATGCTCCAGATGCATATGACTAGGTATTCCACCCTTTTCCTCTTGAAATTGCAGGTTATAATTCATTTTCAAATTCTCTAACCTTGTGATGGAACTTGTTTCCTCTGCGTTCCTTCATCCGCTGATTACTTTGATGTGAAAGAACCCCATCTACCTTTCCTCCTGCCTCTGCATTCTTGGTCTGAATCGGTCATTAGTGACTGCAAACCCACCGAATTTTACTCCATGCCCAACTGTCCTCCTGTTCTTAACCCCAACCAACCAAAAACCCCTTTTAATTCATTGTTCGGAGGTCTAACCACCACTTTTACCAATAACCCAGCCTATTCAAGCTATATCTTGTTTTTGGAAGCACTAATGAGAGATCCCTCTCTAGGGTTGGGAAGGTTAGTTTCTGTCCACTAAAGATTGGTTTGTAATAATTACCTCATAGTCTTTCTTGCCGCAACTCAGGAAAACCTTGAGTGATAACAATAACCATAATAATCTCGCAGGGATGGGGGACCAAAATACGAGTAAGGGTGTCGGATGTAGCACACTACTGACATGCTACAATCATTATTTGTAAATGTGAACACTACTACCTCAGAAATGTACGACTCTCCCTGATGCGATAGATGTGCTGACATCGAGCATAAGAGAGACTACTAAGTTAGTAAGCACTATGGGCTCTCCCTACTTAGTTTCAGGCGATCCCTTATAATGATTGAAACGGAACCCAAGGTACCACTACAACTAATGCAACTCTTTGAATATAGTGATTCGATGTCGACAAGAGCGAAAGTACATGATAAGATGAGGGTCTTATCCTGAGAACCAAAATCATTTTGTAACAAACTGTTGGACTAGCAGACCTAACACAAGACTCGATGGCAAGCGTGAGGCTCGTGACTTCCTTTTATCGATGTCAACTTGGGGAGTAAATAACGGAAACATTTCTTCAAATAAAGGTACAGAGTGTAATGGAGGGAGACAAATTGTGGATGAAGGGATTTTTTGGGGACACGACACTAAGGGTGAAGGTGACTAGAAAAACTCATAATGTTGGGGATAGGAAGACTCAACAACATCAATCAAATGCGACCATAGGTTGCAGCCAAAAGAATAATTATGTTCCCATGATTTGCGATGGTTTGGGGAATGTTTTGTACATAAAGAATAATTGGTGGGGTCCCCACAGTTTTGGGTGTGATGGGGGACCAATTTGATGATGGGTGGGATTCCCATAGTTTTGGGTGAATTGGGGAATCAATTTGATGATGGGAAGATTTCCCACAGTTTTGAGTGTCTCGAGGAACATTTTACATAATGATGTGAGGGTTGGTTTGCAAATGTGAAGATGGGTGGCCCATGAATCAATGCCATGCAGATTGTTCCTGCGGGAATAACTGGATAGAATTGGTTGCTTTGAAGGGAAGGGGTCCCATTGGTGTCTTGGAGGGGGTGGTGGTATGAAGAATATTGCAGATGGTAGAGTTATTTTGGAGGTATGAGTGGTCAACTGTGGTTCTTGATTTTAACTTGTGCCAATGAATTTGATGGCATGGGGGAGTAAATGCGCAGTTATAAAACTACCAACTATGGGTTGATTGCTTCAAAGGGTATCAAATTCCTTGGACTTGTGGGGGATCGACATCATGGGTGTCAAATAATGACTGGGATGAAATGATGTGCACACCCATAGGGATAGTATTCTATTTGCAGGGATGAGTTTAATGGAACCTCATGACTGGGAATTAGGGCCCTATGGTTATCAGCGGGAATACTGGTAAATGAAATCTAAGTAGAGGGAAAACATTGCCTATATGCTATTTTTGTAATGATACCTATGATAAAATCCCAACATCATTGCTAAGGAATGGAGCTTTGTTCTTATAATGGAAAACTAAGAGTTAGTCGGCTCTTTGTCATTAACCTGCACACATGACGCAAATACTCAAGTATAATAAAGAACATGACATCAGTATTGACGATGCAGAAATAGATAAATAAAAAACATAGCGTTCTTGAGGAGGGTACATAAGAATAGGTGTGAATGAAAGTTCCATCCCTCTGATCAGTGAAATATGGTTCCACCCCTCTAATGATGGGGTCCTCCTTATGTTGGAACCTCAAGCTATATCTAGGTGGTAATATACTTGAATAAATTGAAAGGCATCCAATATTTGAAAGGATATCCCCTAGTGTTTTAGGAACTGGGTGATGGTTTTGGATGATCCAGATCTCCGTCGGAAGATGATGAATAATCAATAGTGAGTAAACCAACCAAGGATGACATGGTATCAATGGTATACAACAGGGGGGAAACAACTTCCTGAGCAGGTAATCCTTGAGGGATTGTACTGAGGTAAGTAAATTGATCTTGGAGCCTCATGAGTTTGAGTCAGGTTTCTTGCTCTACTGCGTAAAATGGGACATTGGAACAAAAAGTGAGAAGCATCGTTGTAGGACCGGTAGGGTTGTGGTCCTCGAGCACGGAGGGGTGTCTGTGCCACTGAGGAGTTGACTTGATCTAAAATGGTTGTGATGGACCTGGGAGGGAGCATGTGCATGTGATTCCTGTAGGAGGAGCATACATTATGTGGTGTTGTGATCGTAATATCTGTAGGTTGGAGGTCTTGCGGTGTTGTAGGCTCTACCATAGGAACTACTGTAAGGGAAGGTTGTGAGGGATGATTAATTGGTGTTGTCACTGATATAGTGACCATATTGGATCGAAGTTGTTTCCTTTGTTTGTGGGAAAGATTTCTCAACCTTCACTTGAGTGAGGCGAATGGTTATGAAATAGAAGGAGATCGAGACAATGGTGTGTGTAATGTCCAAACCGTGAACAAATCGAACATGCCTGATTCATACACAATGACTTGGACTTGGGCGTGGTCGATGATGATGTGCCCCCTTCTATGGTCGATGGGGAATGGGTTACACTGATAGGGGTGTTGAGAAAGTTCCGAAGTTCTGGAAAGATGGGGCATAGGTTGGTCACATGGCCTTGTTTCCCACCAAGATTTCATGGTGGCATGACTCTCTGGGTGGGAGTATTGGTCAATACTAGGGATGTTAACCGTTGTTGGTTGATGCCCCCTACTTTAGGTTGGGCGACCTCCGACAAGTCAGGCGTAGGGTTGGGGAGGAGGGGGCCCTTCAAATTTTGTTGTTTCATGCCCCCTGTGGTGATCATAGCGGCGACTGATTGTGGTTTAGTTGCAGATGTCGTAGGTTCAACTGGTGGTACAGAGGGTGTAACTAACATAGTAGGTGTAATAGCTGAAATAAGGACAAACTCATAGTGGGCTATGGGTTTAGAATCCATTTCTCTGTAGGGTGGTGTAAGGTACCATACTAGAATACCCAAAGCGAGACCAAATAGATTCAACTGAGCCATAACATAAATCCCTTGTATTTCAATGTGGGGGTACAAGAAATGGATTTGGAAGATCGGAGGTACCGATGGAATCAATGTTTGGTCAATGCCATGGCTTAGTGTTGATATTGATGATGGTATTGAGGAGGAGGTGGGTCCATTTTCAGTGGTAAAAATTGTGCACATTAGGCCATCGATTAATCTAGGGATCTCGGGTGGTGGTACAAAGTACAATCCTAGCAAATTGGAGTCCTTGTACATGTTGGGGGAAATATCAACATAGGGAGGTTGGTTTGTGTCGGTGCTAGCAGGTAGGATATTGTTAAGGTTACTAGTGGTGTTGGGATCATAGTATTTAAGCTGGTAGAGGGTGACAATCTTCCCATTTAAGGGAAACATCATGATATGGAAGACCGAGGAGGCGAATTCCTTCATGGCGTACATATAACTACACCCCAAGAGGATGTTGTAGTTGATTTGAGCATCGACTACCTCGATATCAATCATGACAATATTTCCCCCCAAGTATATGGGGACATTTTGGTACAATCCTTTAGGTTGGGATGGCATCCCATCATATGCACGAAGGCGATAGATGAGGGAACCATCTCTGGTGACCCTAATAGTTTCCAAACATTAAAGGACATGACGCAAGTGGATGTGCCTTCATCGATGATACACCGATGGATCATAATGTTCTTTACTCTGATGGGAACTTGAAATACGACTGGAGAGGGTAGTCGCAGTTCACCCTTGTCGAGATCAAGGTCATGAGGAACGAGTCAAAAGGATCAACATCACCTAATGCGTTGAGTAATTCCTTGCACTGAGTTGGGCATGACTGGAGCATCTCTAACGTGGACATGGATGAAGGGGATGAGCCAAGTCATCCACAATACTATAATTGTGGGTGGATTTCATATGGGGGTTATTAGGTTTCGTCCAATTGGAACCTTGGGAATCTGCGAGATTTGTTCATCACTTGGAAGTGGTATTTGTATAGGGCCCCCCTATAGGGAGGGGGATGTTTTCCACTTGGGGAGGTTCAGGCCTATCATAACCTTTCACTCGAGTTTGAAGATTAACATCCAACATATATATATTTTCAAAGGAGCCATCGCCAAATGGACGAGGATCTTGTTGTTGCATAACAACCACTTGATTGGCAAAGGGTTGTTGTAATGCAACAGTTGGGGTTGGGGAGGATTCAGGGCTTGAGGGGGATTTATCACGGTCTTGTTCTTGGCTTCCACTAACTATTGGCAGTCGGAGATAAGAGGAAGGTGATGGGTGTAAGGACCATATTCTACGCAAATGGAGCAAGAGTAATTGATCCCCAAGTTGGAATTCTTCCCTTGCCTGGGGGGGCTATTTGTCCCCCAATTCTGATTACCCGGGTTATAATTCTTCTAGGGAGGAGGATTTCCCCCTTTCCCTTGCTGCTAGTTTTGCTTGTTCTTTCCTTTCTTCTTCCCCCGATTATGAGGATTCTGGGGATTTGCGGTGTTCAACTACTCAAAATGTTGAGCTTGTTGTGTGAAAGAAGGTTGAACAAGGTTGACCCCCATGTGAGGTGTGTGGGTTTGACCAGTCGGGCATGGAAATGGATAGTAAGGGTTATATCCCTGTGGTCGGATAAAAAAAATTTGTGCTCCATAAGAGGTGGACGTAGGAACGACTTGCCTCCATTTGTAGTGCAGGGACCATTGCTTCCTGGATTACGTTCAGATAAGTAGGACTATAGGTTCCATATTGTAACTGACCAACTAGTGGCATTAGTACTGGAGGAGGGGGTACTGCCATAGGTGGCATGGGTGGGTATGGAGGATCCATATTGAATGGCACCGAATTAGTAGGAGGACCCTTTTCGATATGGGAAATGGACCCGATAAGCCCATCCACTGAGTATGATGAGCTCGTAGGTGTAGGATCCAATGACCGATGCTGAGGGGCATCAGGGAGGATAGTGTAAAGGTATTTGGATTGTGCATTTATCATATTGAAATGCTAGGCTTTCAGAATAGCCTCTTCCTCAATTTGTGGCATGGAGGTGGCTACATCTTTGGCAATGAATGGTTGAAGTGATTTGATGAACTAATCCAACAAGAATGGTGGTTGTATTTTGATTTCACACAATGTTCGACATTTACGCCACCCATGGATATGGTCCGCGATGTGTGTAGATGTGTTTTGCCAAAACTCCATGAGAATATCGAGACCCAGTTCATGGTGAATTAGAAGATGGAAGTATGTGACACATGTTGTGGCCAATGTCATAAAGGTGGCATGGGCCGATCTAGTTAAGTTCACGTATGATTTTGATGCCATTTCAGTGAGGGTGCGATGAAAGAGGTGAATCCTCACAAAATATTCCACTATGCTGTTGGAAGAACGCCACAGGTGGAAGGACATGACATGCTTGGTGGGATCATCCCCTTACTTCCCTTCGAATTTAGGAATGTCAGAGGGGAGTTTTTTGGAATAGTTGTCCATGTTGGATCATGTATAATAGGGTCATTGATCAACTTGGCCAAATAAGGGAGATTTATACTAGCCATGAAAGGTAGGGTAGGAGGATTTGGTCCTTTTGTTGTATGCTATGTGTGGTTTCCACGAGGGGAAGACAGGGCTGGTGTTGAAAATAACGAATGAAATCCTACGAGAGAGGAGGGATCAATGTGGTCCAAAGGATATCCAAAATGGGAACTTATTCCAAGAGGAGGGGGAGTAATTGTGCCTAGATTCTCTCTAAGGGGAGAAAATGGAGGTGCAACTCTTCCAGTGGTGGAGGAGGTAGAAGCATTAACACTCTCTCTAAGAGGAGAGAATGAACTGAGCAAGGAGTAGCCTCACCCAAATGATCCTATCAATGTTTCTTGGGAGCGGCCCTAGATAGAGTGTCGTCTGCAAGTGGTTGTTAGTGAAATTTAAATAAAAGAAAGAAAATTAAACAAAATATAACAAAGGGAATGTGAAAAGAATGCAAACTCAAACAACCAAATGTATGCAAAACCACTTTGTATTTCCCAATTTTCAAGCATGTACAACACCTAGGAGGTGTAGGATTCAAGGGAAGCCAACAAAATCCCTTAGCGAGGTCCTTCTTGTCCAAACTAAATGCTAAGTGGGTTGAGAGAAAAATGGAGAGAAACTATTGCTCCTTGGAGGAAGGAGGCAAGGGAGCTTTGGAATGCTTTCAAAGGTGGGAATAGGTGAGCTATGAAGGAGCTCTAACACAAATCAAACATTAGAAATTTTCTCTTTTTCCTCTCTACAAGATGCATGCCCATGGATTCCTTTTATAGGCCAAGAGGTGGCCAAGAAACAACTAGCTACAAATGTGAATGCCATCAACTCATGAAGTGGTTCCAACTACACAAGAGGGGATATTTAATGCCACAAGGAGTTTAAGGAAACCAAATTCAAATCGTGGAGGTGATGGGCCATTGATGAGCTTTCAATTGCGTCGTAGGTAGTTGTGGTCCCACCATTTTTGTAGTAGCACAGTTTTCAAAGGAAAAGCCTTGTGGTAGCCTGACTTTTCTAAAGAAGAGTCGCGTGATAGCATGAAATTTCTGAAGAAAATTCTCATGGTACTAACTAGCGTGAGTACATAGTTATAAATCCCATGTGTAGTGTGAATTTTGAAGGAAAAGTAGCGCTAGTGGCCCAAAATTCATGCCTTTTGTACTCTGAGTTTCAAATTGTTTTTTGAATCCGCTGAGGATGTCTTTGGTGAGCTCCATTCTATATGTTTATGATGCCTTACTGCAAGAATCTCCAAAATGTCACACGTGTGTGATATTTAGGCATCAACAACAGGTTACTAATTTTAGGAACATTGTAGACCTGGGAGTTAATTAGTTCTGCAGGTTTTTTCAGGACGATGGTAGACCTTCGGTGTTTCAATGATGAGAGTGATTTCTTGCTACTCATATTTTGTTAATGAGGAACAAAGTGTTTAATTATTGGAGGTGGTCACTCTTGAGGAACTTAAGGAATTTGTTTAGGCGATGCAATCATACAAAAGTACTGGGCCCGATGGATGGCCAATTGAGTTATTTTCTAGTTTTATGGAGTTGTTTGAACATGACCTTCTCAAAGGCATAGAAGAGTCAAGGGTTAATGGTAGAGTCTTGTCCTCTTTTAATGCATAATTCATTTGTCTCATTCCAAAATAAGATATAGAGGGCATCTTGGAGGATTATAGACCAATTTCCTTGTGTAATTGTATTTACAAGTTGATAGCTAAAGTAGTTGCCAAGAGAATCAAGGGAATACTTTCTAGATTTATTTTTAGGTACAATTTTCCTTTTTGGAAGGTAGACATATCCATGATGTTATAAGCACATCCCAATAATTTTTATACTCTGCTAAGGTGAAGACACTACTAGCAATGATTGTCATGAAGGTCGATTTATCAAAGGGATATGACATATTGTATTGGCTTTTCTTGCGTCTAGTGTTGTTACAAATTGGCCTCCACCTATAGGTTGTAAAATAGATTCTTTCATGTGTTCAGTCAGTTTCTTTAGCATTATTGGTCAATGGATCAACTTCACATTTTTTCAGACCTAGGAGGGGCCTAAGATAGAGTTGTCCTCAATCCCCTCCCCTTTTTATCCTTTTGGTGGAGGGATTGAGTAGAATTCTTCTTCATGTAAATGAAAATGGAACATTCAGATATATATCTATTGGTGGACCTATCTATGTATCCCATTTTCTTTTTGTTGATGACATTCTGATTTTTTTCTAATGGATCAAGGAGGGAAGTTGTTTTCCTTCAAGATATTATGTCTAGGTTTGCAAAAGCTACAAGTATGAGTTTCAATGTAAGGAAATATTTAGTCTCTTTCATGAATATTGATCATGTATCTATTGAGTGGATTTTCTACAAGTTTGAATTTTCCAAGGTTGACATTTTGGGTGGTCTCAAGTATTTGGGATTTTTCTTAAAACCAAATTATTACCTTAGGAGGGATTGGGTGTGGCTTATAGGTAAGATTGAAAAAATATTATTCCTATGGTGCAATACGTGGTTATCTAGAGGAGGTAGGTTAACCCTGTTGAATTCTATTATAAAAGCATTACTTGTTTATTGGGTGTCGTTAGCCTATGTCCCATCCATAATTTTGGATCAAATAAAAAATCTCAACCATAATTTTTTAAGGAAGAATAGTCAAGATGGAAAATATTTTCAATAGGTCACATGGTATAACATAGCAAAGCCTAAGGATTTGGGAGGGTGGGGATTAAAACACCTCCCATGGTTTGCAAAAGCATTACCTGCTAACGGTGCTTGGAAAGTTTTGAGAGGAGAAGGCCTGGGGGTTTCAGTAGTTCATCAAAAGTGCATTTATCCATTGGCTATTACAGAATAGTTTAGATCCAAAGGTAAATCTTATAGGAATGTCTCCATTTCTTGTAAATAAGCGATCTTGGCCTTTGAAGTTATTGGGGACTGGCTACAATGGAAAGTAGGAAATGTCAGAAAGATCAGACTTGGACAAGATCCTTAGGTTTGCTGTGAGGGGGGCCATAGAATTCTCTATCCATTAGTTCAAGCCTTGAGGGATCAAGGTATTTGGGTAGTATGGGAGGTCCATAATCCCCATTAATGTATTGGGTTATGTTCCCACTAGTCAATTAGTTAGTTAATGAGATATAGTATTAAAATAATAGAGCATCATTAGTATGTTATTTTTAACCTCATCCATGAGGACCCTTTGTAATTCCTATAAAAAGGATCCTAGCCTCATAATGTAAATCACTCTTAGTTGTGCCTAATTCTAGGTTTAAGCATATATTTTTTTATTCTGAGTGTTATTTGATTTCTTAGCTTGAGAGGTGAGGCTCATCATTGGGTCTCACCTCTCGTGTTGCAGATCAAATGGTATCAAAGCAGTTCTCTCTTGACACCTAATCTAAATATTTTTATTTTTATTTTACATCTTCTCTCGAATTTTGTAGATCAATTTTCACTCTAGCTTTAGCAGTTATTCCTCTGATGGTTCTCCTTAGCCACCTTATTCCATGGTGACCTCCCTTTTTCTCTATCGCTCCTCTTTCATTTTCATGCTACCATCCCTGTGCTCTATCTAGCTGCTAATATCCCCCAACAAATTTTCCTTGCCTTTCCTCACACATTCCAGTATTATACTCATGGATTTTCGCTACCCCTCCGCGTTTCCTCTTGCCCCATATTTTCATTTCCCCTCCTCGATTTCAAACCCTATTTGCTTCCCATTTTTTTTATTATACAGGACGCCTCCACACAAACTCTACACTGCCTTTCATTTTGTTTATTTTGCTCCTTCTTCCACAAGGATACAAAGCCACCAACCCATCAATACTTTATCCCAACACCATATTCCCTCTCTCTATAGCTTCTCGCTCTTCCAATTGTTTCCACTCACCATAATATAGAAGGTAAAATAATTATGCCCCTCCCTCTCTACCATGTGTAATTCTTGTCTAAGATAGAAGGTGAAACAAATATGCCCCTCCCTCTCTACCCAATGAATAGTTTCACTTGACTTGGACTCTTAATACAAAAGGAAATCCAAAACCTATATTCATCAACACCAAGACCTAAGTGAACCAGGTCAACCAAGTGGAGGAAGCTAAAAATATATAGAGAGAATTATGCAATCCCTCCCAACAAAGGAATATAATAAAGCAATCACATGGGAAGCAAGGGTGTAATCGGAACTTATCGCCTTGCTTCAAGCCCAATAAGAAGAATGCACATAAATTAGTAAGAAGAAAAAACACAAGCTACCTCAACAAAGCCCAATAGAAGGAATGGACAAGCCCAGTAAGAAGAATGGACATAAATTATTAAGAAGAAAAAACACAAACTACCTCAACAAAGGATAACATCTATGATAAGAAATCGACATTGAAATATCATTTAAACAAGCATATATATTCACTTATACTCTTAGATGATATGATTTTATTCATATAAACCAAGTTTTTAAAGACAATTTAATAAAAAAAAGAAAGTTAAAGTTCTAAAAGATAATTTAATAAAAAAGGAAACTTAGTGATTGGGGTCCCCCTAAACATGGCAAGGCTAGGAGATTCCTCTCATCAAAGATTCACTAAGGTGTTGTATAGTTTGATTCCAAGTTTTTAAATAATAATCTCTATCTTCATTTCATAATTTTCTTTGGGACTTCATTTTTCATTTTGATATATAAATTTGTTTTCTCGCGAAAAAAAAACATACTACTGTTATTCAATTAACCTGAATCAAGTAGTACAGATGTTCATCATAAATATATTACAGTCTGTCCGAAAGACCAGAATGGACCTTCCTTACACTTCAAACTACAAAATTTTGCAAAATGGACTGAAATCCATGGCCTATATGCAGTCATACAAATTTCCAAAGAAAGACTTAGACAAGAAAGTATTGGGAACTAGAATCCACCACCACATCTTCACAAACATCCTCCCAAAATAGAAGACCTTCTTCTCCATCCAATGCCAACTTTGAAAGTTTGTCAGCATGAGAATTAAAATCACGGTAAATATGATCCAGCGAATATGAAATAAGAGATCTTAAGTCCTGCTGAATGTGATTACACCAGTAGCTCAGATTCAATACCTGCAAATCAAACTCACCCCGAGCCCACATAATAGTGACTCTAGAGTCACCAAAAATTTTAACCTTATGCAGACCAAAGCATAATGCCACTCTGACTACACACCAGAGAGCTAAAAGCTCAGCTATCATATTGGTCCCATATCCACCATGCATACAGATAGTGAAACAATTATCATGGTTGAGGAAAATAACACCACCAATGCCGCATTTCCCTGCAGATGATGCCCCGTCAAAAAATAAGACCGGATCATCCATAATCAACTGAAACCTTCCAATATTTCTCTCCATAGGTTTTATAGCTTTCTCCTGGAATTTGAGATAGTAACATAAAGCCTCATGGAACACAGAATCAGCAGAGGGTTTAATATTATCAAATATAGCTCTGTTCCGAGCTCTCCAAATCACCCAACAAACAAACACTGGCAGTGTGATATGAGTTTTACCAATCTTCACCCAGTCGTGTAAGCATTTTTCAACATTACACCCTTCCCATTGATATGAGAGTCCCAGATAACTTGAAAACTTTTCCCAAATACTTTTAGTAAGACCACAGTCCAAAAAAAGATGTATTGTTGTTTCAGACTCCATCCTGCATAATACACACTGGCTTGGGCCAATCCATCCCAGCAATTTCAAATTATCCCATGTTTTCAGCCGATTCACCAATACAAACCATAAGAAGCATTGAAGTTTCAACGGTAGGTTCCATTGCCAAATCAATCGATATGACCAATGGGAAGGAAAAAGACATCTGTGTTTAATGATATAATCATAAGCAGTGAGAGCAGTTATAATACCTGTAGCAACATTTCCTTCCCACAAAATTTCATCCACCCTTTCATTGCATCTAATACCGGCTGAATTCAAAGAACCAATATACTTATTCCATTCACACACAACCTATCGAGGCAGTTGTAAGTCAGATGCATCCATCCAGTATCCATGTGGTGACTTCTTCACAATGGAATTGAGGGTGATATAACCCTTCTCCCTAATAATTTGTAATAAGCCCTGTGAAATCATCAAGTGTTCTTTCAATCCAGTGATCGGATCCACCCCGATCACCACTTATGCACCATCACCAACTTTCCAGCAAATGCCATCAACCATCCAACAATACACTTTCATAAACCCATTCCAAATGGGTGAAACACCCCTCAACACTTTGTTCGGCTTCCTCAGCTAGTATGACAGTTTTGATTTGACATACTTTTCATGTATCACGTGAGTCCAAAGGGTGCTACCAAATAAGGCCCTCCAGAAGCTTTTCAATCTTAAAGCAGCACTAAATACTGAGAGATCTTTTATCCCCCAACCCCCTACAGCAATTGGGATTGAGATTTTATCCCAGCCAATCATAGACAGATAGGACTTCTTCAAGCCACCGGACCATAAAAACTTAAATATCAAACACCTCAAAGTATTAATGACCAAACAAGGCACTGGGAGCAATGAAAGCCAGTAGATTGGAGTCCCAGTAAGAACAGACCTCACCAAGGTAAGTTTTCCACCAATAGAAAGAAAACGATAAGTCCAGTGAGAGATCCTGGC
Organism: Larix kaempferi; assembly: GCA_027924585.1. Taxonomy (NCBI): domain Eukaryota; kingdom Viridiplantae; phylum Streptophyta; class Pinopsida; order Pinales; family Pinaceae; genus Larix; species Larix kaempferi. The sequence continues at coordinate 21,416,302 of BSBM01000096.1, read as the reverse complement.
TTCAAACTTTTGAATGAGCCACTTCCAATCCTCGACCAAATAGCCATTTGGCTTTAGCTAAAAGCCAAGGTATGTAAATCCATCCCCAATTTTTGAGCACTTATAAGGTAAAAAGCTTCTCAATTGTCGCAATCTATCCAAACAGACCAAGTTCTCATAAATGCAAGACTTTTTAAGACTTATTTTCATGCCAGAGGTGCGGCAGAAGATCTCTAAAATTCTCTGATGTGCAGTCCATTCTTCCACATTATCAATTCCAGCAAGTAGAACATCGTCCATGAAGAGAGCATGGGATATCAAAAGGTTCCTTGAGATTTTCAAACCCTTGATAACACCTTCCACAACAGCTTTCTTAATCAACCAGCTCAATCCATCAATCACTAATAATAATAACAAAGGATACAGTGAACAACCTTGTCGCAACCCCCTTAAGCAGCTAAAGAAAGAAGATGGAGCACCATTGACAAGAACAACAATGTTCATGGTACTAACACAAACCATGATCCACCTAATGACCAGAGCCGGAATTCCGATATGAATTAAAACAATTCTGAGAAAATCCCAATTGACATGATCATAAGCTTTCTCCAAGTCCATCTTAAGGATAATAGCCTTTAACTTCTTACACTTAATAGAATGCAGAAGTTCCTGTGTAATTCCCACAGCATCATGGATCTGTCTCTCCTATGAAAAACCGAACTGCTCTTGAGAAATGAATCTTGAAAATATAGGCTTAACTCGACCCGCAATAATCTTCGAAACAACCTTATAGATAAGATTGCATAAGGAAATGGGCCGAAATTCTCCAAATGCTTTTGGATGATTAACCTTCAGAATAAGAGTAATAAATGTAGCATTTAAAGCCCCAGAAATATAACCCTAAGTCCTGGTAAACTCCACCATCTGTAGGATCTCCTTACCCATAATATCAAAAAATTGAATAAACAGCTCCACAGTCCAGCCATTAGGCCCAGAACTCTTCTCCCTTGCAAATGATTTCAAAGTATACTCAACCTCCTCCAATATAACTTCCTTACATAGTTCTGCAGCATCACGGTCATCAATGAATTTTGGGTATAATCTGGCAACCTGCAACTGTGACATCAAGTCACAACCCTGATCCACCTTGTAAATGGAGCTAAAGGAGTTTTTATCCAGGCTCTGTAAACCCAGAGCATCATTAACTTCGTTACCTGCTCCATCATCCATTTTCCAAATAGTATTACTATTCCTTGTAGCTGAAGCATATGAATGGAAGAAGTGAGTATTCGTGTCGCCTGATTTCACCCACAGTGCACGGCTTTTTAAGTGCCACTCCTTTTCCTCCATTAAGTAAAAACTATCCCTATTCTTCTCCAACTTTTTCAAAATATCAAAATTGCTAACATCCAAAGGAACATGCAAAGGTTGTTCATATAGTTCCTGAAGCTGTGTCTCAATCACATTCAAGTCCCTTTTAGCCATCTTCTTCTTATCATGAATCCAGGCCAAAACTTTCCCTTTAAGCACCCGCAATTTATAATAGAGGCTATCCACGGGATTCAAATCCACCTCCACATCAATATGAGGCTAGGAATTTGAGACAAAGCTCACAAAATCTGTATTTTCATTCCAGGAACTATCAAATTTAAAAGGGAAACAAAGATGCTGGAAAATCCCATCCAACTGCAAGAAAATAGGCCAGTGGTCAGAAATTTTCAACTTTCCAACCCAAGCACGATACCTGCCATAGGACTCCAATAGAGATTTCTTTATGAGGAATTTATCCAATCTTTTCATAATAGTATCAGGTCCACCTCTGCAATTAGTCCAAGTGGGAGAGTAGACACTTGTACACACATCCACCATGTCATTATTTAACAAATAATCATTAAAAAAATAAGCCAAATTGTCCAATTTAGCAGAACTGCCCCAGATCTCCTGTGAAAACCTAGTAAAGTTTAGGTCCCCAGCCACCAAGATATTATCTCTTGCCAACAAGACAGAAGCTTGAAGCCTGTTTCAAAAAACTTCACGATTTTTATATGGTGCATAGCAATTCAAAATTGTTAACACAAAATCATCTAATCTACGGACCCCATCCAACACAATACCCCAAGGTGACTTATAAACCTGGAAAGTAAAAACCCTTGGATCCCAAGCTGCAAGCAAATCTCCAGACATGCCATTGGAACTAGATGCCGAGACTTCCCAACCCCCTTTTAGACCAACAAACTTCGAGATAGCATCCAAATCAGAACACATCGTTTCCTGTAGTAATAAAAGACTCGGCCGAGCAGTAGCTAATAGATCAACGAGGGCCCTGACTCAGACAACCCTCCCCAATCCCCAAATATTTAGGGAACATATAGACATTAGCTAACCCTCCTCTCCAGGGATATAGCTCTAAGATACCGTGATTGAACATCCAAACCCACATCAATATCCAACTGATCAATTCTCTCCGAGACAGGAATATGACCCTGTAAATCATCAATAGACTTTGTCCCTCTAGTTCCCCCTTTTCTATGAGGCTTCCTAATGGTAACATTCTGAAACCGCTCAAAGTGAATAGACTTAACAAGGGGGTTAGAACTAGGGTTCTTTGAATAAATAGAAAGAGGAATAAGAATATCTTCACCACCGGTATCTCCAATACCAGCTTCCCCCTCACCCCCATTATCCAAAGGAGCTACATCACCTAAAGTACTCGACATAGACTTCAACAATTCCCCCCCATCATCCACAGGAATCAAAAACTCAGAACTCTCCCCCAAATTGGAAGAAGCATGAAATGTAGAAGAATCCACAATCACACCCTGAGTTTTCTCCCCCAAACCAATATTTTCCCCAAAAAGTGCTCGACAGGTCGAATTCTTCACTAATACAACATCTTTATCAGGAGTAGGGTCCCCCTTCTCCCTAGGAATAGAACCCTTCATCCTATGAGCAATATTTGAATAAAAAATCTCATTTATCTCCGCATCTGAAAATGCAGGGATTGAGGGTATAGGAGAAATATAAGACTTGCAATTTCCCCAGGACCATCCAGAAGTCCCACAGAAGGAGCCGACGGAGGAGTGTTCAGTGATTTTTGATGAACCCACTTTCTCATAATAGGAGAATGTGTAACTGCCATCGGACAATGAGCCCTAATGTGCCCAGTCTCTTGACAATGGAAGCAACGAAATAGCATTTGAAGATAATCTAAAGGCTGATGCCAAATCCTATCACCCCAAACCAGTTCAATTTCCTCTGGAAGACCTAAAGCCATCTCAAATGATACCATTACTTTAGCAGCATGCCTATCAAAACCACACAAAGAGCAGTTATCCAATCTAACAAACTTCCCAACTGTGTTCGCAATACCCATCATAATGTTTTCTGTCCAAAGTTCGATAGGCAGCCCTGGGATGAGTAGCCAGAGATGCCTAAAACTCTGCGCTTCCGACAAAGGATTGAAGGCCAGATACCACTTCTTCAAATATAACGACCCTTCCTTAAAGCACCAGAACCTCTTCCAAATGCGACCAACATGCTCTGCCTTTGTAAAAACAAACATAATCCACCTATTCATTAACTGCATGACTCTAGGCATGTCTCCAATAATCGGAACCCATTGTCGCCGGACCCAATAAACCAGTTCTTTTTGGTCCCTAGAGGTGAACTCAAACCGTCCAACAATAGCCCTTTCAGATAACATTTCAATATGATCAAGGTTTGTCTCCTCCTGAATAACGAAACAATCAATCCCCGAACACACCTTCAAGGCCCTAGCCTGTCGACGCTTACAATCCTTCGGACCAGAGAACCTTCGATTCCATCCCTTACCAGACGTGCGAACACCATCACCAGAGGAAGACCTAAAACCCTCAATACCTTCCCCACAAGAGCCCAAGTGTCCAAACCCACCACAAGCTTCAACGCCAGAGAATAAAGGAATACCACCGCAAGCCACCGGAGAGAGTATCCCGCCCCCAGCTAGTATAGGCCCTTCCAGAACCATCTTTTAGACTGGCAGTTGTCACAACCACCTGCCACCAGTACAAGGAACTAAACCCTAATCAATGATAATGGAATACACCTGTCCTCCAGTATGAGGGCCATACCAAACCCATCAAGCACACTAAGAAACACTACAAACGCAGATCACTAAGTACCTCTACAAATGCAGAGAACGTTAGAACACGGCCAAACTAGCAGGACCAAGGACAAAATAGCAACTATCTATAACATCTCATTTATTATATAATAATTTATTATAATATTTTTAAATTTATTATTTATTATTTTGATAACTTTAATTTTCTTTTAAAATTATTTTATTAAAATTAAGAATGGGTATTAAGAATGTAATACCCTATGGGAATGATACAAATATTTAATTATTTTAATTGCAATAATTTTTCTTTATTTTATTATTATTAACGTGGATAGACTTTTTTTTTTATAATTGCAATCATTTTTGTTTATTTTTTATTATTAACGTGGATAGGCTTTTTTATTTTGGAAATGGATAGAGGGTATGGGATTGGATGCAACGGTATATACCTATCGTCATGTCCCCTTTTAATCCCCACCATCCAAAATGGAGTTACCCAATTTTACTAATGAGTTGCTAGTGTGTCGCATGCAATGATGTAGAAAGATGCATTGCTAACTCAACAAATGACGAAGAGAAAAACAACAATAAAGAAATAATTATTGATAATAGTAAATATGATTTGTAGATAATAATAAATATAAACATATGAACTTGATCATAAAACTTGTAGTAGTTGCCTAGGTGCATGGATAAATAATTAATTCACTATATAGACCCTTGCTACTTGAAAATTGTTCGATCATAAGGACTGTATAATCATATATGCATACATCGAGGTGTTGAAGTAGTAGATTAGGTAATTGATTAGGGATTCCTCATAGAGATTGTGAAACATCAAGGGGAAAACATATTCGGATTTAGCACTTGCATTGTCCATTGTGAGCATTGATCAATGTGAGTGTATTCATTTCTCCTTGAAAATTTGAGCTTTTGATATAAAGATAAATTGTTAAGTACTAGGTGACTGTAATGAGCAAGAAGAAAAGGGGTTTACGAATCTATGTTTCTAAGTTGGACAGTGATATTTATCGACATTCTTCATCCATCATGGATACAGATGTACTAGTTATTAGATAAACTTAATCGAAAAAAATTCAAAATAACACAATCATACAACAATAATGAGCCACAACACCGTTAACCCAATCTTAATTTAGCATAACTAAATATTCATTGTTAAATGGGAAGATATATATCACCTGGATTGTGATAGCAAGAAATGAAGTAAGCTAAACTCTAAACGATTTGCACCTTTCTAGTGCTTTTTGTTGGAATTTGGTGATGTGATTTGTTATTGAAATTGCAATTTTGATTGTTTAAATTACAATTTTGATTGTAGAAATTGATTCAATGTCCTCGATTACCCCAGGGACCCTGATTATGCAATTCCAACAACCCAAAACTGTCATTTCAAAAATAGAGCCAAATTTTGAATACAAATCGACTAGAGTTTAGATTACTCCACAAGCCATGACCATTATTGATTAAAGATTATCTTAGTAATTAATATTCTTCATTTTATTAATTTTGTTGTTCTTCACATTAAAGTAAGCAATGACCGTTGTTGTTTAAAAATTATTTTGATGCTTAATATTCTTCATTTCACTAATTTTGTTTTTCTTCAAAATAAACTATAGTGGAAAACAAATAAATAGTTTTTCTTTGTTTTTCTTCAAAATAAACTATAGTTGAAAACAAATAAATAGTTTTCTTCATAATAAAGTAAAAAGCATAATTAAAAACAAATAACTAGTTTTTCTTCAAAATTAAATATGGTTGAAAACACGAAACATAAAATAAAAGTTGAATGTGTATTATTAAAACACATTCATAACTCCATAAATAGAAAACCTTAATTTTTTTTTTTTTTTTTTCAATCAATAAAATTTTTGAATGATATATAAAAATGTTTATCCACTTGATGATATAATCCATTCAATTTTTGTCTTTTATAAAGACGGTTACTTTAATAATCCATTCAAATTTTGTCCTTTTTAAACACGGTTACTTCAATATCATGATATAGTCTCTTGATTTTTTAAAATAAAATACATTTACATCAATATCTATGTGGATATATATAACCTGTTGTGGATTATTCCTCTTTCGGGGATGTCCCATTTCAATGTGGGTCCTAGTGACAAAAATGATGCGTGTCCTCTTCTTCCTTTCGCTGTTTTACATGGTCACATTCAAATGATCTGGATCTAAATCTAATTTCCTAGTCTTAAGATTTTCTTTGCTAGATGTTTTATAAGATGCTTATCACTTTGGGTGACTAATAAAGATTGGAAATTATATATATAAACAAAGAAATATATATATATATATATATATATATATATATATATATATATATATATGGAAAGTAGGCATCTCACTATTGAGATAACTAAACTTTAAATTAAGTTAAAAAAATTTAATGTGTTTAATTTTCTGATTTTAATATATAATAACGATAATAAGATAAATTTTTATTTATGGAAATATAATTTACAAATTATTAATTATTATTTTAAATTTAACATATTTCCACATTTAATAAATGCTATAATATATTGAAAAATTATTTATATATTTGAAAATAATATTTAAAAATTAGGTGATTTGGTTTAGATGGGGCTTTTATTGAAATCTGGTTTTTTTTGTTTTGCAAAATCTAAATTTAAGTGTGTTTTAATGGTAGAAACAAATTCAACACCATCTCTTTGGCTCACTCTCCACCATCTCAACTTCATTTTCTTGAAGATCCTCTTTGATTTTATTCATACCCTCCTCCATATTAACACATCTGAGACTGTTGTTTTGGAAATTAAACGACATTTTCCAGACCCCACTTGTTCAACAATCGAAACAACTAGAGTGGTATCATCTAAGAACTCGAAGATGAGAGAAAGGAGAAGAGTGGAATACAGAGAGTAGATTTTATAATTGCGTGGGAACTGTGGGTGTTGTTTGATGGATGGAAGACTCAATCGTGGTTCGGTTACTCATTTACCCTTATTGATGTATTTCCTTTTTCTATATTTCATTAGTACATTGTCAATCTCTAGGCTCGTTTCAAGGGGGTTTCGAGCATTAAATCTACCTCAAGCCTCAATGCTCTGCTATAGTTCGATTTAGGGCTATGATATTTACTCATGTTGATAGTGAAGCCACAAATTAAGCCCTTTCATTGTTCTTGTTTGAAGCATAGTTAATACAGTTTTCAAGTAGAAGTATATTGCAGCTTCTATTGTATTGCAGAGATTTTATTATTTTAAAGGTTGTATTGTAAAAGGTGGTCGAGACTTAGACCTACACCTATTATTGTTTGAAGCAATGTTTTCTTTTATTTATAGAGTGCTTTTTCAAAGATGCAATATTTATCTTCCATCATCAAAGAAGTGCTTACCGGCAAGGACATCTACCCCTAATGAATGAGGGAGATCAAGCACATGCTCATCTTCAACGATCTATGGGAGGGCATATCTGAAGAATAAATTGTTGAAACAAAGGATGGTAAGATATTGACTACACCAAAGCCACTTGCAACTCTCAAAGAGGTTTCCATTTTCAAGAACAAAGACAAGAAGAATATGTGTTGATTGTTACTAGTGTAAGTGAAGATGTGAGTCCAGAGTCGTCATATATTTCCTATTAAAGCTGCTGATGGTGCATTGAAGAAATTAAAGGATTTAATGATGACTCACACTAAAAAATTGGAACTCATACAATTGCGGGTGAATCTCTTCAACCTTAAGTTGAAGGATAATGATTCCATGGATTTATCATTTGAAATCAAAGCTATTATGCATGACATTGATGCCACTAGAGTAAAGATAGACCTTCCGCTCACATCCTTTATCAATGGCCTCTACCCCTCATATTCCCACTACCTTGAATATATACAAGCCAGTGGTCAAATGAAGTCCCTCACATTTGACACATTAGTATAAAAGATTGCATAATGTGAGAAAGCATTTGGAAAGAAGACAACTCAACCTACTAGAGAGATCGTATTTCTTGCTTAGAAAGAGAACAAATATTCCAATGATTTGTGCAAAGGAGAAGGTAGTAAAAGAGGACATGGATGAAAGAATTTCAAAGGCAAGTGGGTAGACATAATCAAGGTAAGAGATCTGATTGTCATTGCACTCGTTATGGAAAGGATGGACATTATATAGATCATTTTTGGGCTATGTGGGATAAGATCAAACACAAGCATGACCAAAAGAAAGAAGACAAGGTAAAACTCAAGAGTCTGGTAAAGCACCGGAATATGATCGCTTTATTGTCACACATTGTAATGTTGGACTAAATGAAGTTATGTTCAATACTTCATTTTCTTCTTAGAGAGATACATGGATGTTCGACACTTGTGCAACCTCCCATATGACTTTTAAAAAATAGTTTTTTGAAGAAATGAATGAAATGTAGATGGGTTGGTGTATTTTGCAGATAAGTCCATCCTCAAGCCCAAGGGAATTGGTTCCATCAAGCTCAAAATGCTTGGATTCCTTGATTTTTTTTTGCATAATGTTCTCTATCTTCTAGAGTTGTAAATAAACTTGTTGTCCTTGGTGCACATTCGACAGCAAGGCCATTCCATCTACATGTTCGATGGGATAGTAGAGATAAGGAGGTCCTCTAACAATCAAGTCATCATGAGTGGTTGTGAAAATGGAAATTTGTTGAATTTGAAAGGAACATCTATAAGACCTCAATTTTTTTCTTGCCTCTTTCAACATGGAGAAGATACATTATCCTCCAGTGTTTAATGGCATGCTAGATATGGGAACATTAAGTATAATAGTATCTAATTGTTGAAAAACAATGATGTTTTGGGTGTTCCCACTATTCCAAATAAGATGAAATAGTGTGATGCTTGTATTCTTGGCAAACTTAGTAAGCATCCATTTCATGAGTCAAATTTTAGAGCACGTAGAAAGTTAGAGTTGATACACTAGGACATGTGTGGCCCCATGCCCATTCCTTCTAAAAATGGTGATAAATATCTCATGACCTTTGTTGATGATTACACTAGGATGTGTTGGGTATATTTATTAAACAAAAAAATGAGGCATATGAAACATTAAATTTTTTTTATGGATGGATTGAAAATGAAGCACAATCTCACATTGGCACACTTTGTACTAACAATGGAAAATGGTATGCTTCTAATGATTTTGAAAACAATCTTTGTAAACATGGGATTAGGAATCAAAGTATAATTCCATGCAATCCTAAACGTAAGGTGTGGCAGAAAGAATGAACATAACTCTATTGAATATGGTATGCTCCATGCTATTTTTCAAGAATGTCAAATTGATGTTTTGAGGTGATGCAACTTTATATGTAGTTTATTTGAGAAACAAAATTCATACTATGCTCTTAGAAACAAAAATCGACATAAAATGTGGTATGGTTGCATACCTTCGGTGAAGCATCTTAAGGCCCTTGGTTCCGCCTGTTAGGTCTTAATTCCAAAGGAAAAAAGAAACAAACTTGATGCAAGTAGTCGAAACTGCATCTTCTTGGGGTACTCAAACACTGCCAAGGCATATTTTCTTTATGTTGAAGTAAACACAAAGTTTATTCTTTCTATAGATGTTATTTTTCTTGAAATGAATAAAAATGACGAGTCTATTGAGAGGCAACTTGATCATCTGGAAAATTTTCCCATGTAAATACCTTTCATGAAGTTGATAATGAGATTCCTCATATTGAAGGGGGGATCCCTATCTTGGATTAATCTCTAGAATCACATTTTGCACCTTTTGTAGCACCATCTCCCCCTTGTGAAGAAATTCTTGCCACTTCACCAGAAAAAGAGGTTCAATTGGATGATGTGATTGAGAGGATTGAAAGACTGAATCTTGAATAAAATGAAGCACCACCAGTTGAGCAGCCTAAACCTTCACAAAAATTTCTAAAATGGGTAACAAAGACACTTGAAAGTGTCCATCCTCATGAAGTCAGAAATATGGGAACAAGAAGTTCAACCAAACAAGATGATGGAGGAGATGCAAATAATTCAAATTCAGATGATGTAGAAGATATCCATGTTTCATATGATTTTGTATTGAATTTATCTGCTATCCTTGAACCATCTTCCTTGAAAAATATGTTGCTCGTGATGAGTAGAAAGAATCCACGCATAATGAGTTTGATGCTCTCATTAAGAATGGAATCTGGAAGTTGGTGGACCCTCCATTTGGAAGCAAACCAATTAGTTGCAAGTGAGTCTACAAGAACAAGTAAAAATCATATGTCTCACTTGACAAGCACAAGGAAAGGCTTGTGGCAAAAGGTTTTGCAAAGAAGGAAAGAACTGTCTATGATGAGACTTTCTCGCCCATAAAAAAATGGGATACCATATATACTTTATTGTCTTTGGTTGCACATAATGTGTGGAAAGTTCATTAGATGGATGTGAAGGTTGCTTTCTCGAATGGAGCCTTGAAAGAGAATGTCTTCATGTCTTAGCCAGAAGTCTTTGTTTTGAAGGGACCAGAACAAAACTTGAAGCTCACATTAAAATAAGGGAATAAAATTGAGTATGCAACCAAGTACAAACAACTTGTAGGGAGTCTTATCTACCTTACCACCACAAGGCCATATATTTCATTCACCATTGGGATCCTTTCCAGTTTCATGCAAAAACCTTGTGAAGGACATTGGTCTATTGCCAAAAGCATTCTAAGATACTTGAAGGAAACTCAAAAATTTAAACTTAAATATTCTAAGGTACATGACTTCAAACTTATTGAATATTCTGATTCATACTTTGATGGAAACAAAGAGACGAGAGTGTCTACTTCAGGCTACCTCATGGGTCTTGGATCAACATCTGTCTCCTTGAGATCACACAAATAGGAAGTTCCAACACATTCCACAACAGGGGAAAAATATGTGGCTGTTGTAGAAGAAACAAAAGATATTGTGTGGCTCAGGAAAATACTTGAATGTTTGTTGGAGAAATAAGAGAATTCCACTCTCCTTCTTATTAACAATACTTTTGCAATCAAGTTGGCCAAGAATCCTATATTTCATGATCGAACCAAGCACATCAACACGAAGTACCATCTCATTTGATATCATGTAGAGGCCAAGACAATTTATTTGAGACATTATTCCATCAATGAGAAAATTGGCATACATCTTCACCAAAGCACTTGGAAGAGAAAAGCTTGAAAAGTCCAAAAATATGTTTAGACTCACAAACACCCCTTCATATTAAGGGGGTAATGTTGGATACCTAATCCTTCTAAATTATTATTCACTTATAAATATTGTAAATAGTTGCATTAGTTTTTGTTTTTAAGGTGAAAAGTTACCTACAAAACTCTTGGAATGTGGAAACCAAAAGTCACATTGACGATGTATAAATAAATACTTTAGATCAATAAAACACAATCAATCTTAGAGTTATACCATCATGGCTTGATGTATACATTTCATATCTTATCTTTTCATTTTAGAAAAAGCTTTATATTGCCCTCGAGATCAAATTTAAAAACTTCGATGTTCTATCTTCACCAAGACATTTATGGATATGTATAATGGACAGATTAACCAAGCTATGTTCAAATGAAAAATATTTATATTTCCCTGGGATTACATTTAAAAACTTTGATGTTCTATCTTGATGATACATTTATGGATATGTATAGTGCACAAATTAACCCAAGCGATGAAAACATCAATGCATTTCGACCATAAATACCAATAACACTAAAGTCCATTATAAAGTTCATTAGATAAACAAAGCAAGATTTTGGAGTGACCAGGGCCACAAGATCTTTGATAATTTCATCAAATAAACAAAGTAAGATTTTGGCGGGACCAGGTCCACAAGATCTTTAATGTTGTGATTGTGAGAGCTAAACATTGTAGGTACATAAATGGGCATTTGACATCACGGTTAAGTTCACTGATTCGGCTTCTTCACAATCAATACCGGGCACTTGGCATGATGTGCACAGTAATTGCTGACGCTTCCCATAACTGCCCTGCAAAAAGAAAAATATTCCTCTCTCAATCTAAGGGACAAAAATTCTTCGACGGGCATTGAAATAAATTTCGATACCCATTGAAATGAATATTGGATTACCTCCTGATGGCTCCATGTCCACGGCTTCCAACCACAAGGAGATTTACCTTCATCTTTTCAGCAGCTTCACAGAGAGCATACCGGGCATCCCCTGTCACCATTTTAGTCTCCACGTTCACCTGCTAAGTTATAGCATTTTACATTATAACTATTAGTACATCAAAATAAAACTATGGCCAGTATCCAGAGGATCACGCTAATGATAGAATTAGAAAAACATATATATGCTATCTCTAAGATCACAGATGGATAAATTTAACCGCGTTTCTACATACATTACGGTCCTCGCAGATAGCTTTAGCGCTAGCTAAGACTCTTTCGGTATTCAGCTTCTGTCTCCTTTCAAGTACCTCCAAAACATGAGGAGTAAATGCAACTGCTGTGAACAAACAAAGCTTAATTCAACCCACCAATTTGCCTCTAAAGAATCAAAGCCCTACAAATCCATCGATTTTATTTCAACCCTAATGCAATCCACCAATTTCATTTCAACTCTAATGCAAATCCATGTATTTCATTCAGGTCTTCAACCCTAACGCAAGTCCATCAATTTTATGGAACCCTAATACTTATTAATATTGAATTTCATTAAGGTCTTCAACCCTAATGCAAATCCATCAAATTTATGGAACCCTAATACTTATTAATATTGAAAATGGACTTATTCAAACAGAGATACCAGGTGCTCTAAAGCCCAACCTCAGAGATAAAGGAGTTTAGAAAAAAATCCACGTACTACTTTTTAAAAAGGAAACCCTACTAGAAATCCCATTTAGATGAATAATAGATTTACAGTACGTGCTGATCACTGGGCTTCTTGATTAATTGCTTCCACCAAAGAATACTCAGTGCACTTAGAGGAGTCAGGTGTTTTCGGTAATTACTTTTTAAAATGGAAACCCTACTTGAAGTCCCAGTCCCATTTAGATGATTAATAGATTTGCAGTAGGTGCTGATCACTGGGATTCTAGACAAATTGCTTCCACCAAAGAATACTCAGTGCACTTAGAGGAGTCAGCTGTTTTAGGTAATTACTTTAAAAAAAAAAACCCTACTTGGAGTCCCATTTAGATGATTAATAGATTTACAGTAGGTGCTGATCACTGGGCTTCTAGACAAATTGCTTCCACGAAAGAATACTCAGTGCACTTAGAGGAGTTAGGTGTTTTAGGTAATTACTTTTTAAAAAGGAAACCCTACTGGAAGTCTCATTTAGAGATTAATAGATTTACAGTAGGTGCTGATCACTGGGCTTCTAGTACTCAGTGCACTTAGAGGAGACAGGTGTTTTAGGTAATTACTTTTTAAAAATGAAACCCTACTGGAAGTCCCATTTAGATGATTAATAGATTTACTGGTAGGTGCTGATCATTGGGTTTCCAGACAAATTGCTTCCACCAAAGAATACAAAGAATACTCAGTTCACTCAGAGGAGCCAGGTGTTTTAGGTAATTAATACGAATAAGATCAAACTTCTTGACTTATAAAACCTAAATAAATTGGATCATTTTGTGTAGATGGTTTAAGATAAATTTGTGTGTAGGTAAGTTTAAGATGAATTTATGTTAGCTTAATAAAATCCAGAATTAAAATAGATCTGTGTTAACTTAATAAAATCAGAAACAAGTTTGTAGAGTATAGAATAGATGGTGAATGGGTGTAATGTTAAAGCACTTCTTGTTCTTGTCATAGGTCACCCAGTTAGAAACTAATAGATACTGGGTTAAAAAAACAGAAAAAAATGGCTTGATTGTTGATTCCCTCCATCCAACTGGCATGAAGAAAGGTCAACCTTTGACTTTGTTCCATACCCATTAGGTGGAAAGAATCAACAATCGAGATAGGAATTGCTGAGAAAAAACCCATCCATAACAAAAAAAAAAAAGAAAAAAAGAAAAAAAAAAACTCAAAACTCAAAACTCAAGCCAATAATTATCCTCTCTACCAAATATTTCAACAAAATCTAGGTTAGCGATATAGAAGATCTGTAGCTTGAACTTGGATACATAAAAAAACTCTAGAAAAAAAACAGGAGCCCAGTACCTTGCCCGGACAGTGCAATTTGGTTCTCGGCATGCATAATAACAACCCTATCGTATTCCGCAGACTCCCCTTTATTCCCTCCTGGAAACAGCAGGTTATCCAGAGCCCAACCCAACGCATACATGCTTTCCTCGCCTTCGTCTACTGCTATCATGATAATTCTCCCTCCCGACTTCTCTTCCTCCATTTCGAATTCAATGAACAGAAAAAAAAAAAACAAATCGTTCAACCTCAATCACATATAAAAAATATCTCAATTGCAGATCGATCTTATCATGATTTTTTGTTTCATGGCAAATGAGATATTTGTAGACAGAGAAAGTACGGTGGATTATTCCATGAGCATGTGAAGAAGAAACAAGTAGCTTTTGGAAGGGCGAGAAAACCAAGGAATAAATAGAGCTCCACTGACCAAGATTACGCGCAAACAGAGAACCATCAACTTTTACAGCATCAAGGCAGAGAATATATACCTCGCATCAGCTTTAGCTTTTGTCCGTTCTTGCTGCTTTAGTATCCAGGACAAGAAGTGCTGAATTTATCCTGAAAAGTAATCTTTGGCCTGTACGGTGGTGCTAATATCCAATGCCTGAAACCACGGGCTGAACATTCTTTCCTTTGGCATCTGATCCATAGGTATATTTTTATGGGCACCATGATCGTTTTTAGCTAATTTACTGGACATTTTACTGGACAGCATCCGCGTTATTATCAACTCTGAAGGGCAGGCAAAGAGTTATCTTGGATTCCATAAACAATAAATAATTTCTGTTGTCCGTAGATTTCACTCTTTTAAGTTCAAGAGCATCTTATGGATGAGCCTTTATCTACGTTGACTATGTTTTCCAACTCTCGAAGAGTTAAAGGTGGTTCACAGACAATACCTTACCTTTCCTTCCCGGCATCTGGTGGACCAGTAGTTCAAGAGAGCATAATTCGTTCCGTGATTCGAATTTAATAAGCAATAAAATAATATATTTAAATATGGTAAAGGTGACTTGTTCTTATAATAGCATATCAATATGATACAACTATATTGATCTAAAGCACTTTATAGAAAGTCTTCAGATTCCATTATAATGCAGATTAGGTACTTATTTTTTATAATGCAGATTAGGTATTTATGTTTTTTTAATGATAATAGTTATTATGTTTTTTTTAATGATAATAGTTATGATATTAATTTTGGTTTATCTAATCTTGAGAAGAAAAAATACTAAAAAGTGATTTAGATTCTTTCAAACTCTCAAGTTCTTTGTTTCATTATTATGAAAGTTTGTTCTTGTTTAGCAATGTTGATTTTATTCTTTAATTAATTAAAACATAAAAATACTTCTGATATTAATTTTGGTCTATCTAATTTTAAAAAGAAAAAAATACTAAAAAGTGATTTAGATTCTTTCAAACTCTCAAATCCCTTGTTTCATTATGAAAGTTTGTTCTTGTTTAGCAATGCTGATTTTATTCTTTAATTAATTAAAACATAAAGATACTTTTGATCTTCTAGATTAGGGTTATCACCTCCTTATAATATTTTAATTTTCTCTTATCCTTTAACTTTTTATCTCTTCACATCTTTTTCTTAATTTTAGATGTAATAATACTTTTAGTATACCTTTGCAAGTGGTTTTGACTAGAGTATGAAGTAACTTAAGAATTTTCTTATCTCCTATGTTGTTTATCTTGTTCTTGTACATTAGGTATCTAGTAACAAACATGTTCTCAATAGCATAGAGACTCACTTTTATGAGGATACCATAGGGTATATTGCCTTTAATTTTGAGATTATTTGTCATAATTTTTTTTTGGATTTTCTAGATTCTCTAAAAATGTTATAGCCCCAAACTTCACAATCATATACGATGATAACACAAGTGATAGGAGTCTTCTTCCCATCCCAAAATAAAAGTTTATTTATATTAATATGTGAGAGAAAGTAGAGAACATATTTTAATTTACCATAGTTGTTAACATCTTATTATAATTCATTATCAATAACTAAATTATATTTAATTATACAAATTCATTCAACTAATTAATATGATGCAACATATCAACTTAAAATCCAAGTAAAACAATTTGGATAACAAAGTATTTTTGGAAGTATACGTCCATTCCATAAATATGGTGTCCATCTTAATTAAAATATAAGTTTAAATAGTTATATTTATATTAAAAATATTTATTATTGGGAAGATGTTGTAATGTCATGTAACGTTTGTAACAAAATAATGAAAAGTAATTAAAAAATAAATGTTCGTTTATAAAATAAAAACTTAAACCCATATCTATCAATCAAGAGAGATCAAATTTATTGAGTTTAAATTTTAAAAAGAAATACACCTCAAGAAATTGGATCCCTCTTGGTGCTTGATAGATACGAGTTTAAGATGGATCTATGCTGGTAATTAAAATAAATAAATAATTTTTGAAAAATAATAATATTAAAGTAGTAATATTAATAGAATAAAAATATTATTGATGCTAGTTGTTAATGGTTAATTTTATCAATTTTGGTTTATCAAATTTAAAAATTAATAAATCATTAAGTTACTTTAAAATTTATTTAAATAATTGAATTTGTCTTTATTTTATTAAAAGTTTAAATAGTTGTTATTGTACATTTAAAAATATTAAAAAAAAACTAAGAAGGTGGTGGTGGTGGTTAACATCCACTTAGATTAATTTTGGTCAATCGAACCTTAAGAAAGAAAAGTATGTAATGGTTTAATTATAGAATTAGGAAGTCTCTCATGTTTTTAGAGTTTTATTTATGTGGTCAAAAAATTTGGAGAGAAGCATTCCTCAATTACTATAATTTTGATGAGATAAAAGGTTGGGCAAGTTCATATTGTAACAAAATTTTTAAAATTGAGATCTTATGTGGGTGTATGCATAGACATCTAAGAGGGAGTGTTTTTCATCCTCAAGATTCATAGTCTCACAAAGACGACATAACCTTTAAGCTTATAGAGTTTTAGGAAAGGTCCAATGCCCTGTTTCACTATGTAGCTCATGAGAGTTTGTTCTTATTTTAATTATGTGGATCTTCTTCTTTACGCTAATTAAAACAAAGAGACAATTTTGATCTTCAAGATTAGGGTTAATGAATTCCTTATTTAATATCAATTTTCATCACACCAGAGCTTGTCTTTGAACTTCGAAGTAATATTATTTTAATATCATCTATATTTTGCAAAGTGATATTTTCATCAATCCCCCACATGTTTAACCAAGACATTGCATCTTTATGCCAACCTCGCTTAAGCCTTAGGTGGTTTTGAATGGAATTTAAAGCAATTTTCGAAAGTCTCTGGTCTCCCAAGTTATTTAATTGTTTCTTGTACATTAGGTACCTACTCAACATATGATCTCAGTGACATGGAAATGACCACTTCAATAAGTAGAATAGGATATGGCATATTGATTTTAATTTTAAGATTGTAAGTTATAAAATACTTCTGGATTTGCTCAATCCTTCTCCAAGATTCTTTAGAGAGGCCGTAGTCCCAAAATTCACACCCAAATAGGAGAACGAGAGTGACAAGAGTTTCAAAGAGGAACTTCTTTTTATCCCAAATCACAAGGTTTTCCAACTTACAATTTTTTTCAAGACCAAAATAAGATTTCCACCCTCCATTGATCCTTTTCTTGATACTGTAGTTCTAGTTAGGCTTGTGATGGATATCAATCCCAAGATATTTGTATGAAGTCACTTTTTCCAAGTTTCTATTATCATACAAAAAATGAGTGTGAGTGACCTTATTAGATTCTATCAACATAATTATGGGGTTTAACATAAAATAACGTGAATGAGAAACCTCGTGCTCTGCTTCTAGATCTATCCGTCGCTTGGTGTTGGTCAACGGCACCCTGCGCCTTGCCTTTGGTGCCTGGGAACCTCTTCTTCGAGGGCCATGATGGACCCCCCCCTTGGAACCAAGACTGGAAGAGAAACGATGACTTCTTAATGATGCTTTTTGAGCCTTGGTTTCTGCAACTCCTCAGCCGTCAGTGACTCCTTCCATCGTTGATGCCTTTGTTAAACGTTCTTCTGCTCCTCGGATCCATATCACGTCGGCAACTTCACATCTAAAAGACCTAGCTCTAAGCGAGAGAGGACTCATATGACAATTCACTGGAATCTGGCCTTCTCCCAAAACCATGGATGCTTGGATTAATAAAATTGGATGCCCTTGATTTCGGGGGGTTTGCAACATTGTTTTTGTTGTAAGGGATTCTTTACCTTTCTTTTTTATCATAAGATTGATAGAGATCTAATTTTTAGAAGCGGGACATATTTCCTGGGCACTCGTGGCCTTTATTTAAATCGATGGAGCCTATCTTTTGATTCAGAAAAAGATGTTCCTTTAGCCGTCCCAGTTTCCCAGTTTGGGTTTGTCTTCCTCATCTACCACTCCACTACTGGAATGATGAAACTCTACAGGAAATAGGAAACACTTTTGGCACTTTCATCGACAAAGCCGAGCCCAAAGGGCCGTTGTTCTCCTGTGCCCGTATTTGTGTAGAAGTAGACTTAGGAAAAGGTCTTCCTGAGGTTGTAAATATGCAAATAAAGGGATGGGAACACATGCAGAAAGTAGATTATGAGCAATTACCTTTTAAATGTAAGAAATGCCATGAGTATGGCCACTTCGTCAAAAAATTCCCAAAAGCCATTGTTAGCACTCAAATCGTGCTGAATGCTATGGCAGTTTTTGGCATGGGTGGAAAGAAGGCGACGACAGCTGAGATTGAATACCCCGAAGATCGACGGTCCCGAGCCCACTGCGTGAACGAAGGTGTAGGCAATATAACATAATGAGCGGTTGGTAATCGGAGGGAAAATGACAAGATCAATTGACGGCGGAGATCGGCATATAGAAAGATCTATAGCGCACATT
Source organism: Larix kaempferi (assembly GCA_027924585.1). NCBI lineage: Eukaryota > Viridiplantae > Streptophyta > Pinopsida > Pinales > Pinaceae > Larix > Larix kaempferi. Next base: position 21,397,176 of record BSBM01000096.1, on the reverse strand, counting down.
CCCCGTGTTGATCCAACAAGCGCGAAACATGTTATGTTTCAAAATCGCCGCGGTCGAGTTATGTATCTCTTAACTATCAACGACATAGATTCACCAAGGGAAAATCAAAGGCCCGAGATCACCGCGCTAATTTTTCTCGCCAATGATTTAACCACATCTCGAATCGGCGTGGTCGGTGAAATTAAAACTATCAAACCGTCGAGTTTGAGCGGGAAAGAGATCAACGGTGGATATGGCTTTACCATCGCCACACTTGGAAGGACGATAAGGCATCCAATGTTATAAAAGCTAGAGTGGTGCAAAGACTTGGATCCCACCTGTATCAGATATGTCAGAAAGTGAAGGAACCTGATCTTGCAGAGCCAACCAGCCAACCAGAAGTCTAGGAGGAGTGTCCAAGTGTCAGACCACCAAGTTAGTTTTGTCTTTTCCTGTGTTCCGTGAAATTGTTTGAATGGCGAAAGCAGGAGATCCCCCTGGTGCTGAATCTCAAGTCACCGGTCCCCTGTGGGAGGACAAAGATGGTGACATATACGACACCATACTGGAAAACATCTCCGTGGATATGGCCAAAGAAAGGTTGGAGGTTATAAGGGGCAACATAATAGATGTCCACAAAGTTTATCAATCCTTCTTTCATTTGTTCACCACTACCCAGACCCCCAACTGTCCCAAATTCATCGAGTGGTGTGCCACAAACTATTCCGCCGAGCAGACAGTAATCCTAAATTCCTCTAGCACTAAAGCCCTCTTCTCAATAAAATACTTGACTATTAGAAAGGCCTTAGCCATCATTGATGAATTTGGTCAGAAAGCCTTAGAATACCGAATGGAAGACCTGATTCAGTACTTTCGTCTAGCCCCTGAGGAACTCAAACATAGTTTTTACCACAATGCTCTAGTACCAAATGCCATCTTCCAAGGTTCACCCTTCCCCAACGAGGTCAGTCTGTTCAGAGAGGAGTCCAAATGGGTAATCTCCATGATAGACCAATTTTTAGGGTTGGATAGCGACCAGGAGGTTCCAGAAACATTAGTTAGTTTAATGTTCATCTTGAGTACCTGCCCCATAGAGAAGACAGACCCTTCTTCGTTTGTCTAGACAACATGCTTGAGGTTCGATGATTCCCTAGCCGAGAGTATCCATTCTCAGTTGATTGATTTCCCTAAGACAAGGTCATTCATATTTCAATCTTATTTGCTGAAGATGTTCCTAGTGGCAATTGAAGATAGCCTGCAGATACCTGGACTGAAAATTACCAAAGAAATGTATGCATATTACATGCCTTTCATGAATGACTTGATGGCGCAGGTATATCACGCCTTTTTTCAGAAGGGTTTTCCTAGAGTGCTTCCGGAGATGAAGCACTTGCTACAACCCCCTATGGAAAAGGGGATTGGAGACTGGCTTATGCTAAAACATGGAACCATAATTAGAGTCTATGGTTTTCACATCCACCATATGTACTCCCTGCATTTATAACACCTAGGTTGTTCCATCTGGATTTTATAAGGTAGAAGCTGACAGCTGAACGGGAACATTTCATAGATATCAAGAAGTCTTCTGACATAACTTTCCCTTGGACTGTGGGTCCCTTTGTGGTCAAGCACAAGATGGCCCTCTCAGGAGTAGAAAGGATTGCAAAAGACCTGGGAATCCCATCCCAAGCTACATTGAACTATGATCCACATCACATAGTCTCGAAAAGAAGGAGAGCAGCTGGAAGAAAAGGATATGATCATGTTGAGATGCCCGGAATGCCTAAGAAAGCCAATTGGTTGGAATATGTGGATCAAGGATCGGTGGAGGTTGATGATCCAGATGTCTCTCAAACTCTGAAATTCCTTCTTCAGGAAAAGGCCACTTCTCCGGGCGATGTTAGCCCTATGGATGTAGATAGTGATCCCGAGAGAGCTGCTAAAAGGAAGAAGATGGAGGGAGAAGGTCAGCAAGTAGTGAAGATACAAGAAGAGAAAGGTAAGAAAAAACAGGTCAAGTTTCTCATGCCTCATTATGAGGTAAAGCAACATGTGTTTGGGAAACTGCCCAAAGAGCCTACAGGAGCAGTTATCACCAAGAACTAGCTGTTGGAAGGTTATGATGAAAATGTTGACAACATGGCAGCAGAAGCCAAATTATATTATGAAGTAAGGAAAATGGGAAAGAAAGACGTGGCCTTAGTTACTAACCGAAACCTGGCCCAGAACATATTAAACCTGGCCATGGCTACAAAGAGCAAAGCTACAGAAGTGAAACTAAATCTGGAAGACATCCCTGTCCCTGATATTATTAATTTACACAAAGAGATAGGGGAAGTCATCTACAATAGGCTGCTGAAGGTTTTAATAGAGTTGTCTAAAGTGCAGACCTTTAAGTCCAAGATCCAGAAGCAGTTGGGACTCGAGAAAGAGGAAAACAAGTCCCTGAAGCACCAAACGCTGCTGCTGGCAAATGAGACCGATGAGGACAGAAAGAAAAATGTCCAGGAATTACTAAATGGGAAGGAACAAGAGATCATGTCATTAAAAAGCAATTGAAAATCCCCGCCACTCAGTTGGGAAGCAATTCTGAAGTAGCAGAGCTGGAAGAGGAGAAAGAAAAATAGAAAGGAGAGTTGTTAGACTATAAGGCAAAGTTGTTGGAGCTTGAGGAAAGGGAAAAGAAAATGAAGTTTGATATGGCTTTTATAGAGACTAATGCAGACTCATGGAAGGCCTGGTTTGAGGAGCTAGAGAGGAAGATGAAGACAAGGGAAGGAGCAGTGGGACAAGAGGCGTCTACTTTTGTGGCAGCTGGGGAGTTTTCCTTGGTAAGTCAGATAGATGAGGCCAGCCTGGAAGATGCTAGAATGGTCAGATTAGAGAAACAGGTTGCCAATTTGAGAGTTTTGAAGGATGTTGCAGAAAAACAAAGGGAGGCTTGGGAAACCAAGTACCAGGATGCACAGTCTAAACTTGATAACTTGAAGGAACAGGTAATAGGGAAGAAGATGCTACTGGAGGCAAGGAGAATCATATGGGATGACATCATAAAATAGGCTGATGATCTAAGGCCATACCTGAATTTTATATTGGATAAAGGAGTGGTAGTAAAATTGGCTCAACAGGGTGTGATAGTGGCGAAAGAAAGGTTGAACAAAAAGCCTCTGGAACATGCCCAGAATGTAGTTGAATTGCTAGGTGTTCTATCAGATGAGCAAACTGCAGTTTTAGACATCCAGGACAGAGTGTCAATAATATTAATAGCTAAGAAGGTGATTAATAAACACTAGCAGGTCCAGGTTGTTCAGTTAGGAATTGATATCATATCAAACCAGGCGCGACTTTTTAGAGAAGTCTTTGATCCTTTGTTTGTAAATGGGCTGCCTCCCTTTTGGGATGAAGATGGAACCATGCTCACAAAAGCCGAATACAGAGCTAATTTGTGGGACCGCAGAGTGAGTGTAGATGGTATCCTTGGCAGTGATGCTCTTTTGACAGGTGGCACATTAGTTTATGCACTGAAGGGAGATTTTAAACTGGAAGCAACTTTCAGAGAGGCTAGAACTCTTCACAAGGGTTATTCATATACTGAGCACACTGAGCTAAGAATATTGCTCAAAGAGCTTGCTTTTCAAGATTTACCTTCACCCGAACACTGGAAGCTGGTCGAGAAATATGGAAAAGCGAAGTTAAAGCTGGCAACGTGAAATGGTGCAGGGGAAATAGAAAAAAACATCCAGCGTATATGTGTCCAGGAATTGAAGAGAAGCAGCTATGTAATTATGTGTCCAGCGTATATGTGGCAGCAGCTACATTTTTGTATTTTTGTACTTTTGTTTAAATAGTTGGATTCTGTAGAGAAGCAACTATGTAATTATAAATGGCAGTTAAAATCTGTCTCGTAGATATTTGTTTAAGGATAGCTATAGCAAACGATGTTCGTTTTGGCTGTTAGATAGGTGTCAATTGGTTGTAACTAATTTCTGTTGAGAAGGAGCCGAGTCTAGAGCTCAAGGCTACCTATATATACAGTTGTAATCAGAGACACAAGGGTTGGAAATTCTTATGAGAAAGTATTTATGTTTTGATGATCAGTTTGTAATACATTTTCTTGGAGCTGTTTAATATAATTTGCAGAGCTTGATGCCTGCGTTTTTTGATAAGGATTCCTATGTAATCGGTCTGGTAGTCTGTACCTTTCTTTTTCCATGTGCAAATGTGTTTCTATCTTTTGTTAATCCATTCTGTAATATTTCCTTCATGCTTGGATCAAGTGACAGTTAAGTAGAATTCATAGAGATCATGCTCTGCTTAACTTATTCCAAGTGTTTCACCAAATATATTCTGCTAAAGTTGATGTAGGATTCATCCTTGTTAGATGCCTTACATTGATGGACTATTTCTTCTCTCTTTTGTTCCACAAATTAAAGCTCTTTGACTATCAGCTGCTTGCTACCTTGCCCTTGTGAATGCGTTCGCTAAATATTTGTGAATAATGTTTGCAGAACCAGTTAGATGTGACTCCATCGCCCCAAATGAAATTCATGTGTTTTCAACCAAGTAACTCTTAAATTGTTTTTGTTCCACAAACAAAAATTTGATCTTCTGTGCATTGTCGTAATTGAATATCTTTAGTGTTTGAATGTTGGTGTATCTTTTCGCTGATTGACACATTTGAAGATTTCCAATATTCTGTGAGTTTGTAGAGACAACCCTCTCTTTTTATGTTTGATCAGAAGCATAAACCAAAGATTGGTTAGTGGTTACCCGAGATTACCCTCTTTCACCCTTGGGGGTCAGTTTTGGTGTTAACAACCATGTAGGAAACTCAGGATTTGGCGCAAGAAAAAGGGTGGAAAAAAAATAAGAGGGGAAGGAAAAATGATCAGACCACCTCTACAACACCTGGTCCACACTCGAAAAAAAATAAGGAAAAGGAGAAGGCTGAGAAATCAATGAGAAGGGACAGGTCCAGAAAAATGCTTCCAACAGCAATCAATTCCAAAACTTGGCTCTAGAAGAGGGATAAATCCTCTCTCAGATTAATGAAGAGATAGAAAACGAAGAAGCTGCAGCGAACAATCCCCCTGAATCCCCACCCAACAGAGAAACAATAAATGTGATCAAGGAAGGGGCGTTGACCCCTAGAGGTACTTGGGAGGAAAGGTTAAAAAAAGCACTGTAATAACACAGATTTTCTCCCCGGAACCTTCGTCATCCCAGGAGGCCATGGATCTACAGGATGTTCTCTTAATCCCAAACACAAGGGGAAGAAAGACGCAGAGAGAGGTCTACGGGAGCAGGAAGTTGAAAGGGAATTAGAATTGGGAAGACAAAAGAGCATAAAGGCTACTCCAAATCAATAAAACTTAGGGAGGGGAAAAACCAGATGGAAAACCTCGAGCAGGGTCACAATCCAGCAATAAATGATGAAAATTGTCTCCTGGAACTGCAGAGGTCTGGGCAGTGCCAACATAGTTGAAGCACTGAGGGATTTAATAAAAAATGAAAAGCCAGACTTGTTACTGCTGTAGGAGACAAAAATGCCCGACACTGAGGTCTTAGAGCTCTCGCGTCAATTATGGAAGGACAACCATGGAAAAGCTCAAAGTTCCATAGGGACCTCTAGGGGAATTGCTACATTTGTTTCAAGCAATATCCTGATTAATTCTTTTTAAAAATGTAAGCATTGGATTTTATTAGAAATTCATGATAAACATAATCATCATTCTACTTTCATTTGCAATGTATATGGTCCTACACATTACAGGGATAAAGATCTATTCTGGGAAGACCTCAACAACTTAAAAAATGAGTTACAAGGAAAGGATGTGATAATCACTGGAGATTTCAATGCCACCAAAAATCAGCAAGATAAGCGTGGAGGCTCCAGGGTTCGGGATCCCTACAGGGAAAAGATGGAGGATCTTATTTCTATGTTAGATTTGATGGACATTGAAATGAAAAATGGGAAGTATACTTGGAGTAACAGGAGATTAGGAAATGGGCCTATAGCTGCTAAGTTGGATAGATTCCTGGTTAGTTCCACTTTGCTTCTAAAAAATCTCATTCTCTCTATGATTTCTATCCCATCAGCATCCTCTGATCACAAGCCTATCTGCCTAAATATTCACGCTCCAGAAACTTATGGACCAATCCCGTTCCGCTTCAATCATTTATGGTTGCAAAATAAGGATCTCTTACTCATGGTTCACAACACTTGGAACACCAGCTTCCATAGATCACCCAACTACATCTGGGAATGCAAACTTCAGGCAGTGAGAACAATTTTAAAAATTTGGGCCAAAACGAATTACAAGAATCCTAGTTTCAACAAAAGAAAGCTTCAAACTGACCTTGCCGCCCTTCAATGCAGTATGGAAAAATTTGACATCACGGCCTCTACTCTAAACCTTGAGAAGGATCTTAACCTCGAAATTCTTAGTGCTTCCAGGAAGGAGGAGGAAATTTGGCGAATCAAATCTAGACAGACTTGGGTCAGAGGAGGGGATAGTAATACCGAGTATTTCCACAAACAAGCCAAATCTTGGTTCAGTTTTAACTCGACCAGAGAATTAAAAGACAACAATGGCAACCGAATTGACGGACATGAGCAGATTAAAGTGCATGCCTTCGAACACTTTCAAAATCTCTACACACATAGCAATGAGGCTGATCCGGTAGCCCAGGATGAGCTGCTCTCAGGTATTCCTTCCCTTATTTCAGATATGGATAACTGTGATTTAGATACGCCAATTACAGAGCATGGAATTAGAAATTCTCTTTGGATCCTCCATCTAGACAAAGCTCTAGGTCCGGATGTATTTACAATTAACTTCTTTAGAGATGCCTGGGATATAATAAAGGCAGACCTGAAGAGAATGCTTAATTGGACTAGGAAAAAGGATAACATCGGGGGAGCCACAAACTCCTCATTCCTGGATCTCATTCCAAAAGACAGCAATACAACTTCTATTGAAAGATTCAGGCCTATCTCTCTTTGTAATACATCATACAAAATTCTCTCAAAGATTATAGCTAATTGAATGAAAAAAATCACGGGGAAGATCATATTTGATTCTCAAGGAGGGTTCATTACTGGTTGACATATTCTTGACAATATTATCATAGTACAGGAGGCGATTCACTCTAGTATGGAAATAAATCAACAGGGAATGGCCATCAAGTTAGACATGGAGAATTCTTTCGACATAGTGAATCGTTTCTTTTTATTTGAAATTATGAACAGATTCGGCTTCTCTGACAAATTCGTCCGTTGGGTAAAAGCTTGCATAATCAAACTATGGATTGCTCTGTTGGTTAATGGCAGGCCAAATTCCTTCTTCCAAGCCACTCGAGGCCTAAGGCAGGGTTGTCCCATGTCCCACTTCCTTTACCTCTTGGTGGCAGAATCCCTGAGTCAGAAGCTTCATCACCTTCAAAATCTGGGGGAACTTAAAGGGCCTAGGATTGCGAGAGGGGTCAAAGCTATCAATCATGCTCAATTCGCAGATGACACAATCTTCCTTGGAGGAGCTTCTACAACCATAGCTGAAAGATTCAAAAATGCATTGTCAACTTTCTTAAAAGCCTCAGATGAGAAATTAAACTCCATGAAATAAAAAATTTATGGATGGAATTGCTCCAAAGAAACGATGGTCAGAATAGCTCGGATCCTTGGTTTTGATGGCTGTCACATATGGAATTACTTTAAATATATCGGAATACCAATTTTCAAAGGGAACAAGAATGTCTCAGACTGGCAGGATCTAATTGATAAAATCAAAGCCAAAATTACATCATGGGGATTCAGGTGGCTCAATTTCGCTGGAAAATTGGTATTGATCAAATCGGTCCTGTTCGCCTATCCTATTTACATCAGCTCTATATATTTAGCTCCAAAGAGTGTCGTCCAAAAAATCATGAAGGAGCTTCGTAAATTTCTATGGCAAGGTGGGAAAACAAATGGAGCTAAAAAGTTTCACATGATAAGTTGGGATAAAGTTTGTATGCCAAAAATTGCTGGAGGTGCTAGAATAAGAGATCCTTTGCTCATGAACCATGCCCTAGGCACTAAAATCCTTTGGTGTATCGTCACAGGAAAGAAAGCATGGTGGAAATAGATTATGTATAAAAAATACATGAGTGGTAACATAAAGCATTGTGCGGATACTATTGATCTGTCCAAACCTGGCATGCCCATATGGAATCTTTGCAAAAGGGAGGCTTTTATCCTACAAAATCAATTATACTGGATTCCTGGGAATGGTAAGACGATCAAAATTTGGGTGGACAAATTAGGACCAGAACAGTGGTCTCCTGTCAGTTTTCTTCCCAACTTCAACGATCTCAAACTGTGTATGGACCAAGCTCATATATATACCCTATACGACCTCTCGGTCTGGACAGACAAGGGTAGATGGATGGGCTGGATTAGTCTCGAGATCCCGTTACATCTACAAGCGGACTTCGACACCCTATTGTATCTTCTTCATGGAGCAACCCCAATCCATCAGCAGCTGCCTAATAAAAGAGGATGGGGAAAAAATGGAACATACTCTTTCAAATCCAGTTATCAAATGTAGGACAGTAACAACCTCGAGGATAAAAAGTGGTAAAAAGTTTGGTATAAGGACAACCTTCCAAAAATAAATGCCTTCTCATGGATTTTAGCTCACAAAAAAATTCTCACCTCTGAAAATCTAAAAAAGAGGGGGATAGAGGGTCCTGCCAGATGCATACTATGTAAATCCTCAGAGGAAACTGTTGAGCATCTCTTTCTGGAGTGAAAATTTTCCCAGGAAGTCTGGCATAAGGCTTACATGGATCTAAACTTCACGGTGATCTTTTCCAATTAGCTGGTATGATCTCTTCGCATGTTGGAAGGATTACTACATGGGAACTCTACACAATAAGCCGAATTTTAAAAGAGCTTGGGAAGCCCTTCTGAATTTTATCTATTGGAAGCTATGGACAGCCAGGAAGATGGAGATTTTCGAAGAGGCAAGCTCCACACCACCCAGAGTTCTTGCCTCGACCAAAGTGTTGTGGATTGAAGCGTTAGTAGTACAAGGGATGAACAATATCAATAAGGAGACATTGAAGGTAGAAGAAAAAATTTGGGTATCAGAATTGTTATTCCCAAACCCCTCCCTCTGCATGACCCTTTCAACAAAAAAAACCTATAAACAGAGTTGGTACTTCAGGATGAGTGCAGATGAATTCCAAAGTTGGAAAACCAACATGGGGTGTAGTACCCTTTTCTTTGATGGAGCCTCGAAAAATAATCTAGGGTTGGCAGGCACGAGTGGAGTCCTCTTTGGCTCTGACGGAAATAAGATGAAAGATTATGCTTGGGGAATTGGCAAGAGAACTAACAATAGTGCAGAATGTCTTCCCCTTACTAAAGGTCTGGAGATTGCAAGAGAGGAAGGTATCATGGATTTAGTAGTTTGTGGTGATTCTATGCTAGTTATCAGGGAGGCTAGGAATTTGAGCAAGAACAAAAAGAGACCTGCATCTAAAGTTCACAACCTTCTCAAATGTTTGGTTAGCGAGTTTGAAAACATAAGTTTTCTGTATATCTTGTGAAACAATAATCAGGATGCATATTTGATGGAAAATAAGGGAGCTAAACTAGATCGTGGAATCCTAGTTAGAAATCATAAGGTGAATTATAAGGTATGGATACCTTGTCTTTGAGCTTTTGAACCCTCATGACTACACCTTCATCTAAGCGACTTCACATAGGAACGCTTCTTGAAAATTTTAATCCGAACCATGGGCTCGGAGGAAATGTTAAAGCCATAGTTTATAACGCACTTCATAGCCTCGAATTGAAAGACACTCACACGCTCCAGTCACGTGATCTCCACATGGAAAGTATGCCACCTTTCACCTCAGAAGTCTCTGGAAGTTGGATTCATTACAAAACGGAAAGTCGATAAGGTTGGAATATCTCTATTTCTGAGAGGATTAAAATTGAAGATACTGATGTGAATTGGCTCTGTGGCAAGCAGAATTCTTCTTGGTTCATGAATGAGAGAATGGGATACTCTGGCTCAAACCGTCTTTGGCGTATGCAGACCATCCATCATTATGGCATTTCTCCCTTGGACTACAAGAAAAGACTCCCTTCATGTCCTGAGGAACAAGAATGTACGGCTTGTGAGAAACACCAAGAAAAGGTTCAAGTTTGCGATAGGTCAGAGCAGCACAGTGAAAATTTTTATGTATGTTGAGGATCGGAGCAGCACCGTGAGAAGGTACTTGTTCCTGAGGAGCCCCAGGGCATTGGGGCCTCACTAATGGTGGTGGACAACCATTTGACAATTTTGGACACGCAAATCCGCGTTCTTAAAGAGGAAAACAAGGAAATCAAGCAATCCCTAAAGTAGTTGAATGCTATGGAACAGGAAAATAGAAAGGAGGTTTGAACCATTATCAACAATTTTGGTGTTAAGGTGGACTCTCTAACTACTTCCCAGGATGGTGGCTGTCCCTGTCAAAACCTAGACGCAATCTCAGCACAAATTCGGTCTGTTCATGCAATTGCAAAAAGAACTCAGGACATAGTGGACAACATATGCAAGGAGATATTAAAATTGAGGTTGGAGTTGCTGCGTCCAGCAAACGTTGGAAAGAAGGATGCTGGAACCAAGGATGCTTCGGTTCAGAATTAGCTCTTTGGAATGTTTTTTGTGTAACCTGCGCCTCGGGAGCTTAATGCTTTTAAGTTGTTATGATTTTTTCCATAGATATGTATGAACTTCTTGTCAAGTTTAGTATGTGGGTTTGTAGTACTTCGTCAGACAAGGATCCTTCTAGGTTTCTCTTTTGTTGGATGTAGTTGGTTTTCTGTAAAAGATGATAGTTAAGCTATGGCATCTCTCTTATGTCGAGATGAAGGCATGTTCTTACACTTTGTATTCGGTTTTTGCCACCTTTTTATAATACAAAAAAAACTCTCAACCATTTTTGTTAAAAAATAAAAGATTCTATCAACATATTTTGTTTTTGTTAATATTGTTCGTCATGCCCATTCCAAAACAGTAATCCTTGAGAATTCTTAATTGCTTATCAAGGTCAAAGAGACATATTGGCAGAAGAATAATACCATCAGCATAAAGAAGAAAGACGTCGTACCACTGCATCCTTCCTCTATTAAATAACATTCTAACTTATCAATGTATATACCAAACATGATAGGAAAGAGGGAGAAACCTTGCTTTTAACTCATATAAATATGATCTATAACTTAACATTTAATCCAATATGTTAAAAAAAATTATCATATTGCTTGAAGTGTAAGTTTGGTGAGCATGAAAATAAAAATTAAATTAGCATATTGTTGATTTTTGTTTTATAAGACTAATATTTATTTTAAAATAATTTACTTTGGAAAAATAAATTAATAATTAATAATCATAATAATTTAAAATTTTAATTTATGAGACGAACAAAGTTTGTTTTTAAACAAATATCCATTGTAAATAAGAAAGAGAACATAAATCCATATAGGAAAATATATATTAAATGTAAAATGATGAGATGATGTACAATAGAATAAGAGTGTCATATTTATTTAATTCTTAAAGACACCTTTTGTGACTGTTCATGAAAAGTTGCGTCCTTTTTAATTATTAATGTGTAATAATTAATTATTATTATTTACTAATGTTGAATATTTATGACTTATTTAATATTATGTTTGTTACAATTTACAATAAATATAAGAAATTAAATTAAATTTTATTATATAATATTTTAATTAAAATTTATAAATTAATAATCACAATAAAATTATAAGTATACTTAATACAAATTTATAAATCTAATATATTTTCCATAAAGTATTAGTAAATTTAAACCACCTTTAAGTGGTCTTGTAAACCTAGCTTTCAAAACCATGGGACTAAATATTTATTTACATTTTTTTTCAAAAAATTAAAAAAGTAACTTGATATTCCAAATAGAATCAAAGTTACATCATACTAGTGCAATGAGTTCATCACTTAAACAACTCACTTCACCACTCATACAAGTTCATAATTTAAGAGTTCATCACTCATATAATTGTTCATCTTTGTAACACACTATTAAATAGCCATAGAAACGTTAAAAAAACACATTAACTGTTATATATAAAGTTGTTAATTACAATCTCCTATAGCAAGTTACAAACATTTATGAGAAACAAAGATTTCAGACAACAAAACCAACCATATGGTGAAGAAACCTCATCCCCAAAACAACAAAAAAAACTCCACATCCAAACTATGAATGTAGTTTAATAAAGCCTTCAAAAACTCTAAAGAAATCAAAATATTTTTCGAAATGGAGAATGCCTTCTTAAACATCCACAACTCACTTGGAGAAGTGATCAACTAACATGTTAAACTATATGTAGATATAATTAAAGGATAAATAGGAAAAATAAAATAAAATTTAATTTACATTTGATTACAAAATTATTTACAATTAATTTTTAAATATTACCCAAATAAAATGAAAATTCCTGTATAGATGTTCAAAGCAACTTTTAAGTGATCTCGTAACCTAGAAGTGTCTTTGAAAACCATTCGAGTAAATATTTATGTGCACATAATTTTAAAACGTTACCCATATAAAATGAAAATCCCTTTGTTTAGTAGCATAAAAAAACTACAATGTGAAATATACAAAATTTAAATGTTATTTTAATATAAAACAATTTAAATTCTAGATGCATTTATTTTTACTTTTATTTGTGTAATAAATTGTTTGAGTATAAATATTTTATAATATTTGGTTTTATGTTTATTTTTAATAGGTTTATTTTTCAACTTTTTTAATAATGATTGTTAATAATATTTTTATATCAATTTTGATTTATTAAATTTTAATCAAAATATGAAATTATTTAATTTATTTTAAAATTTTATTTTTTTATTAAAAACACTCAAGAAAAGATTTTTTGAATTTAAATAAAAAAATAAAAAAGTAAAATAAATATTTTGAATTTAATGAGTACAAAAGTAAGACATTGAAAAATAACTTTTCATATTTTCCTTTTTCATTAGGTAATAAATGACAAATTCTTTTAAGAATCCTCAAAAGTAAGACATTTTAAAAAAATTATCTTTTCATATTTTACTTTTTCATTATGTAATAAATGACAAATTCTTTTAAGAATTCATATAATATTAATATTTTTTAATCTTAAAATAAATAAAAATGTTTATTTAATTAATTTTAATTTTTCTATAGTAATTTGCAAGAAGTTTATTCTTGCAAATATCTTAGAATTGATATTCATCACAAGTCCAATTGAAATTATAGTATTGAGAAAATAATTAATAGAGGGTGGAAAGCTTATTTTGGTCTTGAAAATAATTGTAAATCAACAAATCTTATGATGTGGGGTAAAAAAAGTTTCTCTTTGAAACTCTCGCCACTCCCGTTATCTTATATGACTGTGAAGTTTGGGGTCTAGAGAATCCTGAAAAAAGATTGAGAAAATCAAGAAGTGTTTTATAACTTATAACCTCGAAATTAAAAGTAATACGTCTTATCATATTCTCTTGATAAAAGCGGGCCTTCTCCCCATCAAGAGCATCGCTATAACTAGGCACTTGATGTACAAGTATAAGATAAATAACATGGGAGACCATAGAATCCCTAAAATTGCTATAAATTCAAGACCACTCATGACTCAAGAAAGGTTGGTATAAGGACACCATGGCTTGATTAAACCATTAGGAGATAATAAAAAAATGCCATTTTGCAAAATATCAATAAAATTAGAATATTATTACTACTAAGTTTAAAGAGAAAATGTCGGGCAAAAATAATTTAGAGGTCAAACGGAAATTAAAATACTATAAGGAGGTCATTAATCGTAATCTAGAAGACCAAAATTATCTCTTCATTTTAACTAGCTCGAAGAAGAAAACTAATATAGCCGAAATAAGAAGGAACTGTCATGATATTTGTAGTGAAACAAGATGCTGAACAATTCCTAAAACACCATGGGAGAAAAGGACTTTCCATCTCTGTGAGACTAAGAGCATTGAAGATGAAAATCACTTTCTCTTAGAGTGCCCTGTGTATACCCACATTAGATCACAATTTCACTATCTTTATTATAATACTAACCTCCCTAATCTTCTAACTTGTCAAAATTATGGTGACCTAAGTAAGCTTCTATTTAAGCCTTTTGAGCACAAGAATAAAATTTTACAGCAAACCAAGTAAATTTTTTATTTATTTCTTCTTAAGGTTCAATAGACTAAAGTTGGTCTCAATGGATGTTAACCATCATCATCATCATCAATAACATATATATATATATATATATATATATATAGTTGTTTGTAGCAACAAGATATATATTTTATATAATGATAGATTCAATAATTTTACATTATAGATTTAATGATTTTGTGTAGAATGAATAGATTGAATCTTATATTAAAAAGAAAGAATGATAAATAGAAGGTTTAAAGTATGATATTTTATTAATAAAATATTTATAATTTAAATATTAATTTTTTTCGGGCAAAAAAAAAACCAGTACTTTTGTTATTCATATAGGAATAAAAAAGTACACAAAACGAGACTACAAATGTCCAAGATAACATGTATACGAACAAACACATAATTCTTCCAGACCCGTTACAAAACTGACCTTTGTCAATGAAGACAAAAATACAGAAGAACACCCAAAAGACTCAGCTTGGCAAGTACCAAGGTCAAAAATAGCCTCATAACCAACAATCACAGTGGCAAGAAAAGGCAAAAAATTTGAAAAACAACATCAATACCAAACCACATTAAGCCACGACAAAGAACAATTCCTGAAATTCAAGAGAACTTCAAATTCCTCCAAGTAGAGGAAACCTTCAACACCTCCAAGAGCTTCCTTCATGAGAAAATCTACATCAAAGTTTTGCTCCCTAAATATATGTTCAATGGAAAGATCATGGAAAAAAGTATGAGATATTCAATATGCCTACACCAATGATACAACGAGACAACAAGTAAGGAACATAAATTCTTGGCCCAATTCACAATCACTAATGAGTCTCCAAATATATTCAATGTATCAATACCCAGATAAGATGCAAAACTTAAGAGACACCATAAGGCCATCAATTCTTCCTTAGTGTTTGTTCCATCCCACAATTAATACGTAATCTAAAATAATGATCCTCATTGATTTGCAAAACATTCCAGACCACAGCTACCCTCTTGAGAAGCACCATCAAAGAAACCAGTAGCTGATCAAGAACCAGGTTGAATAATTTATCTGTCTCACCCTCCTTTTGTCACATCCCCTTCCATCAATCCAATGCAAGGGAGGGAATGTGATTGTAACATGGGGTGTCTAATTCTTTCCCCAAAGCCATAATGGTAAAAATTTTGCCATTTAAATAAAATGCACAATTAAATTACACAGCGGAATTAAAATACATAATTGCACACACACAACAAACATACATCAGTATATTTATCTCAAGAAAATGATGCATCAACAGGCAAGGAATCCATCCCATTCTCATGCTATGCACAGACTTCATATCAATTCCATTAACATGAATAATTACCATTCCGAATTAACACATTATAGAACACAAAATGCATATAATTTATAACACAGTTAACACTTATCTTGAAGATGAAGCTGTCCAAACAATTGGCTATGTGAGAGCAACGTTCCACCCAACCATAGATCTCTGTCCAGCTTGTATTCTTTCAGCTGAGAGATCACCCCCGAGCTAGGTTGTGTATCCACTAAGGAGGTACTAGCTGGGCTCACTCACAGCCATGGTTTCACTCAACAACTATGCTAAGCCAACACATAGTTAGGATTGTCAAGCATATGAAAGACAAAGGAGGGAAATGCTAAGCCAGTGAGCTCAACCATATAGCTACAGGCATCTCAAATGAATTCAACAGTCAAGGTACCCATATTACCTACCACACCCAACACAAGGAAGGTCCCCTTCTCTACTGCACAGTCCCTCGGACGTCCCTTCCCTCCAATGCTCTTCAGGGTGGGCATAGAAAGGTCCACCTGCTAATCCTTGAGATTCTATCCTTCACTGGGTTTATCAAGCAAACCCAACCTCTGCTTAGTCATTCACAATTGGATTTCTCACAATTCTGTTCATCAAATAACTCAATCCCGTCACTGGTTTTCTGGGCTATAAAAACTGGGTTTTCCAATGGATTTTGGGGTATATAATCCTCTCAAATTGGCCCCAAGGTTCCTATCTATGGAACCCCCATTGGATTTTACTGTTAAATACTAAATCTGGGCGTTTTTGGTTCTTCAAAACGTGGGTTCTTTCAAAGTTGCGATTTCTGGTTTTTCTCACTGTTGGCAATTCGTTTTTGGATGGAAAATGATGCCGGTAACTTCCACAATGGAATGGGGATGAGGAAGAAGCAACTCCCATGAGGTAGAGTGACTTGTGGTACAATAAAACAGAGCCCATACCTGCAAATTTGAATTTCTGGGCTGCCCATGCTCCATTGAAGCCATGGACTGAAATCTTCAACTACTTCCTTATAAAAGAAATAAATGCCATCAAGGAAAGTCAAATGGGTTCTCACAATGACATTTGGTAGCATATGGTTCATCCCCACAACCCCCTCACCACTCCCCAGTGGATACGCATGGACCCTTCTCATTGGTTGCTTCCATAGCCAGTTTTGGTATTTTATTTAAATATTAACATTTACATCAATTTACATTATTCCATGGCTTAATAGCACATGGGTATCAAATTATCAAATACGAACATACACTAGCGGGGCCTTAGCCTTGAGCTCCATGCTAGGGAACATACATCGCATGTATACAATATTTACATAAAAGCCAATAAATCACAAGGGTCAAAATTGGGGTATTACACCTTTTCTTGATTTCCACTAGACCATGTTCCCTATACAGACTGATAACCCTCAAACAACTTGTATACATGTTTAGAGGTTTGTCTTCAAAAAGGGAATAATTCCTTGTCTTCTAAATATCCTGACACATAAAAGTAGGGATGATCTTGTGATCCATAGAATTTTTGTACAATTGGAAAAAACTTCTATGTATAGAATTATTTCCCCAATTTTGTTGAATGTTTAGAGGATCATATACAATGTTCCAAAGATTCTTGTTGTAGGAGCACTTAACAAAAACATGCTCAATGGACTCAATCTCATCTTTGCACAGAGAGAAAATGATAGCACCAACCCAACCCTTATGAAGTAGATTATCCTAGGTAAGCAGGAAGTTTTCAAAAGTCAACCACAGGAAACACTTTAACTTTAAAGGTAAATGTCAATTCCATAACTTGCCAATCCACCATTTAGGGACATTAAAGGAAAAATTCTTCACAACTGTTGAATATGCAAATTTTGTAGTAATTTAACGTGTAGCCTGATTGCTAGACCAAATCAATTCATTTTTCTCAGAAATAAGCCTGATACCAGCTTTATTGAGATATGCAATATAATCATTCCATTCTTCATCCCATATGCTTCCCAATCCTAAATCTTCTACTACCAACCAATAGGA
Source organism: Larix kaempferi (assembly GCA_027924585.1). Taxonomy (NCBI): domain Eukaryota; kingdom Viridiplantae; phylum Streptophyta; class Pinopsida; order Pinales; family Pinaceae; genus Larix; species Larix kaempferi. The sequence continues at coordinate 21,379,637 of BSBM01000096.1, read as the reverse complement.
ATGATAAAATTGTAACCATAAAGGTCTTTTGATATGTGCCAGTGTAACAAAACCTAATTCTGCTAAGTAATCCAGGAGGAAAAGAGACAAAATGTAATTTTCATCATTCCCAATTACTGGGTCAATCCCATCCAAAACATTCGTACCTTTACCTACTCTTCAAGTTAGACCTCTAGTTTTCCAAGCAAAGGCTTTTGTAAAACCACACCAAAAATTTCAAACATTCCTTACATTTTTGTTTGGATTCATAATCCATTTTAGAGTATTCCCTTTAGATACTTGCCATGTAAAACATCACACCACGGGCCTTTCCTAAATAAGCCACGCTACATGCTTTTCATGCTTAAAGTTGCATTGAATCAATGAAGATTATGTCCCATCCACCCATGCTTTTAGGTTTTGAGAGCCTTTTAATTTTTCTCCAAGCAAGTGATAATCTTCTTTTTTTTTTCAGTTATTTTTGGTCAATTTTAATTTTTAATTGCAACAACCACATATATACTAAATACAACAATAATAGATTTGATAATTTCATATTATAGATTTAATGATTTTGTGTAGAAATAATAAATTAAACCTTATATAAAAACAAAAGAAGGATAAAAAGAATGTTTAAAGTATAAGCTTTCCTCGATAAAACATTATTACTTTTCTCTAAACGAGTGATAATTTTTTAAAAACAAAATTTTTAATAATAAAATCATAAATTAAGTTATTTATTTATTTACATTTAAGGGGCACCTCTTGAATGCTATAAAAGATAAATTTAACATTACGAGAAGATGTCTTAGTCATCATTACTACTTTGACATTGTGAGAGAAACGTATATACGACTCGTTACTAGGAGATGTCTTAGTCGTCATGACTAGTGCAACATTCTATCATCATGAGAGTACTGTATATATGACTTGCGACCACACTACTACCAACTTTGTACTTTTACTTTCACCAAGTAGATTAGTGTATTGCTTTTATGGATCGACTTTTAGGTAGGTCTTATAGTCCTACAATTACCTACAACATGAAAATGGCATAGAAATGTTTATATAATGGTTATGATAGTATATAATAATAATGTTAATTAGTTGTTAGTTATTTTTTTACTAGTTCATTTGATTAAAGTCCGCGTCTCGTCAGTAAGGCAACCTGGGTTCAATTCTTCCTGGGGTGAACTAGTTAGTAGGAGATACCCAAAAATCTACTCAAGTTGATGGTTGGTGTGGTCCAAGTCAGGTGTGATCCCCAAGTGATTTGAAAGGAATAGTTGCCCTTGGGTCATGGTTTCTTAGAAAAAAGGCCACTCTCTCCAAGTGGAGTTTCAAGCAAAAAATTTTGTTAATTAGTTGTTCTTTAAAAATTGAGAAAAAATGGTTTAAATTCATTATATAGTAATTTCAGGAAAGAAATTTTATGGTACCAAGAAGAAATCTTGAAAATTGGTGGGCCTATCCTCATCCCTCACATCAACAAGCTCCTCAATTTAGCAGTCAAGCAGGGTTTTCCTAAACCTTGGACATAAAGCCTCATTGTTCCTAATTTTTAAAAGTGGAGATAAAAAGAATCCATCTAATTATAGGAACATTATGATTATTCCTCTTTTAGCCAAATTAAATGGAAATATTATGAAAAAGAAGATCAACATATGGCTAGAAAGGCATGGAAAAAGAGCTAAAAGCCCTGCAGGATTTTGGGGATATCATTTGTAATGTCCCTAAAAAATACACCCTAATTTTTTTTATATAAGGGTCTAATCTATTGTAAAAATACATGATTATTTAAATTAACTTCACCACTAAGTAATTATTGGTATTTTCACTTGTTTGCTTCTCAAGTGATCTATTACTATGTTATTGCCAATGTATTGTCTTGAACTGTCATCTTTAACTCGACTTTGACTGGTCTGTATTTGATTGTTCCCACTAATGTTTTGGCATATCTTCTAAAAATAGACTGTCTTAACTTAATATGATATCTACGCGTTCTCTTTTTGTCGAACCATCTGAGGCATATTGCCGAAATCCGGTTTCAAGAAGATTTCGACCAGGATAAAAGGACTTTTGTCCTAAAGAATTTATTTCAGCCAAGTCAACACCTTCTGATCAGACAGTATCAGATGAGATAAAATTAGCTAATTGGGGTAATATGCAGCAGATGTGTACTGCCCATAATCTTGATGATATGGCCTTTGATATCTTGCAGTTGAAATCTAGTTGTGATGCTCAAAAAGAACAATTAGATAAAGTTATCACCAAACTTGAGCTCCTGGATCATCTTTTGCATGATACCACAGAGATAGAGAGAGCAATTTCTGTAGCCTCTGATAAGCTACAAAAAAGAATGGATGTTTTAGCAGATCTGACTGTTAAAACACAAGAGTTGAAAAAGAAGGAATATATTGTTCCTGATCATGTTCTCAGATTGGCCAAGAAAGGTCATTCTAAGGCAGCCTCTCTAGGAGTTCTCAGATCTACCCCAGAAGGAGATAAACCAGAATGGGATTCTGGTGAATCTGATTTGATAAAGCAAGATATTCAAGAATGGATCGATGCTTTCAAAAATTATAAACCTGTTTTTGATCCAAAGTATATTGGTGACTTGAATATGATGGCAGAATCCTCTAACCAAAGAATCGGTTATGAAAGGCAAATTCCTCATGAAGGTTTTGATACCCATATGCCAGATGCACAAGCTGTGTCTGTTACTCCTAAAGTCATGTCTTTTGGTATCAATAATCTAAACAATTTGATTTCGCAAATGCCAGAGCAGCCTGTTTTAAATATTCAGTGTCAATCTAGAGATGAGATTAAAAATGCAATTCAGTTGCTAACTCACTGGATATTATACAAAAAGCAACAAGACCACAATTTAACTGGACAGATGCTTGGTGCTCAGTTAGTTGCTGGTTTATCAGGTTTGGCTTACGAATGGTGGCGATGGTTACCACAAGATGCAAGAAATGAGTTATTAGCTGCTAATGACTCTGATGAGCAGATTCTCTCTGCCCTTGGGAGAGAATTTTATGGTCCTGAAGATCAAGAAGACTATGATCACATGGCTTCTTTATTCATGTCTGCCCGGCTGTGTAATCTTAGTAAGTCAGAAGAATATTTCTGCTATATGCAGAAATTAATTATATCTTCAGGTAAGTCAGGCGATCCAGCCTACTTAAAGCACTATCTCCGTAGTTTCCCTGGACATGTTCCAGATGCTGTGGAAAAGGCATTGAAAGATAAAAACATCCCGTTAAGGTCCCTCTCTTTAGCACAACTGCATAATCATATTCTTGAAACCTGGCAAGAACATTGCCTACAAAAGAGAGTTGATAAAGATTTTAAAAGACACCAAGAGATGTTTTCTGCTTCCTTCTGCAAGCAGGTTGCAAAAATGCCAGATTGGGGATGTGGTGCTCATAACAGAGGTCACCTTGGCAAAGGAGATTGCCATTGTGAAGGTAAGAAAAAGAAAAAGAAATTTTTTACCTCTGAAGGCAGATATCACCTAGATAAACCTTACAAGCACAAGCACTATAGACACAAATCTCACAAGTTTTCTAAAAGATACCAGCGTTACAGCAAAAGATTTGTGAAAAGAAGAAAAGAAAAAGGTTCTGGTGATACTTGTTTCATATGTGGAAAGAAAAGTCATTGGGCAAGCAAGTGTCCAGACAAAAAATCCCGTCCAAGGCTTGTAGCTCTCTGCACTACCCTGGATCCTGCTTGGTGGGATTTATACAAAGTTTCCTCTGATTCCCCTCATCCTTCCGACGAGATTATTTATTTACCTGATTCTGAATCTTCTTCATGTACAGATTCTGATTTTGAAGAAGATCCTCCTACATTAGCTAAATGTGGTCCATCCTCCTCATCCTCTTCTGAGTCTGATTCAGCCAGTGTCCCACATTTCGGGGGGTTGCCAGAATTTGATTATAACCTATATATGTTTTCTACTTCAGTATCTCCAGGACAGTTAGAAAAGAAGATTGCTTCTATTGATTTACAGATGTCTACTATTCCGATTTTTAGACACCATGAGAGAACTGAGTTAAGAGAGGAAAAGAAAGCACTGCAAGCTCAATTGCAGACTTTAACAAAAGAAAGAGGAAAAGAGAAATTATCTTTAATTTCTAATCCTGCAGATCTATATTGTGATTATCCCAGTGGACATTCAGATAGACAGGCACATAGAGTTGACAGAGAAAGATTTCTAAAAATGAAGTTAAAAGAAAAGCAACAACAAATAAGAGCTCTAGTCAAAGAAGCTGATGAAATAAAAAGTGCATTGACAGTTCTGCTGATAGAAAAAGACCAGTCATCAGAGGATGAATTGTCAAATGAGATAGAAAGGGTTTGTGGCACAAAGAAAGGTTCTCCTGAAAGATCACCTGAAAGAACTCCCTCTCCTGACAGTTCTCCTACCCCTAAATCTCAAAGTATCAACTTGTTAGGTGCAGTTTCTGGTCCTAAGCTGTTTATTACCTTACAGTTTTGTCCTGATGAATTTAAATCCTACCCAGTCCAATGCCTAATTGATTCAGGATGTCAATTTAATTTAGCAAGGGGTAATGCCATTCCCCAATTTTATTGGGAAAAAACTAAAGAACACATATTTCATTAAAAATGGAAACATTTTATTCCAATGACAACACCAAAATTGAGTCTTTTAGTTATTTTGGAATTCTAGATCCACTATTTAATTCCAATTTTATTGAAATATGTGTTAAAGAGTTTGGATCTGCAATTGAAGGTTCTCCTGTATATCTAACTGGTAGAGTTGAGAATTTCCCTATTTCTCTATCTTCTGTAAAAAGCTCTATATCTTTATTTCGTTTAGATGAAGTCAAAGAAGATTGTGTTTTAGGGTCAGAGTTTTTAACCACTGTGAGTCCATTTTCTATTGACACACAAAAGTTAATATTTTCCTGTACAATAAATAACCAGTCAGTTTCTTTACCTTTGAGTCATACTTTTGTACAGCGTTGTAAACCAATAACCAAGCCTTCTCCTCCTCAGTCCAAAGTTTCATTAGGAAAGATGGAAAGGTGTATTTCCTTTGCAGAAGTACACGCTGACAAGTTTCTTGCAGGGATTACTGAAAGATTGAAAAAGGATTGCTGCTCAGAAAGCCCAAATGCTTTCTGGACAAGAGAAAAGTATTTTGTTTCACTACCTTTTGATCCTTTGCAAAAGATAAAGCCAATGAAAGCTTCGGCTAGACTCATGAGCCCTAGCGAAAGAGAATTCTGCTCCAAAGAAATAAAAGACTTGTTGGCTAAAGGTCTAATTGAGCCATCTAAAAGCCCATGGGCATGCAGGGCCTTTGTGGTAAACAAACATTCAGAGCAGAAAAGAGGTAAGCCTCGTCTAGTAGTAAATTTTAAGCCTTTAAATGCAGTGCTCCAGAAAATTAGATATCCCTTGCCGGATAAAGCTAGTTTGCTTCAGAAAATTACTGGTTGCACCATCTTCAGTAAGTTTGATTTAAAGTCAGGCTTTTACCAGATTGGAATAGAGGCGAAAGATAGGTTTAAAACTGCATTTGTGGTACCCCATGGCCAATACCAATGGAAGGTTCTCCCTTTTGGAATTAACAATGCCCCTTCTGAATTTCAAAAGAGAATGGAAGATATATTTAGAGACATTCCATGGTTAGCAGTGTTCATAGATGATATTCTTATTTGCTCAAAGAATCTGCAAGAACATCTAAAACATTTGCAGCAATTTTATGATATGGTTTTTAAGCATGGGTTAGTTCTGTCTGAAAGTAAAATGGAAGTAGGCAGAACAGATATTGAATTTTTGGGTTTACATATTAAAGCAGGTCAAGTTGTTTTGCAGAATCATGTTCTTCAATCTTTTGAACATTTCCCTGACAAAATAATGGAGAAAACCCAGTTGCAAAGATTTTTAGGGTGTTTAAATTATATCAGGCCATTTTACAAAGGACAAGCTGCTGATATCCATTGCCTGCAGCAAAGGCTTAAAAAGAAGCCTATTCCCTGGTCTGAAAAAATGACTTTGGCGGTTCAGCAGATAAAGGCCAAAGTAAAAACCCTACCAGCTCTCAGCCTTCCCCAGGGAGTTGGAAAATTGATAATTGAGACAGATGCATCCAGTACCACTTGGGGTGGTGTTCTACTAGAAGAAATCGAAGGAAAAGCTAATATCTGTGGTTTTGCATCTGGATCATTTAAAGGAGCAGAGTTAAACTATCCCAGCAGCCATAAAGAAATCTTAGCAGTAAAAAAGACAGTCAGCTATTTTATCCTTTATTTAAAACCTGTCAGATTTGTTATTAGAACAGATTTAAAGATTATGCCAGGTATTTTTAAGAATGAAAATCTGATGGCTGAAAACAGCAGTCGAATATTAAAATGGTTTCTCTGGTTAAGCAACTTTGATTATGATATTGTTTATAAACCAGGGTATCTAAATTGTCTTGCTGATATGTTGACTCGTGAGACTGTGTAGAAAGATATTCCACAGTTAATGATGTTTTCTTCTGGATCGGGTTCTGGATCTGGACCTGGCCCACGTCAACATTTTAATTTCATGAAAGACAGGATAGTTGCTGATAAAGGCAAATCTCCTATGCAAGAGGAAGATGAAGCGCTCAGAGCGCCTCCTGGATCTTTATTCCTAGCTCCATGGGATGAAGATATTTCGCAAGAAGAACGCCAGCAGTTATTAGATTATGCTGATCGGCAGGAAGCCGATAAATTCCTGAGTCTTACCTTAATTAGGCAAATTCAAGAAAGCCCCTGTAAGCTGCAAATTCTCGAACGTTGGGAAAAGGGTGCTTTTAATGGTCTCAGAAATGCCGAAGAAAAACTGCGGCAGTGTAAAGAATTTTGGATAGATCGTAATGAAGAAGCAGAAGGACAATTTGGTATGTAGATCTTGGCGAAGGAGATCTCACATGGACTACCTACAATTTGATTCTGCAATTCTGTCGTGAGCAAACTTCTATAATAATCTGTGCTGATCCAGCAAACCTGAAGCACAGAAAGTGGTCAGGATGGACAGAAGTTTTTCTGGATAAGTTCTGTCCGAGGTTAGATTGGGTGCAGAGAAGAGCTAATTTCATTCTACACTTAGAAGCTGATATGCAGGCCGCTGATCAACACAATCAGTGGTTCAAATTTAAGCTAAGACACCATGGTGGCAGGTATACCCCATTGCAGCATATTGTAACTGTCACTCAAAAGTTTATTAAACGTGATGACCAAGGTAAGAGGTTGGATACCAAAGTTCACCGAAGGACTCTGCCTTTAAACTATCGGGTTGAATCCCAATTCGCCTCAGAGTTTGTTTTTGGTCCAAATGAGTATCTTCATGGTTCCGATGTTGAACAATGTTTTGGTGATCTCCTGTACCCTGACATGGCTGATGAGTTCCCAGAAAATGAATATTGGCGATTCACAGAATCCCAGCCAAATTATATTGAAGATGAGTTAGCACGAAGGGAACTCGAAGAGCATCTTTATGAACAAGGTGTATTCGACTGTGTGTGCGGTGGTGTTCCTGGTCCTGAAGGAACAAATGTTTGCGTGTGTGGTTCCGGTTATGACACATCCTGAAGACCCGTCGAGTTTCTCCGGGAATGAAGCTGCCGGTCCGTCTGAAGAATCTTTTCCCTGTACATATATTTTAAGGAAGCCGTTGGTGGGCCTCTTCTTGTCTTATGCTGTCGACCATGTTTGATTTTCATGTTATCATTCGGGATGCTTTATTCCCCGATATTTTGTAATAATAACTAATGTAATAATAATGGGCCATGTTTGTCGGCCATTAGAATCTTTTCCAGTCAAGTAGATTGTCAGTCTGAGTATCGGGTCCCCATATGGCGCTGCCTTTAAGGGACGAGATAACATGGTGTGGTCCCACCATGCCCCGGGAATCAAAGCCTTTTACTGGTTAGTGTAAGTCATTAGTCACCGGTATACTGGCTAGGAGATTATAAATATGAGGCCTGCGAGCTCATTTGATTCATTCGAGTCGGCATGAGCAAGTAGTCCGCTCTGCAAGTTAGAGAGTCGTCTGAGCAAGTAGTCCGCTCGACAGTGTCTAGGTGTGTGAGAGCCGAGCCCGTATGCTCTGTAAGTTGCCCATTTGGGTATAACATTGCACCAGAAAGGCAAAGACTCGTTCTGTAAAAAGTCTGTGTCTGTAAGAGCCGAGCCCGTATGCTCTGCAAGTTGCCCATTTGGGTATAACATTGCACCAGAAAGGTGAGGACTCCCTCTGTCAAAGTCTGTAAGTGAGGGTATGCTAGTAAGCATATCTTGGGACTCCCAGGAGCTTGAAAGTAGCTATATGCTTTCGGGAAATAGTGAAATCTAAATGGACCCAAGACATTGTGCTTAGGCATAAGTCCGGAGTGAATATTGTGGTGACGAACTTCGCAATCCGAGGTCGATCCATTGTGTCTGTAAAGATGAATGTTGTGGCATAAATAATAGCAGCAATTGCAATCTGTATCGTGTTGATGGCGTTTCTCTCAAAGTTGTTATTACATTCTCAATGTGTTGAATATTTCGGCTCAAGCAATGTTTAATTCTGCAAGATCCTGATAGCTGGTGGTATCAGAGCCATAATGATGATAAGAGTCTGTTTAGTGTAAGTGTTCAAATGGCTGGTTTCTACCTTGCTTATCTTACATTGGAATTACCTTAATGGTGGTCATTTGCTCTATGGATGGATTTATGATCCATAGCCTCCTGAGTTTTACTTAGCTTTTTCAAGCTAACATTACCTCTTTCTTTTATCTCTGTAGGTATTTGGTTTGACCTGTGCTATTGTGATGCACTTGCAACAATTAATTAATAAGAATATGCGAAATAGCAGAAATGACAGAACTCAGAATCACTTTTATATTGATCACATGCCACTTCGAGGGGACAACCTCCTATGAGCAAGCTCAATACAAATAACTTCACGGTGCCTTCATAGGTCTCAACACACACTTATATACTAAGTCTAGGTGCCAATGCTATGGGTCAAAACCATGGGCCACTACAACCTATGGATCAACAATACTACGGGCGACTTACAAAGCATATGCTCCAACAACAATAACACAAACTATTGATCAACAAATACTACGGGACGACTTACAAAGCATATGCGTCCAACAACAATATACTAACAAAGTAAAGAAATGGGTCCTAACATCCCCTCCCCCTTAAAAAAAGCTTTGTCCTCAAAGCTTTAGATGTGGAAATTGTTGTTGAATCTGAAGGAGTGGTTCCCATGTAGCATCCTCTGGTTGCATGCCGTGCCATTGAATTAAGACCTCTGTGATAGAGCAAGAGCAAAGCTGACGAGTGCACCGATTGAGGATGGCCTCCCGCTCCAAAAGGATGGATCCTTCATTATCCAGTTCGGGTAAAATTGTTTGTCCATTGATGTTGGTGCCAAGAACTTTCTTCAAATAAGAGACATGAAAGAATGGATGAATGCGGGAAGAAGGAGGAAGTTCCAATTTATAAGCAACAGACCCAATCTTCTGAAGAATCCGATATGGCCCATAGAACTTTGGAGCGAGCTCATGACGCCCTTTGAGTTTTAGGGAGGATTGCTTGTACGGCTAGAGATGAAGAAAAACCATATCGCCGACTTGAAAAGTGCGCTCAGAACGGTGCTGATCAGCTTGTTGCTTCATGCGATTTCTTTCCATGTGAAGATTGTCTTGCAAAATGCGAAGAATCTGATCGCGGTTTCAAAGGACTGTGTCAACTTCCTGAACTGGTGAACTGGTGGGGGTGTATGGAAGAAGAACTGGAGGTGCCTGACCATATACTGCTTCATATGGGGTCATTTTAGAGGAAGTGTGGTAAGAGTTATTGTACCACCATTCAGCGAGAGGGAGCCACTTTTCCCACTGATGTTGTTGTTCAGAGGTGAAGCAATGAAGATAAGTTTTCAAGCATTTATTGATAATTTTAGTCTGACCATCTGTTTATGGGTGATACCCTGAACTCATATTCAGTTTGGTGCCAGTGTGGCAAAATAGTTCTGTCCAAAAATGACTGGTGAAAGTCGCATCACGATCCGAGACAATGGAAAAACGGATGCCATGAAGACGAAAGATCTGGTCCAGGAAAATTTGAGCGACTGAGGAGGTTGTATAGGGATGGTTGAGAGCACAAAAATGACTATATTTGGAGAGGCGATCAACCACAACGAGAATCATTGTCTTCCCATCAGATTTAGGGATCCCTTCAATGAAATCCATAGAAATATTTGTCCAAATCCGTGTAGGTATGGACAAGGGTTCGAGCAATCCTAGAAGGAGTGTTGTTTCACCCTTATTGCATTAGCAGGTATCACATTCGGCCATCATCTGTTGAATTGTAATTTTCATGCCCTGCCAAAAGAAGTTACGTCGTGCCCATTCATACGTTTTGAGGAACCCAGAGTGCCCTGCCGATGGAGAAGCATGGAGTTCTTAGAAGACATCCTGTTGAAGATCTATGCTCTGGGGAATCACCAGACGACCCTTGTATCTCAGAGAAGCACCATCCCAAGAGTAATGTGGTACATTAGAAGGGTTGTTGGTCAAGCGTTGGATGATTTGAGATAAGGAAGAGTCATTGACATAACCCTGTTGAACAGATTGCAACCAATTTGGAACAAGCATAGAAATAGCTGAAAGAGAACCTTGGGAATCAAATGTGCGAGAAAGAGCATCTGCCACAATATTGTATTTACCCTTCTTATAAGTGATCTCATAGTCATAACCCATGAGTTTGCTAACCCATTTCTGTTGTGCCGGGGAGGAGACACGCTGTTCCAAGAAATATTTCAGACTCTGGTGATCAATCTTGATGCAGAAATGATTCCCTAATAGGTATGGGCGCCACTTTTGTACTGCATGCAAAATAGCTATCATTTCCTTCTCATAGGTAGAGGAAGCTAAATTCTTACCTGAAAGGGCTTTGCTGGTGAACACAATGGGGTGTTCATCTTGAAGGAGAACAACACCAAGTCCATTGCCGCAAGCATCATTCTCAATAGTGAAGGGCTTGGAAAAATCGGGCATAGCTAGAACAGGTGTAGTACACATAGCTTGTTTTAGTTTGTCAAATGCACACTGAGCAACATGTGTCCATGTAAAAGCATCCTTTTTCAATAGAGAAGTTAATGGAGCTGCAATCTTCCCATAATCCTTGACAAACTTGCGGTAGTAGCCAGTCAACCCCAAAAAACCATGAAGGCTCTTGAGTGTCTGAGGATGCGGCCAATTGTTCATGGCATCGATTTTGGCAGGATCCACGTGAACCCCTTGTGTTGAGATAATGTGCCCGAGATACTAAACTTCCTTCTGTCCAAAAACACATTTAGACTGCTTGGCATGGAGATGATGATCAGAGAAAAGTTGCATGACAAGATCCAGATGTTGGAGATGTTCATCCCATGTTTTACTGTAGACGAGGATATCATCAAAGAATACCAGAATGAATTTCTGCAAGTAGGGTCGAAATATTTTATTCATTAAGGCCTGGAATGTGGAAGGACCATTAGTGAGGCCAAAGGGCATGACCAAAAACTCATAATGGCCATCATGTGTGTGGAAAGTTGTTTTAGGGATATCATCCTCATGAACCCGAATTTGATGATATCCAGAACGAAGATTCAACTTGGAGAAAAAGTGATCCCCATGAAGCTCATCAACAATAGGAATTGGAAACTTATCCTTGATGGTGAGGTGATTAAGTGATCGGAAGTCAATGCAGAGGCGCCATGACCCATCTTTTTTGCGGACAAGAATAACTGGAGAAGAAAAGGAACTAGTGCTTGGGCGAATAATACCTTGCTTCAATAAGTCCCGAACAAGCATTTCAATCTCCGTTTTTTGGTGAAATGGGTAGCAATAGGGCCTGATGTTGGGAGGAATGCTGCAAGGAAGGAGCTGAATATGATGGTCTTCTGGCCTAGAAGGTGGCAATCCCACTGGTTCAACAAAGACACCTGTATATCAATCCAGAATATGTTGTAGATCCAAAGGAGTAGTGGAGATTGCTGATGGTTGCATCTGAATGGAATGGAGCTGAGCGACGACACCATGTGAATTCTTCTTGAGGAGTTTTTCCATGCGATGAGAACTGATGATGCTGAGAGAACCTGGTTGTAATCATGTCAATGTGTATTTTTATCCATTGATGAAAAACTACATCCAAAGTTCAGCAAAATCCCATAAGATAGAGCCAAGTGTGCGTAGCCATTGAGCGCCCAAAACCACATCACATCCTCCTAAGGTCAAGGAAAACATGTCAGGGCGCAAGGTATAATCTCCCATAGAGATACGCACATTTCGACACTTCCCTTTGCAAGGTAAGGTGCCCCCATTGGAAACCATGACTTCAAAGTTGGAGCAAGGATGGATAAAACAATCAGCTTGTTTGGCGATCCGAGGATCAATGAAATTATGAGTGCTACCAGAATCAACGAGTATTGTAAGAGGAAGCTTCTTGAAGTAACCCCTGACCCACATTGTTTGGGGGGTGGTGATTCCAGTTAAAGCATGGAGAGATATCTCTGGCCGATCATCCTGAGACGGAGGGTCAATAGGCGGTTCGTGAATGTCGACCGGAGCATCCAGTGTTTCTGGATCTTCGTTACCAATTTCAAAGGCAGGCGGAGAATCCACATCCAAGAGATAGAGCTTTTGCTGAACACATCTATGTCCCTGAGTGAATTTCTCATCACAATTATAGAAAAGCCCCTTTTCTCTACGTGCTTGCATCTCTGTTTCAGACAAACGCTTGATAGGAGTTGGTCGAGGAGCCTGCGGTATAGGTGATCATTGAGAACCCATATTTCGGAAGGGAACAAAAGTGGGCTTGGAGCATTGTTGGGTTGCAATCTTGTCTTCTGCCAACTTAGTCAACCCTAGGGCTTCCATCATTTTGTTGGATAGAACATTTTGACCTCAGAGCGAATGGCATCCTTTAGACCACTTATAAAACAACTCCGGTAAAAGTCATCAAACAATCCTTCGGTGTGATTAGCTAGTTTCTCAAATTCGGTTTGATACTCTCTCACAGTGCCAATTTGGCGAAGTTTAGTGAGGGCTCTTGTGAAGTCATCAAGAGCACTAGGACCAAATCATTGCAAAAGGAGCTGGAAAAAGTCTTGCCATTTTGGCTCTTCATGAGCCTTGATGTACCAACAGTACCATTGAAGAGCTTCCTATTCCAAATGAAAGGATTCCAGCGGAACTTTGTTGACATCAAAAGTATTATACAGACTGAAATACTGTTCTGCACGATAGATCCATCAAGTTGGATCGGTACCATTAAAGTGAGGAATATCAAGCTTCGGACCATGGGAATTGCTGGAAGAAGAGAACCCATTGTCTGATGAAGACTCGGACTGCCGTTTTTTGTTCATAGCTGAATGTTCAAGATGGAGGCTGAGAAATTTTTCATCCAGATCCTGGAGTTTGGCTTGGATGGCTGCAAGTGCGTCTTCCATGGTTTTTGCTCCTGCATGGGTGACAACCATAACCAGGAGTTTTTTTTTTTTTGGTTGACTAGGTAGGAAAACAAAAACATAAACTACTTCAGTAAAGGAAAATCTGGACTTGGGAAAAAATCTGAAGGGTAATTGGGGTTTGACTAGGTTTTGGACACTATTGAATAGACAAGGAAGCAAAAATGAGGATTTCAAAAGCGGGGTGAAAGAATGGGAAAATTTGGCAGAGGGTAACAAAGAAACAAAATTCATAAAGGAACTCTGTGGTAAAATTTGAAGGTGATTGGGTGAAATCTGAGGAAGTTATGGGAAACCCTAAAAATAGACAAGTGGGATTTCAGACTTTGGGAAGGTGAATTGGGGATAGGGTCCTCAGGAACGAAATATGAAGAATGGGATGACAGGGGTTCCCCGAAAATTTCAAGGGAAACAGAGTGAAAACAAGGAATATATGGAGAAAAAACTAATTTTTTTTTTTTTTTTCCAGACTGGAGCGGCTACGGCTCGGAAGGGATCTAGAATAGATAAATCTGCAACGGCCCAGAAGTGAGCGGAAATAGAGGGATCTGAAATGGCACCGAATGGATTGAAAACGGCTGGATCTGGAATGACTTGCAAAATGGATCTAAATGGCTGAATCTGAAACGACGCAACAGTGATTGACAACAGTTCAGCTGAAAATAGATGGACCCCAGGTATGTGCGGCTTCCTAACAGTTCAGGGGTTTCACTTGGCCACCAATGCTGTCTGACGGCTTGTGTATTGGGGCAGTACCCCTCACTCCGTGGCTCAGGTAAAACTGATAACCGCTTTGCCACAAACGATAGCTCTTGGTTTACCTTAAAGGGTGGGAACTAGTCAATTAGGTAGGGGTTGTTGCCATTTTCATTTGCAGGTCCTCTCAATGGGCCAGCTACTTCGGGGTTCCTGTGGTACTCCTCACAATGAGTTTTAGGGCTTATTCCCAAGTACTTCCCACAGTTAAGTGGATAGGGATTATTCCCAAATCCGAACCTGCAACAGATGCGAAAAAAAAATTTGGCAGAAATTTCACTCAGCGAGCCCAAGAAAGTGCTCTGATACCAGATGTGATGCACCTACAAGAATTAATTAATAAGAATATGAGAAATAGCAGAAATGACAGAACTTATAATCACCTTTATATTGATCACAGGCCACTTCGAGGGGGCAACCTCCTATGAGCAAGCTCAATACAAATAACTTCACGGTGCCTTCATAGGTCTCAACACACACTTATATACTAAGTATAGGCACCAATACTATGGGTCAAAACCATGGGCCACTACAAACTATGGATCAACAATACTACGGGCGACTTACAAAGCATATGTGCCAACAACAATAACACAAACTATTGATCAACAAATACTACGGGACGACTTACAAAGCATATGCATCCAACAACAATATACTAACAAAGTAAAGACATGGGTTCCTAATAGCTATGCCTTAAGGTATATGACTAGCTTGTAATACATCCTAAGTTCTCCAAATATTCAAGCTTTATGCTTTACCAAAAATAAAACTTATGGACAAGGTCCTATAGCAAGACCGTGTCATGGCCATGCATAACGAAGGTGTTGTAAGGGCTTTAAACATTGAGCTTATGTGAGTTGGATACCATGAACAAATGCACCTTGGTATTAACGTTGGTTTTATGCAACACTTGAATATACACATCCTTGTGATAGTGGGAAAGGTAGGTTCGTATTCAATGCACCCATGTGATGGGAATATATGAAACGAATAGAAAACCTCCATGCTGGCATAACATTTATTTTAACACAAAAGGTAGGGTTTTCTCCTTTCATGCCCTGTCGGAAGCTTCATTTGGTCTTTGCGACTATCGTTGTAGGAGATGGAATCCAAGGGCTTCCTCTTTGTCCTATTTCTGGAAGAAGTTTGTATAGAACCAGAGTTGCGCTCTTGGACATTGGTTTAATATCGTGGGTTTCAATGGAGGTGTCTTCATGACAGTGAAAGTCTCGCTCTCAATCAGGTATTGCTCTTCAAGCATAGGCTCTGTTTGTTTTTATGCATCTCTCTCTCTCTCTCTCTCTCTCTCTCTCTCTCTCTCTCTATATATATATATATATATATATATATACTAATCTATTTGACCTGTTTTTTGTGTGCAAGGTCTCGCACAGGCATGTTATCTCTTGGAGCTGCCATGCTTTGCATTCAAAGGTTGGATTCAAGGCTCCGAGTAAGCTCATGGATTCTTATGGATTCACTTTCCTCTGTGGGGAAACGACCTTGGACAAGTGTTGGTTCTTGTTTTTTGTTTGGTGTTCATACTACAGGTTGGGATGCGCTTTCAATGGAGAGACAACGAGATTTTAGCGAGCCATGGTTTTCTTGGAAGAGTTTACTCCGTTTTTGATTTATTTTTGTAACTCATCCCTACTGGGGATTTTACTGTGTAACTCAGACATTTGAGATATAACATTGATTACTTGTTCATACCAATGCTTATAGTTTTAAGTAAATATACCAAGCCTTTCAAGGCATTCAAGATTTATGGGTCTATGTACAATATTGTGAGAGAAAATCACTCGTGCTTTTGTCCTGTAGATTATTATGGGTTTGAAGTATTTTTTTTTTGTTTCTCTACAAATCGCATTTACCTTGTAAATTATTCGTGGCCGTTTTCCTAGGGCATCTATCCACTGTTTTAAAGATTTAGTATCCAATAAATATTTTGCTTGATGGATTTCGTTTGATTTCGGTGTATGCAATTGGGTGAGAAAAAATGGGTTTGATGATTTGATCACTGAGGGAGTTGTAATGTATATGAGATTTGATCCCATACCATTTCCTCTTTGTTATATGTACTATGTTTGTAGCGAAGCTATCTCTTGTTCCTCAGCTCGTGATTTGGTCTATGAAGGGGTTTGATCCCTAGTCAAATGTTTAAGCGTGACCCTGTCTGTCTGTTGAAGGAAAATGTGAACCCAGTTGATTTCAGTTTAGTTATAACGTAAATTTCATTGACTGTTTACGACTTTCCTAAGTTGTGTAACATCTAGCTATCATGTCGATAGAATCAATCTTTCAATTGATGATTGGGATCTTTTGAATTGATATGCATGACATGTAAATTGGATTCATAGAGATTAACTCTACATTGGAACAGACTGTCATGATTACTGTGATTCTTTGGGTGTATGTGACTCATCGTGAGATCCCTTATATTTTGAGTTTGACTTTTAAAGAGTTATACTTGGTCTAATTTTCGCATAGGATAAAAGGAGTGCTTGAACTCTATTTGATGTTTATGATATGTTATGGTTTAAATAATGAAATTTGTTTTAATTTATGATTAGTATTTGGTTGATTTAATATATATAATTTATAAATATATATTAAATATCTTATTTAGAGTTTAGGGACTTGGTCCCAGAATCCGGTTCTAGGATTCTCTCTATATAGGAAAAATGGGAGGTTTCTCCTTAGACTAGCAACCTATGATATGATAGGTAACTATGGTATGGAATTATAAACAATGCTAGGAATTAAAAGAGAACGCATGCATCATGGCTAACTAACTCTTCCAATGATTGTATTCAAAGTTATAAAAAATTATTGCAGCCTATAAAATAGATCTGCATATTTAATTTGAAAATATAACAATTATCAGAATTAATTCAACAGGAATAGATTAATCCACTAATTTACCCAATCTATTTTTTATGAGCAGACTCAACATATTTATAAATAAGAAATCACAGCATATAGATTTACTTTTAATAAGAATATTGCATGAACATATTTAGAATATAAAGAGAATCGATTCATATCTATAAAAATAATCTTTAAATTAACAGTAATAACATGAATATACTTATTAGACCTTTATTTGCTTTTCGATTGACTTGGAAACCTCCAAATTCCACCCAACCATAGACCTCAAACCGTTCCTGGTTTGTTCAACAGGTCACCCCCAAGCCGAACCAAGCATGACAAGAGCTAGAAGGCATAGGCTAAAATTTTCTATCTTCTTTACTAACAACAGAGTATTCACAAGGTGTGTTTACCATCCATTTGTGTAGATCTTGTAAAATAATTTCCTGTTAATTTTTTAGAATTTACTTCAATCTGATCTAGGATCTTAACTGAGAGAACAACATGTACAACATATCTACAACATATCAATCATGGACACAATAATGCAAGCACACAAGAGACACAGAGTTTACTTGGGGAAAACCATAAAGGTGAAAAACCCCAATAACTTCCTCAGAGATAGATAGAACAATGATACAACCCAAGCATAAGAGATAGACATCTCCTAGCAGCATCTTCTCCTCCTCCACAAGTGCCCCACTCTCCCAAGAGTGTGAGAGAGAATAGAGTGATGAAATAGAGTGCCTCTTGCACTCTATTTATAGTTGACTTGACTTTCCTAATAACCTTTACTAGGTCGGCCTTAACTTAACCACATAACATAATGCTGACTGGGCCGACACCCAATAGGGTGGTCTAATAACCCTTTGACCCACATGTCCGACCCCCAATAGGGTGGTCTAATAACCCTTCGACCCACATGACTTATACAGGGCCGACCTCAACAAGGTGGTCTAATAACCCATCAAGTATAAGTTATGACACTTACAATATAAATGATGACACTTCCGTATAGAGGAATAATAACATCTCTATAGGAATACAAACACTTCCATATAGAGGAATAATACCATCTCTATAGGAGTACAATATACATATATGAAATACATTCTGAAGTTACATATACATCAACACTCCCTCTTAACTAGGAAGGTATTTCTCGACACAGGTCTTCTAGCACAAGTCTTCTTCTCTGGATCATCGTCACTGGATAATCGTCATCGAGTCATCGTCATTGTCACTGCTGTTGATATCTCAATCAATCTCTGAATCTACTTGTCATAGGAAGTTCTACAGAGCCAATCCTTTTTCATACTGGATGTAGGCTCACCACCTATAGGTCTTCATCATCAATGGCCATATTGTGGATCCCATAACTGATTACGTGCGTCAACAAAACCTAGCATAGACTGTAGGTTCTTTTAGATGTTGACCTTCACAAAGCCTACTCAGAGTATCCTAGGATGTTACGAGCACACAACTCTACCTGTCTGGATCTCGATAGAGAATCCCAGGATGTTACAAGCACATCGCTCTACCTGTCCGGATTTTAAAGGATCTTTTCTATGTGAACTTTCTCAAAACCTACTTAGAGCATCCTAGCGTAGACTATAGGATCTCAATAGAGAAAACTAGGATGTTACGAGCACACTGCTCTACCTATTCAGTTTTTAAAGGATCTTTTCTATGCGAAACTGTAGCAAAACCTACTCAGAGCATCCTAGCGCAGACTATAGGATCTCGATAGAGAAACCCAGGATGTTACGAACACACTGCTCTACTTGTCCGGTTTTTAAAGAATCTTTTCTATGCTACCTGTAGCAAAATCTCGAAAGAGCATCCTAGCGCAGACTATAGGATCTCCCAGGATCTTTTCTATGCTACCTGCACAACCTATCCACGACCGCAGAGTATCAAACCGACACTCACCATACATCATCCCGATGTATATCATCACATGATCAACTTGATCATCATCATAGCATCAACCTGATGCGTATCATCTGGAGAAACATCCTGAAGCTTGTCATCTGTGATATTCCCGATCATCATAGCATCAACCTGATGCATATCATCTGTAAAAACATCCTGAAGCTCATCATCTGTGATCACCCTGATCACCATCTAATGCATACAAAGTATCTACCTGATACATATCATGATATAAGATCTACCTCATCATACAATGCATCCTCCTGATACATACATCAGTACATGATCTATCTGATCATACATAAGTACATGATCTACCTGATCATACAATGCATCCACCTGATACATATATAAGTACATGATCTACTGATCATACAATGCATCCACCAGGTACATAAATGCATGATCCACCTGATCATATCAAGCATCCAACATGATCCATATACAAATACATGATCCAACTGATCATATCAAGCATTCAACATGATGCATATACAAATACATGATCCAACTGATCATATCAAGCATCCAACATGATGCATATACAAATACATGATCACACTGATCAAAGCATCCAACTGGTGCGTATACAGAGTAGTAACTAGATCATCATCCTGATGCTCATCATCCAGCACTTACAACCATAGCCATGGGAAGGATCCTCCTCTCACCATGCTTGGAATGGATCCTACAAATGTGTCCATCACTTCTTCCTCGAATTGTCATCAATCTGAAGAACACCAAGCCTCTCTCTGAAGTACTTGAACTTCACTCTGGCTAGTGGTTTCGTCAACACATCTGCAACCTGCTCATCCATCACAACATACAGGATCTTCACTGCTCCTCCCTGCACCATATCCCTGATATAGTGATATTTGATCTCAATGTGCTTCGACCTATCGTGGAACACCGGGTTCTCAGACAGCTTCACACAACTTTGGTTGTCACAAAAGATACTAGTAGCCTCCAGCAGGAGATCAAATAAATCAGACAGTAGCTTCCGGAGCCATACTGCCTCACAGATAGCCGAACAAGATGCAACATACTCTGCTTCAGCTGTACTCAATGCTATGCATAACTGCTTCTTACTAAACCAAGAGATCACACTTGAACCCATATTGAAGCAGCACCCAGAAGTGCTCTTCCTATCTGCAGTACTACCTACCTTATCTGAATTAACATAACCCTGCAGGTTAAACTTTTGATTCACATCATACTTGAGCCCATAATCAACTGTACCCTTTAGATACCTCAAAATATGCCTTACAACAACTAGGTGAACACTCCTCGGATCTATCAGGAACTAGCTCAATGTGTTCACCGCAAAGCAAATATATGGTCTCGTGTTCATCAGGTACATCAAGGACCCAATCATCTGACGATACATAGTGATATCAACTGCCTTAGATGAAGCATCACACAGAAGCTTCAGGTTCGATGCCATAGGTGTGGCCATGGCCTTGCAGTCCATCGTCCCGAACCTCTTCAGGATATCTACTGCATACTTCCCTTGTCCAAGGAAGATTCCATCTGCACTCTGCCACACCTCCATACCTAGAAAATAGTGCATCATCCACAAGTTCTTCATCTCGAACTCGGCAGCAAGCTTCCGTTGCGTTTCGAAAATCAATCTATCTTCACCTGTAATAAATAGGTCATCCATATACAAAAGTAGTATCACTGGATTGCCTTCCTCAACCTTGTAGTAAAGGTTGGAATCCGCTTTGCTTTTGGTAAATCCCAAATTGGATAGAAAGCTATCTATCATACCATACCAAGTTCTGCACATATATGACTCCTTGTCATGTGTCTCAGAACCAAGTGGCTACTCCACATACACTTCTTCTTCAACTACACCATTCAATAAAGCTGTCTTGAAATCCATCTGGTGTATCTTCCCTTTCATCACTACAGCCAGAGCATGTATGGATCTAATGGAAGTGTATCTGGATACAGGAGCAAAATTCTGTATGCTACCACCTGCAGCATGCTTGATCTTGTAGATCCTCTTGGAAGTCACTACAGACTCCCCTTCAGGTCTTGGGACTGCATCCCAAACATCTTCATGATCAATTGTTACTCCTTGATCATGGCATTCTTCCCAGATCCTGGGAACTTCAATATCTTCAATATTTTCAATAGATAATTTCGTTGCTGAACAAATGTTGTAGTCCTTCTTTTGTAGGTGATGGTATACAATCTTTCTTACACAACAAGTTAAATTGCATGATTAGAAAAAATCTCATAGTTTTCAGAACAAATTCTTACACATAAAGCAATTTGTCATACAGTCATGCAACTATGTTAGCCAATGCTTGTTAGGAACCCGTGTCAACCCTTCTCTTTACTATGTTAGTATATTGTTGTTGGACACATATGCTTTGTAAGTCGTCCTGTAGTATTTGTTGATCCATAGTTTATATTAGTCCATAGTATTGACCCATAGTATTGGACGCATATGCTTTGTAAGTTGTCCCGTAGTATTATATGTCCCATGGTTTTGACCTATAGTATTGGGCATAAACTTAGTATATAAGTGTGTGTTGAGGTCATTGAAGGCGCCGTGAAGTTAATTGTATTGAGCTTGCTCAAAGGAGGTTGCCCCCTCGAAGTGGCCCGTGATCAATATAAAAGTGATTCTGAGTTCTATTATTTCTGATATCTCATGTATTTGCATTAATTAATTATTGCAGGTTCTTCACATCTGGTATCAGATTGACTAGTTCCCACCCGCGAGGTAAACCAAGAGCTGTTGTTTATGGCAAAGCGGTTATCAGTTTTACCTGAGCCGTGGAGTGAGGGGTACTACCCCATTTCGCAAGCCGTCAGACAACATTGGTGGCCTAGTGAAACCCCTGAACTGTTAGGAAGCCGCACATACCTAGGGTCCATATCTATTTTTAGCTGAACTGTTGTCGATCACTGCTGTGCCGTTTCAGATCCAGCCGTTCAGATCCATTCTGAAAGCTATTCCAGATCTAGTCATTTTCAATCCATTCAGCGCCGTTTCAGATCCCTCTATTTCCACTCACTTCCGAGCCATTGCAAATCTATTTGTTTCATATCCCTTCCGAGCCGTAGTCGCTCCAGTCTAAAAAAAAAAATCTAATATATATATATATATATATATATATATATATAATTCAGTTTTTTCTCCATATCTCCCTTGTTTTCACTCTATTTCCCTTGAAATTTTTGGGGAACCCCTGTCATCCCATTCTGCACATTTCATTCCTGAGGACCCTATCCTCAATTCCACTTCCCAAAGCTCGAAATCCCACATTTGTCTATTTTTAGAGTTTGCCATAACTTCCTCAGATTTCACCCAATCACCTTCAAATTTCACCATAGAGTTCCTTTCCGAATTCTGCTTCTTTGTCCCCCCCTGCCAATTTTTCCCATTCTTTCACCCCTCTTCTGAAATCCTCATTTTTTGCTTCCCTGTCTATTCGACAATGTCCAAAACCTTGTCAAACCCCAATTACCCTTCATATTTTTTCCCAAATCCAAATTTTCCTTTACTGAAGCAGTTTCTGTTTTTGTTTTTCTACCCAGTCAACCAAAAAAAAAAAAAACTCCTGGTTATGGTTGTCACTCGCGCAGGAGAAAACAACATGGAGGAAGCACTTGCAGCCATCCAAACCAAACTCCAAGATCTGGATGAAAAATTTCCTAGCCTCCATCTTCAGCATTCAACCATGAATAATAACCGACAGCCAAAATATTTTGCAGCCACCGGGTTCTCTTCTTCTAGCAATTTTCGTAGGCCAAAGCTTGATTTTCCTCGCTTCAATGGTACTGATCCGACTGGATGGATATGCCGAGCATAACAATATTTCAGTCTGCATAATATTTTTGATGTCCAGAAAGTTCCACTTGCATCCTTTCATTTGGAACAAGAAGCCCTTCAATGGTACCATTGGTACATCAAAGCTCATCTCGAACCAAACTGGACAGATTTTTGCCAACCTACTTTTGTCACGATTTGGTACTAGTTATTTTGATGACTTCACAGGAGCACTCATTAAACTTCACCAAATTGGCACAGTGAGAGAGTATCAGACATAATTTGAGAAACTGACCAATCACACAGAAGGATTGTCTGATGAATTCTACAGAAGTTGTTTTATCAGTGGTCTCAAGGATGAAATCCGCTCAGAGGTCAAAATGTTCTGTCCCAACACAATGATGGAAGTCCTAGGGTTGGCTAGCTTGGCAGAGGACAAGATCACAGCTCAACAACACTCCAAACCCACCTTTGTTCCCTTCAGAAATATGGGTTCTCAACGACCTCCCATCACACCTACTCCTCAACCAACTCCTATCAAGCATTTGTCTGAAACAGAGATACAGGCACGCCGAGAAAAAGGGCTTTGTTATAATTGTGATGAGAAATTCACTCAGGGACATAGATGTGTTCAACAAAAGCTCTATCTCTTGGATGTGGATTCTTCGCCTGCCTCAGAACTTGATGAAGAAGCTCCATATACAGTAGATGATCAGGTCGACATTCAACACTTGCCTATTGACACCCCATCTCAGGACGACCCACCCGATATCTCTCTCCATGCTGTAACCGGCGTCACCACCCCACAAACAATGCGAGTCAGGGGATACTACAAGAAGATCCCTCTTACCATACTCATTGATTCTAGTAGCACTCATAACTTCATCAACCCTCGGATTTCCAAATAGGCTGATTGTTTTGTCCATCCTTGCTCCAACTTTGAAGTCATGGTTGCCAATGGGGGCACCTTACCTTGCAAGGAGAAGTGTCACAATGTGCATATCTCTATGGAATATTATAACCTACACTTTGACATGTTTTCCTTGTCCTTAGGCGGATGTGATGTGTTTTTGGGTGTTCAATGGTTACACACACTTGACCCCATCTTATGGGATTTTGCGGAACTTTGGATGCAGTTTTCAGTCAATGGGGTACAACACAAATTAATGGGCTTACAACCAAGGTCTCTCCGCATCATCAGTTCACATCGCCTGGAAAAAATCCTTAAGAATAATTCACATGGTGTCATTGCTCAGCTCCATTCCATTCAAATGCACCCATCAACGGTCTCCACTAATTCCTTGGATAGATATGCAGGTGTCTTTGCTGAACCAATGAGTTTGCTGCCTTCAAGAGACCTTTCCGGTAAGAATTTAATCGCATCTACCTCTCAGCAGGAACTGATGGCTATTTTGCATGCAGTACAGAAGTGGCAGCCATACCTATTAGGGAATTATTTCTGCATCAAGACTGATCTCCAAAGTCTGGAAAATTTTCTGGAACAATGGGTCTCCTACCCAACACACCTGAAATGGGTTATCCCTATGCGATCACTTACAAGAAGGGTAAGGAAAATATGGTGGTAGATGCTCCTTCTTGCACAATTGATGACCCAGTTTCTCTTACAGCTCTTTCTCTGCTTGTTCCAAATTGGTTGCAATATGCTCAACCGGGCTATCTCTTCTATGAACTCCATGCTTCTTCATCAGCAGGGCACTCGGGGTTATTCAAAATGTATGATCGAGAACAATGTAACTTAATTTTCCAGGGACTGAAAATGACAATTCAACAGATGGTAGCTGACTGTGATACTTTCCAGGTCAACAAGGGTGAAACAACACTCCTTTCGGGATTGCTCAAACCCTTGGCCATTGCTACACAACTTTGTCCAACTATTTCTATGGATTTCCTAGCAGCGCTCTGGTGGTACAATACCACATCTCAAAGGACACCATATGAAGCAGTCTATGGACAGACACCGCCATTTCTTCTTCCATACACCCTTAGCGACTCCCCAGTTCAGGAAATTGACTCGGTTCTTCGCAACCGCGATCAGATTCTTCTCATTCTGCAAGACAATCTTCACATGGCCAGAATTTGCCTGAAACAACAAGCCGATCAACACCATTCTGAGCGCATTTTCCACGCAGCTGATAGGGTTCTTCTTCTTTTACAGCCTTCCAAGCAATCCTCCCTGACACTCCAATGGTGTCAGTGGCCCGAAATGCAACCCGAGGATGCTATCGGGGAACCACTCCTTCAGATTCTGTAGTAATTTCTCCAACCAAAGCTTTGAGGACAAAGCTTTTTCTAAGGGAGAGGGGATGTTAGGGACCTATGTCAACCCTTCTCTTTACTATGTTAGTATATTGTTGTTGGACGCATATGCTTTGTAAGTTGTCCCGTAGTATTTGTTGATCCATAGTTTATATTAGCCCATAGTATTGACCCATAGTATTGGACACATATGCTTTGTAAGTCGTCCCGTAGTATTATATGTCCCATGGTTTTGACCCATAGTATTGGGCATAGACTCAGTATATAAGTGTGTGTTGATGTCATTGAAGGCACCGTGAAGTTAATTCTATTGAGCTTGCTCAAAGGAGGTTTCCCCCTCAAAGTGGCCCGTGATCAATATAAAAATGATTCTAAGTTCTATTATTTCTGATATCTCGTGTATTTGCATTAATTAATTATTGCAGGTTCTTCACAATGCTTCAATACAACATTTATCCATATCCCGTAACTTTCTAGATGCCTTCCAATCTCTACCAGAACATTGTTAAGAGTGTGCGCAACTCCCAACATGTCAGCAAAGAGGTTTCATTCTAGATAAGTAGCAATGGAATGTTGTACAGTGCCATATGCCACTTACCCATGTATATTAGTAGTATACTATTCATTAATGCAATTATTCTAATATGCATAATACACAACCTAACTCTAGGAACATGAGTATATACATTATTGAACAATATTATTTAAACAATAAAATATGCAAGGAATGATAATTCAAATACTTATCTTTGTTTGTTTGTTTGGTTGACTCCCTCTCAGTCTTTGCTTCTTTTCTGCAACTCCATTCTGATGTGGATTGTGAGAAGTGGTCAACTCCCTCTGAATATCCGCATCCTTGCAGAAACTACTGAAGTGTGCTCCTTCTTGATCTTTGCTTCCTTGCAGGAACAACTGAAGTGTGCTCCCTCTTGATCTTTGCTTCCTTGCAGGAACAACTGGAGTGTGCTCCCTCTTAATCTTTTCTTCTTGGATTACATGTCCTTGAACTTATATCCATCACTATGCATGCTTATTAGTATCATCATTGTGTTATCCTCGAGGTCTCATACATAATCACACATTCATTAGTATAATCTTAATACTATCAAAACACAATAATCTTAAACATGTATAGTCATGATCATTTCAAACACAGATATTAAACATTAGTATTCAAGGTTTCAGGGAAGTCTTCTTTTACTCATGCATATTCTTATTTGATCATAGGACTCTTCTGGTTAGTTAAATCATCAATCAAGATAAGAGATATAAAATGCATAAACCCTTGATTAATTACATTTCTAACTTTATGAATAAACATAACCAATCATACCAAGTGTACTTATATAAGGGATCCTAACACAAGGTAGGATTCTAACTTGATATAAGAAAAACATACCTGGATTGGTATGTTAGCTAGTTATGTCTAACATACCCACATGATGTCTTCTTGTTCTCTTCAATGACTTGTGTTAGTAACCTGCATATCTCATAGGTTAACCATTATAGAACCAAGTTATACATACCTCACAAATAGATCTCCTAAGTGATTCATGACAATGGATGAATCTTTGTCCTCATGTCATCATAATTATGATTTGTCTTTGTTGGTGTACCTTTCATGTTAGCAGACAACATAAACTTCGTACAACACCATAATGCATAAGTACAATCATAAGTGTCAACACCCTAATCAATGAATATCTTCTATCATGCATTGATAATTTTATTAAGGTGATACGACAAGTCTAAATTTAATCAAGATTATACTAGCCGTAATAACATAAAGACAAACATACCATAAAATTAATCATGAACAAATCTCGAAACATACCTGGATGAGTCATGCTTGTCGAGATTGCTTGTAATCTTCTTATGTAAGGCCTTAGCCTAATTTCCCTCTGAAACAAGAACTTCTTCACTTGTGCAGGTGACCAATCCATTCTCTTCTAGGATTAACCCAATCCACTTGATTTGCAGGAACTGGATTTGGAGTTGGATTAGGGTTTGTTAGAGAAACCCTAAAAATTCAAACTTTGAGTTTCAAACTTCCGAAAGGATAGAAATATGTGCCTTGATGAGCTGATCAAGCTAGTATACTCATAATTTGAAAACTGCAAAGTTTCACCCCTCAAATTTGACTTTGAAACTTCCGGATTCACTGGACATGACCCCGAACTCAGATTTGATAAAGCCCACCCTTCTGCCCAATCAAAAGCTTCGATCCAAAGCTCTAAGGTTTTATTTTTCTGAGTAACTTCTAGCCGTGGTCACAGATTTAAAAAATTTCCATTTTTGTAGAAGCCCTAATTTTCCACTTTTCCGATCAAAGTCCCGAACTAGGGTCTGATCAAGCCCGACCTTCTGCCCAACCAAAACCTCTGATCTTGGTTTCTAAATTTCTATTTTGATGAGTATCACTTAGCTGTAGTCTCTGATTACAAAAATTCCAATTTTCTCCCAAAACCCTAAATTTCGGAAGCCATGAATGAAGGTGCTCAAAAATAATTCTGTTTTGACAAAAATATGTACCTGATTGTTTCTGGTGTAACTCCAAACTTTTCGATCCACAGGGTATGAAACATTTACTTGTGATAGCCCAACCTGTCATCTTTCCAACCTTATAAGTCTGACCTCAAATGGATTCTCTGAGAGAGAGTTATGCCAAGTGTCGCAACGTGACCTGTTTATGGGATAAAATAGGATAGCAAACTTGTATGGTGTACCACGTGTCACTGGTTCAGTTTCGACCTATGAAAAAGTTACCTGAGAAATTAAAGTCCGTGCACTACCTGTCACTTTTAATGAAATTTCATTTGGAGTTTCCTAGCCCAAGTTATGACCTTTTTTCCAAGGTCACTTATTTATGACTGAGATCTAGAAGAGGCAGAAACCCTATATTGAACAGATCAATATCACAATGTACAACGAATTAGAGGTTGTCCTTTGAACACAAGGTACATGGGGATCTTAGCTTCTCCCTATACTTTTTTTAGACCCTGAAACCATGCCAAAATTTATTGATAGCAAAATTTCTACGATGATTGGTTTTTGCTATATCAAGCCCTAGCATCGCAAGTGCAACAAGTGTCATACATGCCATACCATGCCTTCTTTCAAGCTAGCTCTGATACCATGTTAATTTTTCAGAATTTACTTCAATCTGATCTAGGATCTTAACTGAGAGAACAACATGTACAGCATATCAATCATGGACATAATAATGCAAGCACACAAGAGACACAGAGTTTACTTGGGGAAAACCATAAAGGTGAAAAACCCCAATAACTTCCTCAGAGATAGATAAAGAAATGATACAACCCAAGCATAAGAGATAGATATCTCCTAGCAGCAACTTGTCCTCCTCCACAAGTGCGCCACTCTCTCGAGAGTGTGAGAGAGAATAGAATGATGAAATAGAGTGCCTCCTGCACTCTATTTATACTTGACTTGACTTTCCTAATAACCTTTACTAGGTCGGCCTTAACTTAACCACATGACATAATGCTGATTGGGCCGACACCCAATAGGGTGGTCTAATAACCCTTTGACCCACATGGCCGATCCCTAATAGGGTGGTCTAATAACCCTTCGACCCACATGACTTATACAGGGCCGACCCCAACAAGGTGGTTTAATAACCCATCAAGTATAAGTTACAACACTTACAATATACATGACGACACTTCCTTATAGAGAAATAATAACATCTCTATAGGAATACAAACACTTCCGTATAGAGGAATAATACCATCTCTATAGGAGTACAATATACATATATGAAATACATTCTGAAGTTACATATACATCAACATTTCCCCTAATATTCCCACAATCCACTTTTTTGGACACACCAAATATCACACAATTTGGTAATCTGGGTGCTCAAAGATCCACAAACCCTACAGCGAACTTGGAATCACTTTCACCTTGCAAGGTTCTCTCTCTGCTACTTATAAGATTTTATGAGGAAAAATTCTTCTAGGATTTAGGTTTAAATCACTCACTTTAGTTGTTAGACATGTACTTACTATTTTGTTTTTATCTTTAATTAATAATTTAGTTTATTTTTAACTCTGACAATTTATTTTATCTTTATTTAATAAAAAATAGGATTTTTACTCATCCTAACATCTAGTTGATTTTATTTATGAACTACTCAGCCATTCTAATTGTTAAATTTTTAGAATTTACTTCAATCTGATCTACGATCTTAACTGAGAGAACAACATGTACAGCATATCAATCACGGACACAATAATGCAAGCACACAAGAGACACAAATTTTACTTGGGGAAAATCATAAAGGTGAAAAACCCCAATAACTTCCTCAGAGATAGATAGAGCAATGATACAACCAGAATACAAGAGATAGTCTTCTCCTAGCAGCAGAGCCTCCTCCTCCACAAGTGCACCACTCTCCCAAGTGTGAGTGAGAGAATAGAATGTGTAAAATGAGAGAGACACACTCTCTATTTATACACTAACTTGACTTGACCTTTACTCAACTAGGTCGGCCTCAACTTAACCACTTGACATAATGATGACTGGGCCGACACCCAATTGGGTGGTCTAATAACCCTTTGAACCACATGGCCGACCCCCAATAGGGTGGTCTAATAACCCTTCGACCCACATGACTTATATAGGGCCGACCTCAACAAGGTGGTCTAATAACCCATCAAGTATAAGTTACAACACTTACAATATAAATGACGACACTTCCGTATAGAGGAATAATAACATCTCTATAGGAATACAATATACATATATGTGAAATACATTCCGAAGTTACATATACATCAACACTCCCTGTTAACTAGGAAGGTATTTCTCGACACAAGTCTTCTAGCACAAGTCATCTTCTTTGGATCATCGTCACTGGATAATCATCATAGAGTCATCATCATCGTCACTGCTGCTGCTATCTCAATCAATCTCTGAATCTACTTGTCATAAGAAGTTCTACAGAGCCAGTCCTTTTTCATACTAGATGTAGGCCCACCACATGCAGGTCTTCATCATCTGTGCGGACGATCTGATAGAGGTGGCCTCTCAGGACTAATTTTATGTGTGGATGCAATACTGGAAAGAGTATCCCAAGAACATTTATGTGCCTAAGCATGACCGACAAGATCTCCCAAGACTGATTACATGCATCTCCTCCACAATACATTTAAAGAGCATCCCAGAAAAATTTATGTGCCGCAGCACGACCGACAAGATCTCTAAAGAGCATCCCAGGACTTATTACGAGCACACAGCTCAACCTCTCGGATCTCTAGGACTGATTACATGTGGATAGACAAAACCTTTAAAGAGCATCCCAAGAACATTTATGTGCCGCAGCACGACCGACAAGATCTCTAAAGAGAATCCCAGGACTAATTACGAGCACACAGCTCAACCTCTCAGATCTCCAGGACTGATTACATGTCTATGTAGTAATACCTCATCCCAGGACTGATTACAAGCAGACCAATCAACCTATTGGATATTTGAGGACTGATTACATACTACATAGCAATACCAAAAAGAGTATCCTAGGAACATTTATGTGCCGCAGCACAACTTGCCACGTATCATCTCTGACCTCCAAGTATCAACCTGATACTCATGATCCAACGGATCATCATCGCACAAAGCATCATCCCGATGCTCATGATCACATTGATCATCATCACTGTACCATCCTGATACATATCATCTGGACCAACACCTTGAAGCTCATCATCATGATCATCCTGATCATACAATGCATCCACCTGATGCATACCAAGTATCTACCTGATACACATCATCATACATGATCCACCTGATCATACAGTGTATCCACCTGATACAAATACAAATACATGATACATATCAACATACATGATCGACCTGATCATACAATGTATCCACCTAATACATATACAGATACATGGTCCAAGCATCCAACATGATGCATATACAAAATACATACAAATGATCCAATCGATCATATCCAGCATCCAACATGATGCGTACATACATATAAATGATTCAATTGATCATATCCAGCATCCAACATGATGCATACATACATACATATAAATTATCCAACTGATCACACAAAGTAGAAACTAGAACATCATCCTGATGCTCATCATCCAACGCTTACATCCACATCCATGTGAAGGATCCTCCTTCCAACATGCTTGGAATGGCTTCAGCAAATGTGTCCATCACTTCTTCCTCGAAGTGTCCTAGATCTGAGGAACACCAAGCCTCTCCCTGAAGTACTCGAACTTTACCCTGGCTAGTGGCTTTGTCAGCACATCTGCAATCTGCTCGTTCGTCGCAACATACAGGATCTTCATAGCTCCTCTCTGCACCATATCCCTGATATAGTGATATTTGATCTCTATGTGCTTCGACCTGTCATGAAACACAGGGTTCTCGGACAGCTTCACACAACTCTGGTTATCGCAAAAGACACCAGTAGTATCCAACAGGAGATCAAATAACTCAAGCAATAGCTTCTGTAGCCATACCGCCTCACAACTAGCTGAACAAGCTGCAACATACTTTTCCTTAGCTATACTCAGTGCTACGCAGGACTGCTTCCTGCTAAACCAAGAGATCACACCTAATCCCATACTGAAGCAACACCCAGATGTGTTCTTCCTATCTGTAGCACTACCTGCCCAATCTCAATCAACTTAACCGTGTGGGTTAAACTTTTGATTCGCTTCATACTTGAGCCCATAGTCAACCATACCATTTAGGTACCTCAGAATATGATTTACAACAACCAGGTGAACACTCCTCGAATCCGTCAGGAACTGGCTCAATGTGTTCACCACAAAGCAAATATCTAGTCTCATGTTCGTCAGGTACATCAAGGACCCAATCATCTGATGATACATAGTGATATCAACCGACTCAAATGAAGCATTACACCGAAGCTTTAGGTTCGATGCCATAGGTGTGGCCATAGCCTTGCAATCCATCATCCCGAATGTCATCAGGATCTCTACTGCATACTTCCATTGTCCAAGGAAGATTCCATCTGCACTCTGCCACCCCTCCATGCCAAAAACAAATAGTGCATCATCCCCAAGTTCTTCATCTCGAACTTGGCAGCAAGCTTCCGTTGCGTGTCGGCAATCAATCTATCTTCACCTGTAACAAACAGGTTATTCGCATGCAACAGTAGTATCACTGGATTGCCTTCCAATCTCTATCAGAACATTGTTAAGACTTTGCACTACTCCCAACATGTCAACAAAGAGGTTTCATTCTAGATAAGTAGCAATGGAATGTTGTACAGTGCCATAGGACACTTACCCATGTTTATTAGTAGTATACTATTCATCAATGCAACTATTCTAATATGCATAATACACAACCTAATTCCAGGAACATAAGCATATACATCATTGAATAAAATTATGTAAGAAATGACAATTCAAATACTTATCTTTGTTTGGTTGCTGGGTGGACTCCCTCTGAATATTTGCAACTCCATTCTGATGTGGATTGTGAGAAGTAATCAACTCCCTCTGAATATCTGCATCCTTGCAAAATCTACTGAAGTGTGCTCCCTCTTGATCTTTGCTTCCTAGATTACCTATCCTTGAACTTACATCCATCCTTAATCACTGTGCATGCTTATTAGTATCATCATTGTGTTATCCTTGAGGTCTCATACATAATCACACATTTATTAGTATAATCTTAATACTATCAAAACACAGTAATCTTAAATATGTATAGTCATGATCATTCACAGATAATAAACATTAGTATTCAAGGTTTTAGGGAAGTCTTCTATTACTCATGCATATTCTTATTTGATCATAGGACTCTTCTAATTAGTTAAATATTCAATGCATAAACCCGTGATTACTCAAAGCTATACCTTCATGATTCTTCTGGTTAGTCATATCATCAATTATGGTAAGAAACATAATATGCATACAACCATGACTATCAAAACCTATGACTTCATGAATAATCATTATCAACAAAACAGTATAAGATCCTAACACAAGGTAGGATTCTAGCTTGATATAGGAAAACGTACCTATATTAGCATGCTAGCTAGTTATGTCTAACATACCTGCATAATGTCTTATGGTTCTCTTCAGTGACTTGTGCTGGTAACCTGCATGTCTCATAAGTTAACCATTGTAGAACCAAGTTATACATACCTCGTAAGTAGATCTTCTATGTGATCCATGAAAATGGATGAATCTTTGTCTTCATGTCACCATGAGCATATGTTCTTTAAGTAGAACATGATTTGACTTTCTTGGTGTACCTTTTGTGTTAGCAGACAACATAAACCTCAAACAACACCATAATGCATTAGTACAATCATAAGTGTCAACACCCTAATCAATGAATATCTTTTATCGTGCATTCATAATTTTATTAAGGTGATACGACAAGTCTAGATTTAATCAAGATTGTACTAACCATAATAATATGAAGACAAATATACCATAAACTTAATCATGAAAAAATCTCAAAACATACCTAGATAATTCATACCTGTCGATATTGCTTGTAATCTTCTTATGTAAGGCCTTAGCCTCATCCCCCTCTGAAACAAGAACTTCTTCACTTATGCAGGTGACCAATCCATCTTCTTCTAGGATTAACCCAATCCACTTGATTTGTAAGAATTGGATCTGGAGATGGATTAGGGTTTGTCAGAGAAACCCCAAAAATTCAAACTTTGAATTTCAAACTTCCAAAAAGATAGAAATATGCGCCTTGACAAGCTGATCAAGCTGGTATGTTCAGAATTTGAAAGTTGCAAAGTTTCACTCCTCAATTTTGACTTTGAAACTTTCGGATTCACTGGACGTGACCCCGAACTGGGGTTTGATGAAGCCCACTCTTCTGACCCATCAAAAGGATTGATCCAAAGCTCTAAGCTTCTATTTTTATGAGGAGCTTCCAGCCGTGGTCAAAGATTTCAAAAATTCTCATTTTTGCAGAAGCCCTAATTTTCCACTTTTCTGATCAAAGTCCTGAACTAGGGTCTGATCAAGCCCAGCTTTCTGCCCAACCAAAAATTTTGATCTTGGTCTCTAAATTTCAATTTTGATGAGTATCATTCAGCCGTGGTCTTCAATTAAAAAAATTCCAAGTTTATCCGAAACCCTAAATTCCGGAAGCCATGAATGAAGGTACTCAAAAATAATTCTGTTTTGACAGAAATATGTACCTGATTGTTTCTGGTGTAACTCTGAACGTTTCGATCCAAGGGTCTGAAAATTTTTCCTGAGATAACCCGACGTGTTATATTTCCATCCCGACAGACTTGACCTCAATTGGATTCTATTAGAGAGAGTTATGCCAAGTGTCGCAACGTGATCTGTTTATGGGATAATACAAGAGAGCGCATTTGTACGGTGTGCCACGTGTCACTGGTTCAACTTCGGCCTCTGAAATTTTTTCCTGAGATAGCATAGTCTGTGTACTACCTATCACTTTTTAAGACATTTCATTTGGAGCTTCCTAGCCCAAGTTATGACCTTTTTTCCAAGGTCACCTGATTTTGACTTAGATCTGGAAGAGGCAGCGACCCTATATTGTACATATCATAAATCACAAAGTACAACGAATTAGAGGTTTTCCTTTGGAAACAAGGTACATGGGGATCTGATATTCAACCTGTAAAAGTTTCAGATCCGAAAACTTCTCCAAAACAGATTTCTAGTGAAAGTTCTATGATGACTGGTTTTTGCTATATCAAGCCCTAGCATCGTAAGTGCAACAAGTGTCATACATGCCATATCATGCCTTCTTTCAGGCTAGCTCTGATACCATGTTAAATTTTCAGAATTTACTTCAATCTGATCTAGGATCTTAACTGGGAGAACAAAATGTATAGCATATCTACAGCATATCAATCATGGACACAATAATGCAAGCACACAAGAAACACAGATTTTACTTGGGGAAAACCATAAAGGTGAAAAACCCCAATAACTTCCTCAGAGATAGATAGAGCAATGATACAACCAGAATACAAGAGATAGTCTTCTCCTAGCAGTAGATCCTCCTTCTCCACAAGTGCGCCACTCTCCCAAGTGTGTGAGAGAGAATAGAATGTGTAAAATGAGAGAGACACACTCTCTATTTATACACTAACTTGAATTGACCTTTACTCAACTAGGTCGGCCTCAAATTAACCACTTAACATAATGATGACTGGGCCGACAACCAATAGGGTGGTCTAATAACCCTTTGACCCACATGGCCGACCCCCAATAGGGTGGTCTAATAACCCTTCAACCCACATGACTTATATAGGGCCGACCCCAACAAGGTGGTCTAATAACCCATCAAGTATAAGTTACGACACTTACAATATAAATGACGACACTTCCATATAGAGCAATAATAACATCTCTATAGGAATACAATATAGATATATGTGAAATACATTCTGAAGTTACATATACATCAACACTAATATCTTGCATGCTCAGTCCCTCTTTAACTGACAATACCAATCAATCTAAAAAGAATAAAGTAGATAATTATAAATTACTTTAATAATAGTTTAATGGGTTACTGATGCTCCAGAGCTCTAAGCTAAATATCAGTTAATCACCATGAGTCTAAGTGCTCCAGAGAATTACTAAATAACACTCATTCAGTTAATAGCGCTCCAAAGTGTAACATCCCCCTCACCCAATCCTACCATTGGGAGGGGACGTTGGCCAAACCTGGGCTCTTGAATTTTACGCCAAGTCCATAATATGATTTTCAACATATGCAATGTGTGCAGAACAGAAATAAACATGCACATCGGAATTCAAATCTATCCACACACATCTAATATGCAAATACAAGCATAAACATTACAGGCATAAAAAAAACATTTCATATTCAAATACATGAGAGTACTTATCTTTAAGAAATACAGATCCAAGCAAATGGTTGTGTAAGAGCGCTTTTCCACCCAACCATAGGAACTTTGTCCAAAATATACTCTTTCTGTTGCTGAGAGGCCACCCCCAAGTTGGGCTATGATAACACAAGGGCGAAGGAAACACCTACAGGCTTCTATCTCTCATCCCACAACCCATTTTGCTCTTTGTGCTTAGCCAAATGCTCATACAGAGCTCTATAGCGGTCTCACTCAACCCTCACAGCCTTGGTTTCCACAATACCTTCCCCACACAACACCCTTCTAGATCATGCATCCCCTTCACCGATCCATGGTTCTCTTGGGAGATCCATATTGTTGGGTGCTTCCAATGTATGCATAGAAGAAGTCCAACCTAGTATTAGCTACTATAGAACCTCCTGCAACCTCAATCTGTGGCTTCTTAAGAAACTAAGAGCAACAGAAATCAAGGGTAAGGGTTCCTAGCTTGCCCAACCTCTCTACTCACCTACAACCAACAATATGCGCTTCCCAATATGAACCATGGTCTCCAAATTCGAATTTCTGGGTTCAAAATAGCATGGTAATTTCATGGACAGCAAGGGAGAGCTCCTCCTCCTCCAAATTTGCATGAAAGAATGCGAAAAATGAGGGTTGAATCCAAGGGATATGGGAAAGTGGGGAAAAGACAACTGGCATGACTTCTAGTAGTAGAAGAAAGGACTCTTGGCAGCTGCAGATTGACCAATGTCATGACAGAACTATCACAAAAGTGCATTCAATCCCATCCTTCAATAACTACATGAGGTGACTTTTCCCACCAACCACACACATGCATTATTGATTGGAAAAATGGTCAAAAAAGGAGATATTTGGATTATTCTCATCACATGACAGAATTTTGGGTGAGTTCTAAGGTTGACACTTGGAAGCAAGGATTTAGTCACCCATGGACCCCCTTTCCTCTTCCCCTCTATTGGAATCATGGCCCCTTTGGTGCTCTTTACACAACCAGTCTTGGACCATTTTATTATTTATGCACATAATATTTACATATATCATAAATCAACATAAAATCCAAATAAAATATAAACATCATACATGCGTAGACATTCACAAATCGTGCCTTGACCTTGAGCTCCGAACTAGGAATTCACACTAGCATATTTACATCATTTACATAATATTGGATAAATACATTTCAAGTAAAAAATAGGGGTATTATGCATAGCTCACTTGCTCAACATCTTTTAATAAAACAATATTAAAAATAGTTTAGGTGTTATTCAGAGCTCGCTTGCTCAACACCTAAATAAACAGTCTAGGTGCGTCAGAGTTAATTTGTTGAACACCTTTCAAAACAAATTAGCATTTAAAAATAAATATAAGACAAAATCAGTCTTTTCTTGGGATATTACATCCCTCCCCACTTAGAGCAAAACTGTCCCTGTGTTAGGGACTTCAAATGAAACCCTGAAATAAGGAGGGGTAAGCCTCTTTCATTGTGGTTTAACTTTCACACGTGGTCTTTTTAGGACCGGAATTCTTCCATTGCACTTTCAGCTGGACAATGGTTCATTTTCTAAGTTGTACCTCTCTCTTGTCCAGTATATGAAGGGGTTCTGGAACAAATTACCTTTTGGTTTCTACCTGTAACAATGACCAATCAACTACATGTTTAGTATCATGAACATATTTCTTAAGTAATGATGCATGAAAAACATTGTGAACCTTCACATGCATAGGAAGCGCTAGTTCATGGGCCACCGGACATTTCTTGGCCAATATTTCAAAATTCCCACAAAATATGGGAGCTACTTTCTCACATTTTCCTAAGCTCAATGAGCTCCTTTTTTCTTTTACTTTTAAGAAACATGTTCTCCGATTTGATACTCTTTGTATTTTATTTTCTTATTAGCATAACTTTTCTGTCGGTCTTGTGCTTATTTTAGATTCAGCTGTACTTTGGTAACCAACTATTCCAAATAGTTTAATAGATTCGGCCCTAACATGAGCCTATCCACTGGGCTATCCCAAGTTACCTATGTTCTGCACTTTCTTCCGTAGAGCACTTCAAATGGGCTCGTCTTGACTAAGGTCTGATAACCGTTGTTGTATGAAAAATCTGTAAGGTGTAAATATTCTTCCCATTTGGTAGGGTTATTCATCATATACATTCTAAGAATATCTTATAGTATTTGATTCACACACTCTGTTTGTCCATCTGTTTGCGGATGATAAGAAGTACTAAAATATAATTTTGTTTCCAATCCGGAAAATAATGATCTCCAAAAGTTACTTGTGAATTTTGTTTCTCTATTAGATTTGGTGGCTATAGGTATTCTGTGTAGTCCGATTTTTTTTTTAAAGAAAATATCTATGATGTGAACAACTTTATAAGTAGACTTTACCAGAATGAAGTGTGCAGCTTTGGATAGCTTGTCTACTACAACCATTATAGAGTCATTATGTTTCTTTCTTTTAGGCAGACCTGTGATGAATTCCATGCTAATCATCTCCCATTTCCATTCCAGAATGGGCAAAGGTTGAAGTAACCATGTTGGGTGTTGGTGCTCAGCTTTAACTAACTGACATTCCCTACATTTGGCAATGAATAGTGCTATATTTGTTTTTAACTTTGGACATAAGAAGTGCTTATTTACTGTTGATATCATTTTATGATATCCTAGATGTCCAGAATAAGGCTTCTAATGGAATTCATTCAATATCTCAGATCTAATATCCCCACTCTCAGGAACATAAAGTTGATCTTTAGACCAAAGTAGCCTTGATTCGTCGATTTTATATTCTTTTTGTTGTGTAAATAACCTATTTTCTCGTATTTTTTGGAGAATTTCGACATAAAAATGATCACCTTTACTTGTCGTTCTTATTTTTTCATGTAAGTTAGAACTCATTTGACTTACTGTTACCTTATAAAGTAGATGGATTCTACAACTTAAGGGGTCCACAATTTTATTCTCTTTTCCCTTAATGTGTTTTAGTTCAAAATTATATTCGTTGAGGAAATCCAACCACCTAGATTGCCTAGCATTTAGGTCTGGTTGATCAAAAATATATTTCAAGCTCATATTCAGAGAAAATTTTAAGAACCCCCCCTAAATTTCTATGTATAATAAATGGGTGAATCCCCATGATATATAGGAAAATATGAAGGCTACTTTATCAATGTTATATTATGTATATATAATTTTTTAGCGAATCTCTCATTGAATTATATAATCTTGTAAAATATTGGTGAATATTTCACTAAATTATAAAACCTTGTAAAATCTTGGAGAATATTTCATTAAATTATAAAACATTGTGAAGTCTTGGTGAATCTTTCAGCAAGTTTGTCCTTGACAAGTCACGACTCTCTGCATTCCGGTTGATCCATGAAGATGGTTCACGATTTTTGGCAAGCGAAGTGCCAAAAATTGTGTTGCAGACCCTCGATCGAGGGTTTTAAAAGACCTCGATTGAGGGATTTAAAAGAGCTCGATCGAGGGTTTAAATAAGATCTCGATCGAGCTATTAAAACCTCGAATGAGGGTTGAAACAAAAGCTCGATATAGCTTTTGAAAAGCTCGATCTAGCTTTTGAAAATCTCGATCTAGCTTTTGAAAAAAATAAAAAGGGCTCGCGACTTGTTTTTTAGGCCCCAATCGAGCAAATACCTCGATCGAGGGCTTGAACATACATCAATTGAGGTTTAGTTACAACCCTCGATCGAGGTCTTATTAAAACCTCGATCGAGGTCTTATTAAACCCTCGATTGAGGTATTTTAAATACCTCGATCGAGCAAATAGCTCGATCCAGAGCCTAAAAAATAGGCCGAGAGCCCTTTTCACTGCAGAATGAAAGTTTTTCCTGTCTTCCAGAGGGTTAAACCATGCCATTAAAAGCAGATTAATGGGAAGACTTGATACCATTGGATTCGTTAATGAATCTTCTATCCAGATACATAAAATTTACGAATTTTTATCTTCGTGTGTCTTTTGTTTTTAAATTTCAACTAAAATTTGCCCTAAAAAACCCTGCCGACAACTTCGATTGAGATCAAAGATAAATCCACAACATTGAAAATACACATCCAAAAAATTTGAAAAAATACACAAGCACTAGATAAACACGTCCTCTTCAAAAGCGTATTTTTAGTTTTTCAAATTATGTAAACAATCAAAAGATTTGGTGCACACACAAACACACACACACACACATGTGTGCAAAATGCGACTGAAATATTCATTGGTCATTTTCGAAAAATAATAATAACTATAATTTTTCGATAAAAATTAAAAGAAAAATATGTAAGCACTAGTGCATTGTTTCTAGATCATTTTCACATATTTCATTTTTTTAAATTATTACTTTAACAATAAATTATTGTGCACACACAAACTACTTGTTAATTGCTCTTCAAGTTTTTAAGTACACACGTTTCATTAAATGAAAATTCGACACGATAAATGACATTGGTATATTTCGAAAAAAATATCATTGGAAAGCCAACATAGTTCTCTACATTTCGTTTCTCAACCGCATGTCAAAATTCATTTGGCAAATATGAGTTTCGAGGGCTTCAATTTAATACATGGGTAAAATTTCCATCTTTCACCGTCATATTTGGCCAAAAAGAGTTACCCATCTTCATGGAATCACCCATCCATGGGTCTGCATTGTATTGGTTGGAAGCCATATTATGAGTCATTTGAGACATATATCTCAGAGTTAGTTTTACTGTAGGAATCTTTGTTCGTCACTCCATCCAGTGATCCTTGTCTCAATCCTTCATATTACAAAGCATTTCACTGTTCTATTTTACCAACTTCATGCTTTGGGGGGCATTTTGTTACACCAAAATCTTGTCATCATGAGTTATGTGTCCCCTATATGCCCTGTTTCCTAAAGAACTTGGGCTAAAATACCAAAATAATACTTGATGTCTATCCCTTTGACTTATTCTGTCACCCTAACGTGGACTACTCACTGGCAAGGTGCGTCAAACTTAAGTTGATGCGCTTTGCACATTGACAGAACAGTATAAGATCCTAACACAAGGTAGGATTTTAGCTTGATATAGGAAAACGTACCTAGATTAGCATGCTAGCTAGTTATGTCTAACATACCTGCATAATGTCTTATGGTTCTCTTCATTGACTTGTGCTGGTAACATGCATGTCTCATAAGTTAACCATTGTAGAACCAAGTTATACATACCTCGTAAGTAGATCTTCTATGTGATCCATGAAAATGGATGAATCTTTGTCTTCATGTCACCATGAGCATATGTTCTTTAAGTAGAACATGATTTGACTTTCTTGGTGTACCTTTTGTGTTAGCAGACAACATAAACCTCAAACAACACCATAATGCATTAGTACAATCATAAGTGTCAACACCCTAATCAATGAATATCTTTTATCGTGCATTCATAATTTTATTAAGGTGATACGACAAGTCTAGATTTAATCAAGATTGTACTAACTGTAATAATATGAAGACAAATATACCATAAACTTAGTCATGAAAAAATCTCAAAACATACCTAGATAATTCATACCTGTCGATATTGCTTGTAATCTTCTTATGTAAGGCCTTAGCCTCATCCCCCTCTGAAACATGAACTTCTTCACTTATGCAGGTGACCAATCCATCTTCTTCTAGGATTAACCCAATCCACTTGATTTGTAAGAATTGGATCTGGAGCTGGATTAGGGTTTGTCAGAGAAACCCCAAAAATTAAAACTTTGAATTTCAAACTTCCAAAAAGATAGAAATATGCGCCTTGACAAGCTGATCAAGCTGGTATGTTCAGAATTTGAAAG
This sequence comes from Larix kaempferi, assembly GCA_027924585.1. NCBI lineage: Eukaryota > Viridiplantae > Streptophyta > Pinopsida > Pinales > Pinaceae > Larix > Larix kaempferi. The sequence goes on along the minus strand of BSBM01000096.1, from coordinate 21,337,806 downwards.
TTGCAAAGTTTCACTCCTCAATTTTGACTTTGAAACTTTCGGATTCACTGGACGTGACCCCGAACTGGGGTTTGATGAAGCCCACTCTTCTGACCCATCAAAAGGATTGATCCAAAGCTCTAAGCTTCTATTTTTATGAGGAGCTTCTAGCCGTGGTCAAAGATTTCAAAAATTCTCATTTTTGCAGAAGCCCTAATTTTCCACTTTTCTGATCAAAGTCCTGAACTAGGGTCTGATCAAGCCCGTCTCTCTGCCCAACCAAAAATTTTGAGCTTGGTCTCTAAATTTCGATTTTGATGAGTATCATTCAGCCGTGGTCTTCAATTACAAAAATTCCAAGTTTATCCGAAACCCTAAATTCCGGAAGCCATGAATGAAGGTACTCAAAAATAATTCTGTTTTGACAGAAATATGTACCTGATTGTTTCTGGTGTAACTCTGAACGTTTCGATCCAAAGGGTCTGAAAATTTTTTCTGAGATATCCTGACCTGTTATATTTCCATCCCGACAGACTTGACCTCAATTGGATTCTACGAGAGAGAGTTATGCCAAGTGTCACAACGTGATCTATTTATGGGATAATACAGGAGAGCGCATTTGTACGGCGTGCCACGTGTCACTAGTTCAACTTCAGCCTCTGAAATTTTTTCCTGAGATAGCATAGTCTGTGTACTACCTATCACTTTATACGACATTTCATTTGGAGCTTCCTAGCCCAAGTTATGACCTTTTTTCCAAGGTCACCTGATTTTGACTTAGATCTAGAAGAGGCAGTGACCCTATATTGTATAGATCATAAATCACAAAGTACAACAAATTAGAGGTTTTCCTTTGGAAACAAGGTACATGGGGATCTGATCTTCGACCTGTAAAGGTTTCAGATCCGAAAACTTCTCCAAAACGGATTTCTAGTGAAAGTTCTATGATGACTGGTTTTTGCTATATCAAGCCCTAGCATCGTAAGTGCAACAAGTGTCATACATGCCATATCATGCCTTCTTTCAGGCTAGCTCTGATACCATGTTAAATTTTCAGAATTTACTTCAATCTGATCTAGGATCTTAACTGGGAGAACAAAATGTATAGCATATCTACAGCGTATCAATCATGGACACAATAATGCAAGCACACAAGAAACACAGATTTTACTTGGGGAAAACCATAAAGGTGAAAAATCCCAATAACTTCCTCAGAGATAGATAGAGCAATGATACAACCAGAATACAAGAGATAGTCTTCTCCTAGTAGTAGAGCCTCCTTCTCCACAAGTGTTCCACTCTCCCAAGTGTGTGAGAGAGAATATAATGTGTAAAATGAGAGAGACACACTCTCTATTTATACACTAACTTGAATTGACCTTTACTCAACTAGGTCGGCCTCAAATTAACCACTTAACATAATGATGACTGGGCCGACACCCAATAGGGTGGTCTAATAACCCTTTGACCCACATGGCCGACCCCCAATAGGGTGGTCTAATAACCCTTCAACCCACATGACTTATACAGGGCCGACCCCAACAAGGTGGTCTAATAACCCATCAAGTATAAGTTACAACACTTACAATATAAATGACGACACTTCCATATAGCGGAATAATAACATCTCTATAGGAATACAATATACATATATGTGAAATACATTCTGAAGTTACATATACATCAACACTAATATCTTGCATGCTCAGTCCCTCTTTAACTGACAATCCCAGTCAATCTAAAAATAATAAAGTAGATAATTATAAATTAGTTTAATAATAGTTTAATGGGTTACTGATGCTCCAGAGCTCTCAGCTAAATATCAGTTAATCACCATGATTCTAAGTGCTCCAGAGAATTACTACATAACACTCATTCAGTTAATAGCGCTCCAGAGTGTAACATCCCCCTCACCCAATCCTACCATTGGGAGGGGACGCTGGCCAAACCTGGGCTCTTGAATTTTACGCCAAGTCCATAATATGATTTTCAACATATGCAATGTGTGCAGAACATAAATAAACATGCACATCGGAATTCAAATCTATCCACACACATCTAATATGCAAATACAAGCATAAACATTACAGGCATAAAAAAAAACATTTCATATTCAAATACATGAGAGTACTTATCTTTAAGAAATACAGATCCAAGCAAATGGTTGTGTAAGAGCGCTTTTCCACCCAACCATAGGAACTTTGTCCAAAATATACTCTTTCTGTTGCTGAGAGGCCACCCCCAAGTTGGGCTATGAGAACACAAGGGCGAAGGAAACACCTACAGGGTTCTATCTCTCATCCCACAACCCATTTTGCTCTTTGTGCTTAGCCAAATGCTCATACAGAGCTCTATAGGGGTCTCACTCAACCCTCACAGCCTTGGTTTCCACAATACCTTCCCCACACAACACCCTTCTAGATCATGCATCCCCTTCACCGATCCATGGTTCTCTTGGGAGATCCATATTGTTGGGTGCTTCCAATGTATGCATAGAAGAAGTCCAACCTAGTATTAGCTACTATAGAACCTCCTGCAACCTCAATCTGTGGCTTCTTAAGAAACTAAGAGCAACAGAACTCAAGGGTAAGGGTTCCTAGCTTGCCCAACCTCTCTACTCACCTACAACCAACAATATGCGCTTCCCAATATGAAGCATGGTCTCCAAATTCGAATTTCTGGGTTCAAAACAGCATGGTAATTTCATGGACAGCAAGGGAGAGCTCCTCCTCCTCCAAATTTGCATGAAAGAATGTGAAAAATGAGGGTTGAATCCAAGGGATATGGGAAAATGGTGAAAAGACAACTGGCATGACTTCTAGTAGTAGAAGAAAGGACTCTTGGCAGCTGCAGATTGACTAATGTCATGACAGAACTATCACAAAAGTGCATTCAATCCCATCCTTCAATAACTACATGAGGTGACTTTTCCCACCAACCACACACATGCATTATTGATTGGAAAAATGGTCAAAAAAGGAGATATTTGGTTTATTCTCATCACATGAGAGAATTTTGGGTGAGTTCTAAGGTTGACACTTGGAAGCAAGGATTTAGTCACCCATGGACCCCCTTTCCTCTTCCCCTCTATTGGAATCATGGCCCCTTTGGTGCTCTTTACACAACCAGTCTTGGACCATTTTATTATTTATGCACATAATATTTACATATATCATAAATCAACATAAAATCCAAATAAAATATAAACATCATACATGCGTAGACATTCACAAGTCGTGCCTTGACCTTGAGCTCCGAACTAGGAATTCACACTAGCATATTTACATCATTTACATAATATTGGATAAATACATTTCAAGTCAAAAATAGGGGTATTATGCATAGCTCATTTGCTCAACATCTTTTAATAAAACAATATTAAAAATAGTTTAGGTGTTATTCAGAGCTCGCTTGCTCAACACCTAAATAAACAGTCTAGGTGCGTCAGAGTTAATTTGTTGAACACCTTTCAAAACAAATTAGCATTTAAAAATAAATATAAGACAAAATCAGTCTTTTCTTGGGATATTACATCCCTCCCCACTTAGAACAACACTGTCCCTGTGTTAGGGACTTCAAATGAAACCCTGAAATAAGGAGGGGTAAGCCTCTTTCATTGTGGTTTAACTTTCACACGTGGTCTCTTTAGGACCGGAATTCTTCCATTGCACTTTCAGCTGGACAATGGTTCATTTTCTAAGTTGTACCTCTCTCTTGTCCAGTATATGAAGGGGTTCTGGAAAAAATTCCCTTTCGGTTTCTACCTGTAACAATGACCAATCAACTACATGTTTAGTATCATGAACATATTTCTTAAGTAATGATGCATGAAAAACATTGTGAACCTTCACATGCATAGGAAGCGCTAGTTCATGGGCCACCGGACATTTCTTGGCCAATATTTCAAAATTCCCACAAAATATGGGAGCTAGTTTCTCACATTTTCCTAAGCTCAATGAGCTCCTTTTTTCTTTTACTTTTAAGTAAACATGTTCTCCGATTTGATACTCTTTGTATTTTATTTTCTTATTAGCATAACTTTTCTGTCGGTCTTGTGCTTTTTTTAGATTCAGTTGTACTTTGGTAACAAACTATTCCAAATAGTTTAATAGATTCGGCCCTAACATGAGCCTATCCACTGGGCTATCCCAAGTTACCTATGTTCTGCACTTTCTTCCGTAGAGCACTTCGAATGGGCTCATCTTGACTAAGGTCTGATAACCGTTGTTGTATGAAAAATCTGTAAGGTGTAAATATTCTTCCCATTTGGTAGGGTTATTCATCACATACATTCTAATAATATCTTATAGTATTTGATTCACACACTCTGTTTTTCCATCTGTTTGCGGATGATACGAAGTACTAAAATATAATTTTGTTTCCAATCCCTAAAATAATGATCTCCAAAAGTTACTTGTGAATTTTGTTTCTCTATTAGATTTGATGGCTATAGGTATTCTGTGTAGTCGGATTTTTTTTTTAAAGAAAATATCTATGATGTGAACAACTTTATAAGTAGACTTTACCAGAATGAAGTGTGCAGCTTTGGATAGCTTGTCTACTACAACCATAATAGAGTCATTATGTTTCTTTCTTTTAGGCAGACCTGTGATGAATTCCATGCTAATCATCTCCCATTTCCATTCCAGAATGGGCAAAGGTTGAAGTAACCATGTTGGGTGTTGGTGCTCAGCTTTAGCTAACTGACATTCCCTACATTTGGCAATGAATAGTGCTATATTTGTTTTTAACTTTGGACATAAGAAGTGCTTATTTACTGTTGATATCATTTTATGATATCCTGGATGTCCAGAATAAGGCTTCTAATGGAATTCATTCAATATTTCAGATCTAATATCCCCACTCTCAGGAACATAAAGTTGATCTTTAGACCAAAGTAGCCTTGATTTGTCGATTTTATATTCTTTTTGTTGTGTAAATAACCTATTTTCTCGTATTTTTTGGAGAATTTCGACATAAAAATGATCACCTTTACTTGTCGTTCTTATTTTTTCATGTAAGTTAGAACTCATTTGACTTACTATTACCTTATAAAGTAGATGGATTCTACAACTTAAGGGGTCCACAATTTTATTCTCTTTTCCCTTAATGTGTTTTAGTTCAAAATTATATTCGTTGAGGAAATCCAACCACCTAGATTGCCTAGCATTTATGTCTGGTTGATCAAAAATATATTTCAAGCTCATATTCAGAGAAAATTTTAAGAACCCCCCCTAAATTTCTATGTATAATAAATGGGTGAATCCCCATGATATATAGGAAAATATGAAGGCTACTTTATCAATGTTATATTATGTATATATAATTTTTTAGCGAATCTCTCATTGAATTATATAATCTTGTAAAATATTGGTGAATATTTCACTAAATTATAAAACCTTGTAAAATCTTGGAGAATATTTCATTAAATTATAAATCATTGTGAAGTCTTGGCGAATCTTTCAGCAAGTTTGTCCTTGACAAGTCACGACTCTCTGCATTCCGGTTGATCCATGAAGATGGTTCACGATTTTTGGCAAGCGAAGTGCCAAAAATTGTGTTGCAGACCCTCGATCGAGGGTTTTAAAAGACCTCGATTGAGGGATTTAAAAGAGCTCGATCGAGGGTTGAAATAAGACCTCGATCGAGCTATTAAAACCTCGAATGAGGGTTGAAACAAAAGCTCGATATAGCTTTTGAAAAGCTCGATCTAGCTTTTGAAAATCTTGATCTAGCTTTTGAAAAAAATAAAAAAGGGCTCGCGACTTGTTTTTTAGGCCCCGATCGAGCAAATACCTCGATCGAGGGCTTGAACATACATCGATTGAGGTTTAGTTACAACCCTCGATCGAGGTCTTATTAAACCCTCGATCGAGGTCTTATTAAACCCTCGATTGAGGTATTTTAAATACCTCGATCAAGCAAATAGCTCGATCGAGAGCCTAAAAAATAGGCTGAGAGCCCTTTTCACTATAGAATGAAAGTTTTTCATGTCTTCCATAGGGTTAAACTACGCCATTAAAATCATATTAATGGGAAGACTTGATACCATTGGATTCGTTAATGAATCTTCTATCCAGATACATAAAATTTACAAATTTTTATCTTCGTGTGTCTTTTGTTTTTAAATTTCAACTAAAATTTGCCCTAAAAAACCCTGCCGACAACTTCGATTGAGATCAAAGATAAATCCACAACATTCAAAATACACATCCAAAAAATTTGAAAAAATACACAAGCACTAGATAAACACGTCCTCTTCAAAAGCGTATTTTTAGTTTTGCAAATTATGTAAACAATCAAAAGATTTGGTGCACACACAAACACACACACACACATGTGTGTGCAAAATGCGACTGAAATATTCATTGGTCATTTTCGAAAAATAATAATAACTATAATTTTTCGATAAAAATTAAAAGAAAAATATGTAAGCACTAGTGCATTCTTTCTAGATCATTTTCACATATTTCATTTTTTTAAATTATTACTTTAACAATAAATTATTGTGCACACACAAACTACTTGTTAATTGCTCTTCAAGTTTTTAAGTACACACGTTTCATTAAATGAAAATTCGACACGATAAATGACATTGGTATATTTCGAAAAAAATATCATTGGAAAGCCAACATAGTTCTCTACATTTCGTTTTTCAACCACATGTCAAAATTCATTTGGAAAATATGAGTTTCGAGGGCTTCAATTTAATACATGGGTAAAATTTCCATCTTTCACCGTCATATTTGGCCAAAAAAAGTTACCCATCTTCATGGAATCACCCATCCATGGGTCTGCATTGTATTGGTTGGAAGCCATATTATGAGTCATTTGAGACATATATCTCAGAGTTAGTTTTACTGTAGGAATCTTTGTTCGTCACTCCATCCAGTGATCCTTGTCTCAATCCTTCATATTACAAAGCATTTCACTGTTCTATTTTACCACCAACTTCATGCTTTGGGGGGCATTTTGCTACACCAAAATCTCGTCATCATGAGTTATGTGTCCCCTATATGCCCTGTTTCCTAAAGAACTTGGGCTAAAATACCAAAATAATACTTGATGTCTATCCCTTTGACTTTTGTTGTCACCCTAACGTGGCCTACTCACTGGCAAGGTGCGTCAAACTTAAGTTGATGCGCTTTGCACATTGACAGAGCACGTCGGTGACACCTTCTACCTTTGCGCAAGGTGCGTCACCCTTCCATTGGAACAGGTTTTCCATGTTCAAGGTGTGTCGTTGTTGGTTAAAGTGGATAAATAGAAGCTTCGAGCGACTTCTCGAACTTTGGGTGCCATGGAGTCTTATCCCTACATACCTAGAAAGGTGACATTCAATCCCCTTACTTAGTGGGATGATCCCTTAAGTTTATCCCCTAGATCCTCAACCTCTCCTATCCCTTTTGGCCTATAAATATGAATCCCCTATCCATGGTTGATGGGAGGAAGGATAGAGTACCTACATGCCAGTGGAATTATGCTAGGAGATCATTTTCATCCACAAAGAGGATAGAGGGATTTGATCATTTGAGGCTTAGTATCACTTGAGTTGGTGTTATGATGTCAAATCATAGGTTGTAACTCTCTACTTTGTATTTTCTACAAATTACATTTAATACAGTTTATTTCCATGAACTTATTGTCTTTATAATGTTTAGGATTGACCTCTTTGACTGTTGATCTAGATAGATTCATAATCATATGCTTTCATTATTCGTTTGTTTCCACTTGCTCTATCTTGTTTTGTAGCTGAATATCAAGGAATTGGGAGTCAGATCAAATGAGGAGAAAGGAGTTTCATTCATAAGGTAAGTTGTCTCCTGATTTACTTTGCAATTTAATCTATCTAGGAAAGCTAGTTATGTATTTTGTTCTAGATATGAATCATTCAGACTAGAGAGATCATTTTTTGTCTGCATTAACAGATTGTCTATAAACATGATAGTCCTTAGTGTTGTGATCCAAATCACATAGAACACATATGTCATGTCCCAAATTTGGAATTGGGTCACAATGGCCTAATCACATTAGCCATATTCATTAGAGTTTGTAAAATTGATGTTAAGGGTCAAATAATTGCCAATGAGGAAAATTACTAGTTTCCTAGGTTTGGGGTGGAAGCTTTGGGATTTGGAATAAGGGGGATCATAAATGATGTTTAGACATTAGAAGGGTTCAAGTATTTAATAAATAGAGTGAATAAAGAAATTCAAGAGAAATCCTAAGTGACAAATGGTTTTGGAGACATATGGAGGATGTGGGACCCACACTAGCTTGATTTTTCATAATACATGGTATCGCTCTTTTGCAAATTCGAATTAATGGGAATGTGAACACTCTTGGGTGAGTTGGTAAGTCGTAACACATGTAATTGAGAATCTTAGGTCGAATTTGGAAGGATTGGTAACCTCCATGGAAGATAAAGAGTCAAAGTGGAAGTTTGTGGACACTTGGGCTAGATTCCCTAACCCCTATGACACTAATGATGGAGCATCTATGACAACTATGACAAATTGCAGACCTGACCTCTGACATCTGACCACTATGACATGTCAGCCCCAAAAATAGGCTCAAAGAAGGTGAATTTGGGAGTTGGAGAAGCCAAAGAGACTCAAAATCGAATTTGGGAGAAGATGGAAGGTTGGAACTAGGAGACAAGTGGAAAATGTGGAATATTTCCTAAATGAAAATCTATTGAATCTATTGAGAGGATTTCGACCCTTAGAAGGCTAATGTTGGTTATAAAATGTAGAAATGAAGTATGAGAATGGCTTTTGATCATTTGTAGAATTTGCAATTGCATTTGTGAAGAGGGAGAGCTAGTGGATGACTAGTTTCTTGCCTTAGCCAATTTCGAGGGTGAAAGATTCCCATCCAAGTTGGAAATTGGAAAGGCCATTCAGACCTTTCATTTGGAGCTTTAATGGAGTCTTTATTTGCAGGTGTAAGCTACAGGGCAGCTCATGATTTCTTCTATTGCATCTCGCTCCTTCAACCATTTCCAGTTTTGATGGCATATTCTTGATCCTTGAGGGAGGGCATTTTTGGTGAGCTATTGTACTCTTTGGGGGAGATTATAATGCCCCATTTATTTTTTAATATGAATTAAATACTTTGTTCTTCATCTCCAGAAAGTTTCAGGTTTAAATTCCAAGTATAAATGTATAAATCTCATTTTTAATGGAAGAACAATGCCATTTCCCCACTACCTTGTTGTGAACCAATGTATTGATGATGATTTCGAATGAATGGATGATTATATGATGCATTTGTGATTAATGGACTTCCATGGATGTATTTTACAAGTTTCATGTACTGTACTTGAGCATTTGAAGTATTTTTACTCAGTTTAATTGCATTGGGAGAAGAAATAGTGCCATTTCTCCAAGGGTCGAATTGGTGATTTTTGCAGTTGAATGGGAGAGGGTGAGAACAGTTGTAATAAACCATTAATGGTGCATATGAGACCTTAATAACATAATTAACACATTACATACCTCTGTTCATAAATTTGAGTGGGTTTGGAGGCATTTGGGAAGCCATTTTCAGTACTTACCTTAGGGGGATTTGAACCCCAAATTACTAGTAAAATTGCATACTTGGTCCAGAATCTTAAGAGAGTTTGCAGAGGTATTTTGGTGGCCATATGTTATCCCTGAACATCATATTCAATCCCTAATATCATTCATACACCTTCCTTGAATATTTGAAGGCATTTGGAGTCAATTTGAGACCTAGAGACCAATACTAGTCAAAGGGAAATCACTAGTAAAGTTACCTACATTGACCAGAATTGAAAGAGTATTTGCAGAAGTGTTTTAAAGGTACAAAGGCATCCCTGAAACACATATTTATGTTCTAATATCATTCATATACCTTCTTAGAATATTTGGGATCATTTGGGGCAAATTTGGGACCTAGAGATCGAAACTAGTCAAAGGTCGAACCAAGGAAAAAAGTGGAAAATTGCAATTTTAATAAAATTCCTAACAAGGGACATTACAGTGGTATCAGGGCATGGTCCTTGCACCTGTGTATTAGGTACATACATTCAAGAATAATTGGCATCCATGTCTTACTATTATGATGAATCCTATGAGTACAATTGTTATGAGGAATATGCAAATGCTTATGAGAAATATGAAGCAGAATGTGAATGGTATGAGGAAGAGGTGCCATCATGCAACACTTCTTACAATTTCAAGAGAAATGAAGATTATTCTTATGACTTTAAATCTGATGAATATAAGTGTGTCACACCAACCAAGGATAATTCTATGAGTGAGTTCCAAAGATGGAGAGCAAAATATAAAACCTTGCCCCAACAATATAAAAAATATCAAGAATATCTTGCTTTTAGCAAAAATACACAAAATGCCATGTCTTTTGAGTGTTATGCTGAACATGTTTTTGAAAATAGGCCAAAAAATGAAGATGTGGAGTTAGTGAAGAAAGGTTTATGCCCTTCTTGTAAAAACCCTTGGAGCGAGTATCATATATGTGTGCATGAAATGATGTCCTCCTTGAGGAGAGCTTTTGAGATTTATTCAAGAAGAGATTCCAAATATATTGATCCTAAGGAAAACAAGGGGAAAAATGCATCAGCTTGCTTTAATGAGCAAAAGGAAGAGACATCACAAGAGCATGAAGAAGATTCTATTGAAAATATGGAAGATCATTTCGAGACACCTTCTAGCTTAGACATGAACCAAAGAGCATCTACTGATGGATGCTTAAACTATGAAGGAGTACCTACTGATGGGTGCTCACACCTCTATGTTGGTGACATAGAGATCACTTTTGAAAGTGTTTCTACAAGTACAAGTTTCATTAAGCATGATAATGAAGACCTTGTAGCGGTTGAAGAAGAACCAAGATCAACTTCCCCATCACCCCTTGAGCTTCATGAAGTTGGTCCAAGCAAAATTGAAGAAGATGAGGAGGTTCATTTGCAAGAGCCTCATTTTCTTGAAGGGTCCTTAAAGATGAATGAAAATAATATCCAAGAGTCTCTCAGCATTCTCCATGACACTCAAGCATTGGTGTCAAATTCTTGTTGGAGAGCTACTTCATTGGAGGAAACATCCTTCCTTGAAGACATGGAGAAGACTCAAAGAGCAATGTGCCACATCAAAGGTAATTTCATGTCTTTGATTTTTGATAGAAACCATTTGTTTGAGCTTAATGAATTGTTACATGATGCATACTTGAAGAATAATGAGGATATTCATAATCTCACAATTCAAAATGAGCAACTTCTTGAAAAGTTGCAAGATACTTGTTTTTCCTCCTATGTTTCAGATTGTCAAATGGTCGATTGTTTGGAGGATTCTCATGACATGGTGGATCATGAGAAATGTGAAAATTTGAATGTTCTTGATGTGTTTGAAGATGAACTTGAAGAGATACAAACACTTGATGTGGTGGAAGAGGAATTTGAATTGCCTCTTGATGAAGGTTATGCAATTTTTAAAGAAGAGCATGATTCCTCTACATTGGAACCAAACTATGACAAAGAGTTCACACTTTTGAAGGAGCTGCATGATACTACCCACATAGATCCTTTCCATGATGAAAATCCTGAACTTTTTGATCATTTGGGTGAGTTAGTACATTCTCCTACATCCTACAATTCCATGTTTTGCAGTATTAGTCTCAATGAAGTATGGGTGAAAGGGTTCTTTTTGATGGTGCCACATGAGGAGTATGGAACTCCTAGATTTAACTTTTATGATGACATGGTTGGAGCAAATTCTTATTCACATTTGCAACAGCATAATTTGTCACTTTATGATGATTCACATCTACATGGATGCACCTATGATATGGATTTGAGTCACTTGAAGACTCATGGTTTTTCTTGCTCAACACTGGGTTCATTTGATGTTAGAGGAACTTCATCCAACACTTGGATGAATAGATTTATGATGGGAGAACATTTTTGTTGGCAGCCACATACTTTGTTACATATTTATGATTCTCACATTCATGGATGTATGGGTGAGACTTCTTTGAGTCATTTGAAGTCTCCTTGTTTTTTCTGCTCATTATTTGGTTCAGATTCTAGTGGAGATTCTTCATTCACTTCTTGGATGAAAGAATACATGGCTGAATATTTTGATGCATATCATATCCTTTTGGAGTAGCATTATAGGACATGGGATCCTCACCTATGTCATTGGAGCAGATTTGATTGGTCACTTGAAGCTTGTATGCACTTGGAAAATGGTGGTCTACTTGCTTGGAGGTATAAGCACTTTCATGACTCTTTGATGAAGCATATCCTTGATGTACATTTTCATTATGTTGTTATGTACTTTGATGATATATGTTTGGTACTCATGATGTTTGGAAGAATGCATACAAGAAAATGGGATCCAGGAATCCTCTTATCTAATGGTGTAGGTTGGAGAGCACTCTTAATTGTTGGGGTGCAATACAAGCAATGGGACCCTGGAATAATTTTTGTCTCATTGGTTTCATTTTTTTTGGGGAAGCAAGCAGCATGGGAGATGGATTCCCCACTTAATAAAGTGATTTTAATAAGAGTAGTGCAACAGCAAGCATGGTGGTTCCTCTCTAAAATATTTATGGAAACTCAAAGACTCAAGGTTTGACAATTCAATGGCAACTTCAAAGAATTATATAGAAAGCAGGTTCTTCAACACCCATGTTTGAAATTGCTTGAGGACAAGCAATATTGGGAAGGGAGGATTTGTCATGTCCCAAATTTGGAATTGGGTCACAATGGCCTAATCACATTAGCCATATTCATTAGAGTTTGTAAAATTGATGTTAAGGGTCAAATAATTGCCAAGGAGGAAAATTACTAGTTTCCTAGGTTTGGGGTGGAAGCTTTGGGATTTGGAATAAGGGGGATAATAAATGATGTTTAGACATTAGAAGGGTTAAAGTATTTAATAAATAGAGTGAATAAAGAAATTCAAGAGAAATCCTAAGTGACAAATGGTTTTGGAGACATATGGAGGATGTGGGACCCACACTAGCTTGATTTTTCATAATACATGGTATCTCTCTTTTGCAAATTTGAATTAATGGGAATCTGAACACTCTTGGGTGAGTTGGTAAGTCATAACACATGTAATTAAGCATCTTAGGTCGAATTTGGAAGGATTGGTAACCTCCATGGAAGATAAAGAGTCAAAGTGGAAGTTTGTGGGCACTTGGGCTAGATTCCCTAGCCCCTATGACACCAATGATGGAGCATCTATGACAACTATGACAAATTGCAGACCTGACCTCTGACATATGACCACTATGACATGTCAGCCCCAAAAATAGGCTCAAAGAAGGTGAATTTGGGAGTTGGAGAAGCCAAAGAGACTCAAAATCGAATTTGGGAGAATATGGAAGGTTGGAACTAGGAGACAAGTGGCAAATGTGGAATATTTCCTAAATGAAAATCTATTGAATCTATTGAGAGGATTTCAACCCTTAGAAGGCTAATGTTGGTTATAAAATGTAGAAATGAAGTATGAGAGTGGCTTTTGATCATTTGTAGAATTTGCAATTGCATTTGTGAAGAGGGAGAGCTAGTGGATGACTAGTTTCTTTCCTTAGCCAATTTCAAGGGTGAAAGATTCCCATCCAAGTTGGAAATTGGAAAGGCCATTCAGACCTTTCATTTGGAGCTTTAATGGAGTTTTTATTTGGTAGGTGTAAGCTACAGGGAAGCTCATGGTTTTTTTTATTGCAGCTCGCTCCTTCAACCATTTTCAGTTTTGATGGCATATTCTTGATCCTTGAGGGAGGGTGTTTTTGGTGAGCTATTGTACTCTTTGGGGGATCTTCTAATGCCCCATTTATTTTGTAATATGAATTAAATACTCTATTCTTCATCTCCAAAAAATTTTAGGTCGAAATTCCAAGTAGAAATGTATAAATCTCATTTTTAATGGAAGAACAATGCCATTTCCCCACTACCTTGTTGTGAACCAATGTATTGATGATGATTTAGAATGAATGGATGATTCTATGATGCATTTGTGATTAATGGACTTCCATGGATGTATTTTACAAGTTTCATGTACTGTACTTGATCATTTGAAGTATTTTTACTCAGTTTAATTGCATTGGGAGAAGAAATAGTGCCATTTCCCCAAGGGTTGAATTGGTGATTTTTGCAGTTGAATGGGAGAGGGTGAGAACAGTTGTAATAAACCATTAATGGTGCATATGAGACCTTAATAACATAATTAACACATTACATACCTCTGTTCATAAATTTGAGTGGGTTTGGAGGCATTTGGGAAGCCATTTTCAGTACTTACCTTAGGGGGATTTGAACCCCAAATTACTAGTAAAATTGCATACTTGGTCCAGAATCTTAAGAGAGTTTGCAGAGGTATTTTGGTGGCCATATGTTATCCCTGAACATCATATTCAATCCCTAATATCATTCATACACCTTCCTTGAATATTTGAAGGCATTTGGAGTCAATTTGAGACCTAGAGACCAATACTAGTCAAAGGGAAATCACTAGTAAAGTTACCTACATTGACCAGAATTGAAAGAGTATTTGTAGAAGTGTTTTAAAGGTACAAAGGAATCCCTGAAACACATATTTATGTTCTAATATCATTCATATACCTTATCAGAAGATTTGGGATGATTTGGGGCAAATTTGGGACCTAGAGATCGAAACTAGTCAAAGGTCGAACCAAGGAAAAAAGTGGAAAATTGCAATTTTAATAAAATTCCTAACAAGGGACATTACAAGATATGGCTACCTTATCAAGTGGGAATTCCCTTAATGGGTTCTTGTTTCATCATCTAGCGCAAAATATGTCCATTGCCAAATCTGCCTCGGCCTATTTCTGCTTTGCCTTGAAAACATACAATTGCGAGGAAATAGAACTCATCATATCAGTCTTGAAATTTTCAAGAAGATTACCTATTTATGTCGGTGTAGCTCCACCACTAGATGACTTTTGTGCTCTTGTAAATATTTCTCGATCTCTTTTGTTGGTTCTAGAAGATCCTATGGAGTATCTTCGACATAGATCCAGAATATGATCAGAAGATTCCCTAGAGATGTCCCCTTTTCCTAGTAGATTAAGAATATCTAGACAATCCTCTATGATTCCTCACAATAGAATTATTTTAAGAACATCTTTTCCAACATTAGCATGACCATATCTCTATAAATTATACAAAAGTATTTCTACAAAATCCTCCAAACTTTCATCCTCTTGTTGAACCATTTTGAACAATTCCTCTCTCCTATCCTTGGTTCTGCAATAATCCTGATATTTAGAAAGGAATTCTCCTTTCATTTGTACCATGTTGTAACAGTCTCACCACCCAAACTCATAAACCAACGTAGGGAATTTCCCTTTAAAGTATCATGAAACAATTTTAACTTTTGTTTATTGGTTGTATAATCATAACTTTGACAGAGGATGTCAAATTCAAATAGAAACTCATCTGGATATTCAGTAGACTTACCATAAAAGGTTGGTAATACCGAAGGTGAAATATTATTTATGGGAGCCACCTCAGGCATCTGACGAATTGGGAATTCAAGTGTAGCAATTGTCTCTCCATGCTGATTATTACCATTGTCCCCCATCTCTTCTTCACGATCGTCACAATTCCCCCGACGTTCTCTGTTCTCTTTGTCGTTCATATTTTCCTCGTTCTTCTACTCTTCTCTCCTTATTTCTTCTTCCAATTCCTATCGATACTTTAGCAACTCTTCTTTAGTTACTTACTACCTGTTAATTCGATAAATCTCCTCTGGTTTCCTTGCACCCAAAGCACTTCCCTTATCTTCAAGAGGTTGCTTATCGGAAGTATGGGTTGAAAATTATATTACCTTCTCCATGGTTGATACCAATGATTCAATCTTGGGGAGAACGGAGCTTCCTCTCCTTGAAGATGATCGTGGAAATAAATCTCCAGTAGAGGAATCAACCCTAGCGATAATCTCATTAACGAATGTTGCTCTTCCTAAACCTAAATTTCCTCCACGACCTCTTCCATCTGCAAGTTTAGTGTTTTGGGGGGTTTCACGTTCTTTTCCTTTTCTATTCATGAAAACTTACATAACGTACCTTGTTTTGTGGTGAGAACTCGTTCAATCTGTCGAAGGATGTGCAAATCTTCACTACGTCTTATCTCCCTGCAACTGTGAAAACAATATACCTAAAGGAAACAAACTTAATCAACTACATGATATGCTTACCAATTTCCTTCCCCAGCAACGGCGCCAAAATGTTTGTCAGTTTAATTGCTTAATTAATTTACAAACAAAGTGCTCAATATAAATTGTCAACCCAAGGAAGTTTGGTTATTTCAGAGGCAATCAAGCAAAATATATGCATAAACACTCAGATACAACTGATTTAATCAACTATAAGTCACCCAATTCATTCAAGAAATACCTTGCAACCTACTTACTAAGTATGTACTATGATCACTGATCAATCAACTTCAAATTCTAATTCAATCTTCAAGAATCAAAAGATTTCATCATCATAAAACAATCCTTCAAATGACATCAACTATGGAAATGGTTGCTTCAAGAGAAAAATAATTAATTTACTTTTGCAAGAAGTTAAATCCTAAATTACCATTGCAAGAAATAAAATATTTTTTTTCTATAGTTGTAGAAAACAATCATAAGGATCAATCCTCTTGCTCAGACATAGCCACGCATAGTTCTACCAGTTTCAGCAGTTCATAAAAGAAAACTAACAATAATGAAATTCAATGACAGATCACAGGTGTAACAACAGTCATTATATGATCCAATAACACACTTCAAAAGGGAAACCACACACCATACTATCGATTGTTTCAGCAATCTAGAATTCTATTTGATCAACTGTTCAGCAGAATGATAGGAGCTATAAATGACTAATCACACCCTAAGTAATCACACTGTTTCAACAACTCGTAGTTAATTTAATTGAAATTTCACACAAAGGAAAATTAAAGAAATAAGATAACTAGCTAATTGGGCAACTCCAAGAGGAGGTGGGCCCTTTCCTCCTAAAAGAGATGCCTCTACACACTACAAAGAACCAATACTTACAATATCAGTGAAATACTGCCAATTTCATTAATATAGTAAAGTTAGATACATCATGCTTCCACTCCTGTTACAGTTCTCCTTTTCCAATCATAAGCTTAACCCCCCCCGTGGACAACCCAGTCCTCTTCTAAATACCCAGATGAAAATAGTTCAGATTCTTCAAACTCAGACACGCATGAGAATCGAATATCCTGAGGCTGTCGAATCAATATTGAAAATAAAAACAATTACATAAATTATTACAAAATAGAAACAAAACCATACATTATTACAAAATAGAAGTTGTTTCATAAACATCTCTGATCTCAACAGATTGAACTGATCCAACACAAAATGAGTTTCAGCCAGCCACGCAGATGAGTAATTTAAGCTTCCTCTTGCAACGACCCGAGATGGAGTCCCAAGAAGGTGGAAATGCTTGCCACGTACTCTTCTATATATGTGTATCAGTAGGCTGATACACCTAAATTCCTTGTGGTCTCAATTGCTTTCATTAATCCATCACAAGTTAGCTTAATTAGGAAACAAAATCCATAAACATAGGTAAACTTTAAGCATTAATATAACAAAGTAATAATTAATTATACATGCTCAAGATCATGCTTTTCCTTACGGAATATAACAACTTGGCTATAATAATAATGAGAAATAGGGTAAAAGGGTCATAGGAAAAGTAAGCAAAAAGGGTCATTTTTGGCACCCAACATTGCATAGATCCACTATGGGACGACACAGCATAGCACATCATCCACAATATAACATGCATCCCTATGTTTTCACATATGATTGCATATAAATGTTGAACTTGTCCAAACATTGAGACATGTTTGTCACTTACAAACATCTCGTGTGGACCTCATTGCAGCCACCATACTACCTACAACTCCACATCAAAAGTGAATAGCTTATTTATATGCAAAAATGTAGGAACGCTCTTTACTGGCGCAATAAGGAGTCATTGGTAACAGTGGTGTGATAAACACCCTCCTTTGACCCTATTCATCAGTCAAAAAGGAATCGACTAACTGCAAATTGAGGTATTGCAGATCATGCCCGGTTGTAAAAGGAGGTGGGAATATATTATACCTAAAGATGCAACTAGCCCCTTTCATTAAATTAAACAAGTATAATAGCAGCCACCAATCAAAGTTTCATGCATTTTAGTTTAAGATGGTAGTAAACTCTATAGTTATCAGCTGGGCCTAAACAAGATTGCAAAGAAAGCTCCACGGAGCTATCACTTATATCTCTCCATTTTCATTCAGAAATATACGTTCATCTATACTATCTTAGTTTTGCATTCTTTTGGGGTGAGTAATAATTATTTTGCTAATTGTATTTCTATGCAGAGGAGAGAGGTTACCTCCTTATGGAAGATAGATGAACCGAGACATCATAATCCCACACCTATGGATGAAGCTCAGTCTAGTTAGTTTCAAGGAGATTGTAACATAGTTTGTTCTTTCATGAATAGTAATAATCTTACCTTTTTGCAGGGTTGCATATTGTGGAATAATCCCTTTGGAAAGTTGTGCCACATTGTCTACGTAAAGTTAGTGATTCCTTAAAAAAGGTTTATTTCTTCACCATTGAACACATTAGATTGATTCTTTGGATGGTATCTATCAATACTTAGTTTGCATGCCACTTGGTTTTGAGATATGACATTCTAAGATAATTAAATTACACTAATGCTATCATTTTATAAATTTTCAGCATACTAGTAGGCCACTTCCTTTGACATGCACTCCTGTCATAGTTGGTTCTTAGATGGGAGGTGATAGATATGGTAATCCAAATGTAACTGCTAAGGTACTTATGACTTGAAAAACCCAGCATTAATCAATAAAAACTACAAAACTTGCATTTCTTTCCCTTGTATAAATGCCACAAGCTCTCTTACAAGACATGAACATGGCATTTTTTGGGTCTTTTGATTAACTTCGTAGGAGGAGGAGGTAAAGTGTTGCTTAGTTTTGGAGATACACAGACCTCAACCTTGAGGTAAAGTGTTGCTTAGTTTTGGAGATACACAGATCTCAACCTTGAGGAAAATAATAGCTTTCTCTTTTACCATGAATTTATGTGTAGGTTATGAAGGATGTTTGCTTCTTAGCACATTGGATGGTAGCAAATCTATATATTCGAGAAATTGATGTTAAAATTCAATATGAGACATAAAATAGCAGCATTACATTCTATTTCACAATAATAGCATATACAGGATCACTGAAGAAACAACAAGCATAGCATAAACACAAGAGACACAGATTTATCCTGGGAAACCCTCATGGGGTAGAAAACCCAGCAAAGCTTTCCTCAATAAGATGATAAACCAAAATACAAGATGTGCTCCCTCCTTCTAATCCTCCTTAGCAAATCTCCCAGACAAGTGCTCCTCTTTTCAAGTGTGTGAGTGTGTCAAATGAGGAACACACCTCCTCTATTTATACACTACTCTGACATATATTTTACATAAGTACATGTAGGCTCGTATTTAACCATTAGGTTAAATACCCTATTATAACTGACTAGGCCGACCCCCACATGGTGGGTCTATTAACCCTAGTTTCCACAACTCCTCAGAGGAATAAACATCTCTGGATACATAATAGAATCACCTCGGAGGGATGGAACATCTCCGGAATAAATAATGTACAAATATAATATTCTTAGAAGTTACAATATTCAACACTCCCCCTTAACGAGAAGGATATTATAACAACATCTGCAGGAGCAAGGAGTCATTGATTACATCATCTATATATCATCGGAAGCTTTCTTCAATTCATCATCATCAGTAACTCAACTAGTTACTGGAACATCAACATCATCAGAGTTGATATTACTCGATCATCAACATTGTCATCATCATCGTCATCACACGATCACACGATCATCAACATTGTCATCACATGATCATCAGCATTGTCATTACAAGATCATCAGCATCGTCATCACACGATCATCAGCATCGTCATCACACGATCATTAGCATTATCATCACACGATCATCAGCATCGTCATCATACGATCATCAGCATCGTCATCACACGATCAGCAGCATCGTCATCATACGATCAACATCGTCATCATACGATCAGCATCATCATCACACGATCAGCAGCATCGTCATCATACGATCAACATCGTCATCACACGATCGGCAGCATCGTCATCACATGATCAACATCGTCATCATACGATCAGCATCGTCATCACACGATTAGCAACATCGTCATCACACGATCAGCATCGTCATCATACGATCAACATCGTCATCACATGATCGGCAGCATCGTCATCACATGATCATATTACAGGATGATCAATCCTACTCTCTTTAGGACATAGGTCCATGGATGATGCAATCCAGATCAAGTTCCAGGATGATCAATCCTTATCTCTTTAAGACAAGTCTCATGTCTAGGGACGATCCAATCCCAACCACAGTGCCAGTCCTTTTTCATACTGGATGTGAGATAGATCAGATCTAGGATTTACTGCCACAGAGCCAGTCCTTTTTCATACTGGATGTGTCACATCTACAGAGCCAACCCTGTTTCATGCTGGATGTATCACATCTATAGAGCCAACCCTGTTTCATGCTGGATGTATCACATCTACAGAGCCATCCCTGTTTCATGCTGGATGTATCACATCTACAGAACCATCCCTGTTTCATGCTGGATGTATCGCATCTACAGAACCAGCCGTGTTTCATGCTGGATGTATCACATCTACAGAGCCAGCCCTGTTTCATGCTGGATGTATCACATCTACAGAGCCAGCCCTCTTTCATGCTGGATGTATCACATCTACAGAGCCAGCCCTCTTTCATGCTGGATGTATCACATCTACAGAGCCAGCCCTGTTTCATGCTGGATGTATCACATCTACAGAGCCAGCCCTGTTTCATGCTGGATGTATCACATCTACAGAGCCAGCCCTGTTTCATGCTGGATGTATCATATCTACAGAGCCAGCCCTGTTTCATGCTGGATGTATCATATCTACAGAGCCAACCCTGTTTCATGCTGGATGTAACCTAGAACAATTCTAGGATTTGTCATGTACATTTTGAACCGAGGTCCAGGGACGATCCAGTCCTATCATGTACCTTTTGAACCGAAGCTCAGGGACGATCCAGTCCTATCATGTACCTTTTGAACCGAAGCTCAGGGACGATCCAGTCCTATTCAATTCTCGGAGACCTCATGTCTACGGTTCAATTCACAGGACCAAAGTCCGAGGACGATCCAATCCCCTTACCTGTTCATTCAGGATTTTGTTCTCGGAGACATCATGTCTACGGCTCTCTTTAGGACTGAAGTCTAGGGATGATCCAATCCCCTCAAGTCCACTAAGGACTTCATTCTCGAAGACATACGTCTACGACTCTCTTTAGGACTGAAGTCCAGGGATGATCCAATCCCCTCAAGTCCACCAAAGACTTCATTTTCGAAGACATATGTCTACGGCTCTTCTTTCGGACTGAAGTCTAGGGATGATCCAATCCCCTCACATGTTCACCAAGAACTTCATTCTCGAAGACATATGTCTACGGCTCTTCTTTCAGACTGAAGTCCAGGGATGATCCAATCCCCTCACATGTTCACCAAGAACTTCATTCTCGAAGACATACGTCTACGACTCTTCTTTCGGACTGAAGTCCAGGGATGATCCAATCCCCTCAAGTCCACCAAGGACTTTATTCTCGAAGACATACGTCTACGGCTTTCTTTAGGAATGAAGTCCAGGGATGATCCAATCCCCTCAAGTCCACCAAGGAATTCATTCTCGAAGACATATGTCTACGGCTCTCTTTAGGATTGAAGTCCAAGGATGATCCAATCCCCTCAAGTCCACCAAGGACTTCATTCTCGAAGACATATGTCTACGGCTCTTCTTTTGGACTAAAGTCCAGGGATGATCCAATCCCCTCACTTGTTTACCAAGAACTTCATCAAAACATGTGTCAATCATGTATCCTCATCATCAAAACATGCATAACATCTATCATCAAAAGCATGTATACATCTATCATCAAAAGCATGTATACATCTATCATCAAAAGAAAAAATATAAGATTCCTAAATCTAAATAATTCTAAGTAACTAGGTGCAGTAAATAGGTAACCTCATCATTGATGAGACAGACTTGTTATCAGATACTATGCTACTCCCCCTTTCGAGGAGGGTCCTTCTGGACTATACCAAGCTTGTCTCGGAAGTATTCAAACTTTACTCGAGACAGAGGTTTAGTCAAGATATTAGCAATCTGATCCTCAGTGCTTATATACTCAAGCTTGATAGCTCCTCTCTGCACCATATCTCGTATATAGAAGTATCGGATCTCTATGTGTTTTTGACTTATCGTGGAATACAAAATTTTCTATCTCGATGCAGTTTTGAATGTCACATATAATCATAGTGGAATTCATTTCTAAGTCAAACACTCCATATAATAGCTTCTGAAGCCACACTGCTTCACAGCTGGCAGATCAGACAGCTATATATATATTCTGCTTCAGTAGTACTGAGAGCCACACTAGATTGTTCCTTGCTGAACCATGAGATCATGGCAGATTCAAGACTATAACATCCACCTGATGTACTCTTTCTGTCTGAGGCACTTCCTGCCCAATCAGAATCTGAGTAACCATGTAAACGGAGTTCATGACCTCCAAGATAATATAGACCAAAATCTAATGTACCTTTTAGGTACCTCACTACATGCTTTGTAGTTATTAAGTGAACCTTTCTAGGTTCTACTAGATACTGACTTAGGGTATTTGCAACAAAGCATATATCTGGCCTAGTATTTGTTAAATACATCAATGACCTAATTATTTGTCTATATAGGGTTAGGTCCACTAAATATGATGAGTCATTAACTAACAACTTCAAGTTGGAGTCCATGGGAGTGGCCATGGCTTTATACTCCAACATATCTAATATTTTTAGAAACTTCACAGCATACTTACCTTGAATTAAAAGATTCCTTTTGGATCTTGCCATACTTCTATACCTAAGAAGTAGTGCATTAATCCGAGATCTTTCATTTTCATTTCTGCAGCCATTTTCATGACCTGTTTCTCATTCCTTGTCAGAAAGAGATCATCGTCATACAATAATGGTATGATAGGTTCATCATCCACAACCTTAAGGTAAAGGTTAGGAACAACTTTACTTCTGGTAAAGCCCAAGCTTTGTCATGAAGCTGTCAATTGTCCATTATTCACACTCAGCATTGAGTGATCTTCTGCATATCTATCTGTGCCATCTCTCGTCAGATGGGTCTACTAAAATGAGCCTCAAAATCATTCGAACTCTGTGGTGAGTTCCTTCTTGCATCCATGTCATATGTGTATAGAACCCATATTCAACCTTGTAGCAAAGGTTGAGATCCACATCACCCATGATGATCATTAAGCTCATCAATTGACTACTGATCCTGGGAACCCATACATAACCTGATTACATTATTAAGAGAATGGTCTTATCTAGTCCCTTGGAGCAAAACATCTCATCATGATTCTCTTCCTCTTTCTAAGAGAATCTCTTAACCACAAGCTTTCTATAGTGTGTTTGATTTGTAAATATTTTGTTGAACATCCATTGCTTGTTCAGAGTTCATCATTCATCATGATCTTTCCTACAAATCAAAATTAAGTACATGATTAGTAATATTTCATAATCATCAAATCATATTGACATGATAACCTATTATGCATACAGATATCATTTACATAGTTATGCAACTATGTTGACCAATACTTTGGCACAACACTTTCCCATATCTTGTATGCATACAGTGGCTATCTAGATTCCTTCCATCTCTACCAGAACATACTATCGAGAGTGTGCACAGCTCTCAGCATGTTAGCAAAGAGGTTTCATTCTAGACAAGCAACAATGGAATGTTTGTCTCATACACAAACATACATTCATTAGTATATTCTCAATATTATCAAAACATTCTAATTCTAAATAATCTTGAATATGTACAGTCATGATCATTAGTATTCAGGGTTTCAAGGAAGTCTTCTTTTACTCATGCATATTCTTGTTTGATCTAGTTAGTTAAATCATCAACCAAGATAAGAGACATAATATGCATAAACCCTTGATTACTAACCAATCATACCAAGTATACTTACACAAGGTAAGATTCTAACATGACATAGGAAAACATACCTGGATTAGTATACCTGCTTAGTTATGTACAACATACCTAAACAATCTCTTCAATGATTTAGAGATCCTGAGCTAGAACCTGCATGTCTCGTAGGTTAAACATAATATAACAAAGTCATACATACCTCGTGAGTCTTTGTCTTCATGTTGTCATGGTCATGGAACTTGATTTGTCTTTTGTAATGTACCTGTGTCTTGTTAGCAGACAACATCAACCTCACACAACACCATAATGCATAAGTACAATCATATAGCCCTAATCAATGAATGTCTTCGATCGTTCACATGCATTCATATTGTTACTAGGGTGATAAGACAATTAATAACATTAATCAAGATTGTACTAATAAATAACATGAAGACAAACACATTATGAACTTAATCAAGAATCATATTTGAAGGCATACCTGAACCTCCTTAAGTCATACCTGTCGAGACTTTTTGTAGTCTTCTTATGTAAGGCCGTAGCCTCAACTCCCCCTAAAACTTGATCTGGAGCTTGATTAGGGTTTGCTAGAGAAACCCTAAAAATTCAATCTTTGACTTTCATACTTCTGAATGGATGGAAGAATGTGTCTTGCTGAGCTGATCAACCTAGCATTCTTCAATTTTGAAATCTCCAAAATTTGACCCCTCAAAATTGCCTTCGAAACTTCTAGATCTTCTGGACAGGAACCCGAAATAGGGTTTGATGAACCCCACCCTTCTATCCAATCAAAAGGTTCAATCCAAGGCTCTAAACTCTTATTTTTCTGAGGAGCTTCCATCCGTGGTTACAGACTTCAAAAAATTCCAACTTTCTCCGAAACCCTAAATTCCGGAAGCCATGAATAAAGGTGCTAAAAATAATTCTGTTTTGACAGAAATATGCACCTGATTGCTTCTGCTATAACTCTGAAATTTTTGCTCCACGGGGTCTGAAAATGTTTTTTGTAGTAGCCTGACCTGTCATCTTTCCATCCTAATAGGTCTGACCTCAATTGGATTTTCTGAGAGAGAGTTATGCCAAGTGTAGAAATGTGACTTGTTTATGGGATAAAACAGGAGAGCGAACTTGTACGGCGTGCCATGTGTCACTGGTTCACCTTCAGCCTCTGAAAAAGTTTTCTGAGATAGTACAGTCTGTGTACTACCTTTCGATTTTTACGAAATTTCATTTGGAGCTTCCTATCCCAAGTTATGACCTTTTTTCCAAGGTCACCTGATTTTGACTGAGATCTGGAAGAGGCAGAAACCCTAACTTGTACCGATCATAACTCATAAAGTACAACGAATCTGAGGGTTCCCTTTGGACACAAGGTACCTGGGGATGTTATCTTCGACCTGTAAGCTTTTCAGGCCCTGAACCTTTGCAGAAATGAATTTATAGCGAAAGTTCCACGATGACTGGTTTTTTCTATGTAAAACCCTAACCTTGAAATTGTCGTAAGTAAAGCAAGTGTCGTAAGTGCCATACCTTGTCTTCCTTCAGGTTAGCTCTGATACCATGTTAAAATTCAATATGCTAAGATAGAAAATAGCAGCATTACATTCTATTTCACAATAATAGCATATACAGGATCACTGAAGAAACAACAAGCATAGCATAAACACAAGAGACACAAATTTATCCTGGGAAACCCTCATGGGGTAGAAAACCCAGCAAAGCTTTCCTCAATAAGATGATAAACCAAAATACAAGATGTGCTCCCTCCTTCTAATCCTCCTTAGCAAATATCCCAGACAAGTGCTCCTCTTTTCAAGTGTGTGAGTGTGTCAAATGAGGAACACACCTCCTCTATTTATACACTACTCTGACATATATTTTACACAAGTACATGTAGGCTCGTATTTAACCATTAGGTTAAATACCCTATTATAACTGACCGGGTCGACCCCCACATGGTGGGTCTAATAACCCTAGTTGCCACAACTCCTCGGAGGAATAAACATCTCCGGATACATAATAGAATCACCTCGGAGGGATGGAACATCTCCAGAATAAATAATGTACAAATATAATATTCTTAGAAATTAGAATATTCAACAATTGATAGTCTTCGCTTTGAACTTTCAATGAACAGATGTAGTAAAGAGTTGGAAAAATTTGTGTATGAAATTTTAGAAGTAGGTTCCTTTACCTATCTCCGCTTTAAACTTGTATTCAACATGTGTTGTACCTGACATTATGCTTACTACCTTGTCTATTATGAAGTTTTATTTTCTTGTTTCTCCTTGATTCTGGAATATTTTTTCTTTGTGGTCCGATTTCGTTTTTGATAATTAGATGTCCTCTTGAACTGCATTGATTTTAAAATCATAGAAGGTATGGTGACTAGTCTGAGTGGCTGATTTTCCAATGTTAAATATCACATATGTTTCTCAAGCATATGTTATGTGCATCTTTCTTCCTTGAAGTGGAATCTACTTGTCATTTTGCCACTGCATTACTTGTGGACATTAATGAAATTTGTAAATTCAACAGAAACTATAAATATTCAGCATAACATTGATTGCTATAAATACTCATCATAACATTGAATGCCTGACTCAACACAAAAAACAGATACACAAATCAAACATAATATGATCAAAAGTGTTATCATTGAACTGGTTGTCACTAGTCTGCATTTTGACTAGAGTCCATTCCAAATAGCGATGTCTGAGTATAACAACCCTGTAGCACCTTTTCTTATTTACCATATGGTCTTGAAAAGCGCCCTTTGTTGTCATGGATGTCTCCTCCCTAATTCTTGTCAATCTATTAGCATGCACGATATTTTTATGATCTCACCCCCTTTCTTTTAATATCCATCATATTCTATTAAGTTTTCATAGAGAGGAAAATGGATTCTATTACTAAGAAGTTAAACTAAAGTAATCGAACAGAATGGAAAATGATTATATAAAAAAGGGATGAGACCTCTTTTAATTTTATTTTATTTTCCTTTTTGAATGATGGTATTCATTGAATAAGGGGGGGAAGTGAAGGAGGAAGTGAGGAAAGGTGGCCCAATGGGGAATTTGGGTAAAAGGATTTAATATGATTTGATTACTTTTTCTTTCTGAATTTTACTTTGATAAATAGTAAAGGGGAGGTGTATGGAGAGATATGGTAGGTTCATTAAAGGGGATAGTAATAGAGATCCTCCTTTGTACAATATTGATAAAATGATTGAATGTAAAGGGAGGAAATAATAAAGTTGGTAAAAACTGGTATTTATGAATAACAAAGTGTTAACAATCAAATTAACACCCCTAGTCATGTGACAGAAGAAGCACATTTTTACTATGTGTCTGCAACATGAAGATAGAACATAAGTACATTCAGAGACAAATCCTCTGATCTAAAATCACTTCTCCCATAAATGGAAGGATTAGGTAAAGAAATTAATAACCTAAGGAGACCAATTTCAGTAATTGAACCACTCAAAAAAGGTCCAAAACTAAGCTACACTAATAAAAAAGTGAAAAGAAATGCATTAAAGTGCATTAATTGTGCTTAAAATATGCTAAGTTCTGCAAAAAGCCTAAAAACTATGGAAAAGTGGGTTTTTGAATGAAAAAGATCTAAAATAATGAAAATGAGCAATCCCGAATTAAGAAGAAAAGCTTGAAGGCCCATTTCCCAATGCTATATAAGAAAGGAATTTGGGGCATTGTAAGGTACACAAAGGAAGAACAAAGGCATGCTGAAAATATTCTGAAGGACGAGGAAAAGCTCAATTTCTTCAAAAGCAAGGGTGGAGAAAGGAAATCTCATGGCAATGGAGGAGGGATTCACACCAAGATCCATGGTAAGGATGTACTTATTCATTGTTTTAATATGAAATGATTCAAGTTTGTTCCATTTTAATGTTTGAATGTTGCTTATCTTGCATGATTTAGATTTTTAAATGCCATTAGATCTTAGCTTTGCTTATCTTAATTGATGAATGAATGTAGATCTGATTAATAACTTGTGATAATCATTTTAGTTTGTTGACATAGAGGCTCACCACTTCTTAGTAAAAAAGCATTTGTAGAGTAGACAAGTCCCTACACTATTTGTTGTTATCACAAAGGGATGGGAAAGGAAAGGTTAATGGTAAATGGGGAATGGACATTAATTGATGGGATTTTTTAAAAAAGGGGGCTTTCTTTTATCTTTCTAAAACCATGGACATTGATGATTTCATGCAACCAAGGGCATCGAGGGGTATTTTAAATTTTTGGATTTGGACATGGGGAGATCCATGACAATGGATGCACCTGATGAATTAATAGACCCCGTGAAATTGACCCTTTTTCAACTGACATTATGCAAAAAAATTGACTTGTTGAAACTTCAACTGGCTATCGCAAGAGTCAAAGGCTCACGATTTTGGCAAAACAAAATATAGGTCAGACCAGTATGATGAGATGAACATAATGATGTTGAAAACCTGATATGACATTGCCCAAATGAAAATATGCCAAATCCCCATAAATTGACTCAACCATGACATGGTAATGGTGAAAATGTAACTTGGCAAACTTGCCGAAGGGGTCATATGACAACGGAAATGATGAAATAAGATATGGATGTGAAAAGCACATCGAGATGGACATGATAGAGAAAACAAAATGATCTTGTGAATATGTTTAATTGGTTCGCCTCTAGCGTCATGTTTTTACACTTTGAAATCATGCCGATGTTGAGCATCAATATAGTGCTTCTATGTGTAAGTATTGTACATTGTACTAGTGTTGTAGATACTATCTCAACTTGACAATATGTTATCTTCTAGTATGGATTTCTAGTGATGTTAATAAGTTGTAATGATTCATTATTTTAAGTTGTTTTAGTTTCAACGACTCATTATAGAAGACTCTGTAAGTTAGGTTCCCAAATTCTTAAAGGGTGCTAGCTCAATGGAAGAGCGTCTTCCTTAGATGCAAGAGGTTGGTGGTTCGATTCCTTCGTGCCTTAATTCACTAGTATAAAATGAGAGACGCGTGACAAAAAAAATGACAAAAATCCGCATATCTAAATGACCACTTTTGAGTTGGCGACCACTGGAGGAAAATCAACAGTCATTTATCACGTGACCATAAATGTGGTCATTTATCTTGGTCATTTATAGCTTATCTTGTGGTCATATACTTGATCATATATTTGGTCATTAATTGTGACAATTAATGACCAAATATATGGTCACAATATAAACTATAAATGACCAAACTAAATATGGCCACATGATAAATGACCGCTAATTTTCTAGCAGTGGTCGCCAACTCAAAAGTGCTCATTTCTATGTGGATTTTGGTCATTTTTTTGGTCCCTTATCTCTCATTTTGTACTAGTGTGTGTGTGTGTGTGTGTGTGTGTGTGTGTATGTTTCTTCAAATATTTGCGCACATTTTTCTTTTTATTAATGTGGTGTTAAATTGATATTGTTGCATGTTTTTAAAAGTGAATAATTTGTAAATATGTGGGTTATACTAATTCACCCCCCTCTCAATATCATTAATAATTCCCATAGACTATATGAAGCTGAAAATGAAAATGGAATGTATATTTTGATTTCTGTAAAAAATAACAAGTATATAATTTCTCTGGGTGAAAACAAAATTATTCTAAACATAAACACTTAAGGTCTAACTATAACAGAAAAATCAAAGTTCATATTTAACTTAAGGTTATAACATCCACCAAAATCTAAGAATGATAAAATTACCATACATGATACTTATCCTTGGGACATTAATTATTGCAATGTATTAGTGACTTGTTTGCTAAGTGATTTATACATTATGCATTGCTTGGAGCGTAAAAGTTGTGGAGAAGTAATTTACTTCAACCATTTGAGATAAACTATATAGTAAGTAGCATGTGTAAAGACAAGTAGTGATGTGATTTGGTGAGATAGAAAGAAAAAAAAATCATATAGATTTTTTTATTGATATCTTTAGATTTTTTTACTCATATCTTTAGATTTAATTTGAAGTGTAATTGAATTAGTAACAGTTTCTTCATATTTAATTTAAAATCGAAGTAGAGTTTGGAAATAAAAAATGATTATTATAATATAACAAGAACTGTATGCAACGATTTCCATAACAAAGCATGAAAATAGCAAAGGAGGGAACTAATGCAACAACAATTAAACCATGCAAAATAACATAGAATACAACTACCAACTAAACCAGGATGAAGCACAAACGTATACTATATCCAGTCTCTAATATAGATGTTGATGAATCGAGAGCTAAGAATCAAGCCTCAACAAATTTAAAATATGACAAATGTAAAAGCTCTAAACAATATAATAGAAGACCTAACAAAATTGTGAGAGCTAATTAGCTGTCTTGTTCCCAAACTATGACAATTTTTACGACAATGGCATACAAAGATAAAATAAGACAATATACTTCCTGAAAGCCCCTATCACTCAATTATTTCATCAATTCCTATAAGCAAGCATACATAATGATGCCTGTATTTATGAATATGAGGCAGATAACCATCCCCAGAGGTAAGAGAAAACAAAGATATCTAAACATATATCTTGAATTGACAACAATGAAGGCCATGTGGGGCCAAACATTCCTACTAAATTGACCATTCTCTACCACTGTACTTAATTGATATGTTAGCTATTAATGAAATCAATCTAAATATATAGGCACATGTTTTAAATTCCAAGCGAGAGTTTCCATAGAGTTTCCATCGTAACAGGTGAGCATTGAATAAAAGTATTGTTGAAAGAGATAAATAGCTACATCGATGTGATATAGACAAAACATGCTTGCTCAATATGAGAATACATATTACATTAATAACTCCAACTTGTTACTTTTAAGCCGTTGATAAGTTTATTATGTTCCTCTCCAGAATTGATGTTTTGCAAGTGGTAGTCACATTGGTTGACTAAGGCTCCCAAATGTAAAATGAATGATGGTTTATCGTTCTCTTTCTTATTTAAATTCACATGTTGCTAATAACAATAATGAAAATAACGAAACTACCAGGTCCTAGTGGGATGTTCGATGTTACAACCGTGTTGAAGTAGAAGGGTTTACCTCGCTCAGAGGTCTAGATCCCATTCCCATTCGCCTGGAAATACTCTAGTGGCCCGAGCACCCAATATTCCAAATCCATGCCCTGGAGCTTGGAAATGAATAGATATCATATCAAGAATCTCGTGGAACATCAAAATTCCATGTCTTTCTGGTGATTAAGGTCTATTGGAGCTAGAGACGACCAATATTTTGACATCATTGGCCTCTCTAAAAGAATCCCTTTTTAATGTTAGATTGGGCTATGGTCTAGGTAAAACTCATACGAGTCCCATGATATCACTTCTACGTATAAGATTCACATGAGAATCCTAAAATCATCTCATGCCAGGGGTTTAAAACATTTCCATTGAGCTATGAAGGGTGAACATCTGTAGAGTAATACGTCCTAGGAGTTTTGAACATTTCCATTGGCATTCAAAAGGTGATTACTAGTTTAATAAGTTGCTTCTTCAAATTATCTCATTATGATTGTCAAATATTTCCATGCACTCCGCCCGACTCCCCCCCCATTGATCCCCACCTTCTCGAAATTCTTCAACTGCAAATCATTTTCTAGTAAGAATTAGTCCCTAGAAATAATGGCAGTTGCAGCGCCTCCCATGCAGAATCCATGCATAATGAGAGGACAATCTTTTTTGCAAAGCTCTAGGACAGTGTTAGTGAATAATCCATTGTACTAAGATAATCAAAGGACTAAATTGTGGATTATTGTTCATCAAATTCACAAGAATAAATTTCACGATAGTCATGTGTAATTAGCAGATATATGGAAAAAAATACAAGGATCACAAAACTGGGATGGGATGTTGAATCCACTGCTTCTCTCAGAAATAATCAAATATGGGATATACGTGCAAGCTTGTTATGAAACCTTTAATATAGAGCTCAGGTATAAATTTCATGGGATCTGCAAATATGATCAGAAGAGTCTGATCGGTGAGATAGGCATGGTGAATTGCATTTATCAAGTTACAAAATACATCTATGCAACGTTGGGCATCAATGCTCTTGATTTCATAAAGAATACATGTGAAAGAAATCAATCTAACTGTATTGGTTACATTGTAGTTATAGAGGATGAAAAGGAGATTAAACGACTAGGACACATGGGACATTATGGTGACATTTAGAGGGATAGCTAAGTGCATGGAATGGATGGCTAATATCATGTACAACTTTCAAGGGAAAAGAACACCACGCAGTAAATAAGATTTAACTGCGCAGTAGATGAATATCTTCTTTTTCTTCGCTCCAGACTTCGCTGATCATACAATAGAGAACCCCAAATTTTACTCCATGGAACACTTGCTTCACTAAGAATTAACTTTGTAGATTAACTGCATGGCGGTTAACTGCGCAGATTTCAACTTTTTATTGCGCAGTTGAACTTTGCAGTGATGCGCAGTTAACTTCACAATACCTTACTTTGCAGACTTCACAAATATTTCGTGGATCACTTAAACAAACTTTATCATGAAATATATTTTCTAAGGCATAACAACTAAAACATCTTATGCAAAGTTACTGCTCATAAATATAGAACTTTCACTACAGTGAACAATTTGTAAATCTTGATTTCTTTTACTACGCGTAAATGTAAACAATATTCAAGGAGAAGATGTGCGACTTGCAATACTCAACATTCTTGAGAATGAAACATAAAACTATAGACTTATGTATATTAAAGTAAACTGCGCAACACCTCAATACATGGGAATGAGTTTCTACTTTGATAATTTACTTTCACAGAGCTTGTTCTCTTGATACAAACTTCACAGATCTTCACTTCTACTCTTCTCCTCTTCCCATCTCTCTCTCTGAGTTTTAACTGTCTACTTGTACTTATAGAATTTCATAACAACCGACTTAAGATCACTTCTCTTGGAAGCTACATGATTGAATTAAAAACACTAATTAATTCTTACCTAAGAGTTCTTGACATGCGAACTACTAATGCGGTTACATTAATACAAACTTGACGTGCGTTGGATTGGCTGTGACCTTACTGATAAACTGACATTGCAGACTTTGCGCACTGACACAAAATGACTAACAGGGTTACTGACAGATCCGATGCAGTAGATATGTGATCAACTCATAAATACATATTTTCCAACACTCCCCCTTAATTATGAGCGGATGGGGATCATTAAACAAAAATAAAATATTACAAAATATTTCAGAGCTGAAACATGCTCTGTGTATGACGAAGTTCACTGTGCAGAACTTGTCACTCCCAAACAACTGCACAGATATTGGAATGGGTCATTTGCCAATGGTTTGGTAAAGTTGTTTGCTACCTGATCTCCAGACTTGCAAAATTCTAAACATATTTCTTTTTTATTTATCAATTCTCTGATAAAATGATACCTTGTGTTGATGTGCTTGTTTCTCTTGTGGAACACATGATTCTTTGACAGTGCGATAGCTGAATTGTTGTCGTAGTAAATGATTGTGGGTTCTTGCTGGTTCTGCGACAGATCACTTAACATCCTCTGCATCCAAACGGCTTGACATGTAGCGCTTGTAGCTGCAACATACTCTGCTTCTGCTGAAGAAAGAGTTACTATGGGCAATTTCTTTGAATCCCACGATACAACACTTGTTCCTACATGAAATGTATTTCCAGATGTGTTTTTTCTGTCATCTATGTTGCCTCCATTGTCGATATCAATGTATCCAATGAGTTTGAAATTTTCTGAGGTTGAATACAAAATACCAAAGTATTTTGTTCCACTTACATACCTCAAAATTTTTTTACTTGCTTTCCAATGCGATTCTTTTGGTGAGTCCATGAATCTTGAGATTAAACTGACTCCATACATGATGTCTGGCGTTGTCACTGTTAGATACATAAGGCTGCCAACAAGCCTTTTAAACATCGTAGGATCCACATTAGATCTGTTAAGTCAGTAAATTTTTCTCTATTTTCGATTTATTTCCTTCAGTTTTGGTTTGTTTTTGAATCTACCTCAGTTAAATTTTTTATTTTAAGTTTCAGTTTTAGTCATCTTAGAAACTTTATGGGTGATTGAATAAGTTTTTAGCCCATGCTTTTCAGATTTTATTTGATTTTGGTGATTTTTTATATTGAAAGGGGGTCAATGAGAGTCATATTTTCAAAAGTAGAATCATTAATGTCTCTAGAGAACAGTTAAACTTATTTCTTAAACCAAATAACTGCCAGAACCTCCGACAAATTAGCAAAAAGTTAAAAAAAATGCTAAATTTTGGCATAAAAGTTATTCTTGTAGCGCTACACAAAATTTTAACAAAGGGCGCGCTACAACAATATCGTGGCTTGTGTTTTTTTCAATTTTTGAACCGATTTCAATCAGGATGCAGAATGGGAGTGTCTAATCGCCTTGTGTGAGTGTTTTAACACGTGTTTGCAGCAGTTTGAGCATGATTTGAGTTGGTTGCTAGTCACGAAGTAAAACAAGCTCATCATTGCATGGTATGCGGGATCAGTTACCCAGAAACCAGAAAATCCCGGTTTAGCTATCAAATTTCTCTTGTTACACGCATCATTATAGAACAAGAGTGTTCGTGAAGGAGAGCTCACTGCTAAAATGGTGGATTGTGTTGCTGTGGAGAAGAGACATGTGTGTTTTATCATCAGCGAAAATTAGGGCTTCCGAATTCATTCACCAGCAGTTAAAGAAACGATATGAGGACACCTGTTCTCATAAGAGGAGACCATTGATACCCCAAAACGAAGCTGTAAGCCATGACAGATGAGTAGCTGACAGGTATTCCAATATAAACCCTTATAGCTGGAAAATTTGGGTCTTTTTCGCTGCACAATTATTTGGAAAAATTGGTGGCTGGAAATGAAAAAATAGATCATAAAATGAGCATTTCACCACAGAAATAATGATCTGAAGCTAGTATAAGAAATATGCATGAACAGAGCAGCAGAATAGTCTTAAATTCAAAGTATTCAGTTTGGGAAACGCAAATGACAGTTTGAATGAAAATTTTTATCATTTGCTCTTCTATACATTCAAAATTCTGGAAAGAACATTGAGAGGACTCGCAGATTTATCTGTTATGCTCATTCTTACACAGTAAGTGTGTTATTGGTTTATGAAAATGGTTTAGACATTGTTGAAAGTTATCAGAATTTCATGAAGTCACTTGCTTGGAGAACATATCCACTTAGTTGCGTGGTTGAGAGAAGAGAATATTGAACTTGAAGGTCTGTTCAAGGGTTTGTAGAAAATTTCAAAGGATCCCAAAACATAAGAAATCAGTTTACAAAACACTTCTTGAAACCTAAGACATATTGTGCCTGTTTACTGAAAAGAAGAATATGGGGAAAAGTGGCAAAAGTGGTAAGGTCAACAGGGCTGAACCCACAGACTTAACCTGGATTCAGAAGCTTCCTGACTGTGCAGAACTTTTTCAGCAGGCAGGATGGTTAAAGTTTTTCAAAAAGATTGATGGCTTCGATACACAGGTCACCTACAAGTTTTCTAAAGCACTTAAAAATGATATGGTTATGATGGATGCTCTGAAATTCAAGTTATCTGTGGAATTAATAGTAGAAGCTACTGAGATTAGCAATGAGGGTGAGCATTGGTTCAAAAAATCACCTTTTGAGTTTGAACCCCAAAGGTATTTGTTGCCTAATGTGACTCCTGACTGGAATAAGGGTATCTTCATTCAAAACTTCAGGAAGGAGTGGATTGAAGCCATAAGAATACTTCAAAGTTATGTGACTTGTGAAGGAAGATATTCATTAGTATTTAAATATCATCTCAGGTTCCTTCAACATATGGCAGGAATCTCTAAGATGAATCTGCCCTTCTTTTTCTTTAAAAGCCTGCAGAAAATGTTAAGCAAGATAAAACAGCATGATGACCACACTTCTCAGTCACTTTTTCACCATGGTCTCATTAAGCTAATCATCACCACAGTGTTGCAGCATGAGGGAAGGACTTGGGACTTCTTTTTGTTCTGGTCAGGTGTTCATCCTAAAAGAGAAGATCAACAACCAAAAAGACAGATTGACAAGGGGAAGGTAATGATGCAAAAGATAGGCCACTCAGTCAAACCTATAAGCAAACATGATATTAAAGCTAAGAAGGTGACAAAACAGGTAGCAGAAAAAGGACAGGATGACAGTCACCCCCAAGAAATTCCAGATCACACTAAAAACAAGTTCACACTATTTTAAGATAAAAAGGAATTGCTTGAAAAGAAATCATCACCTGTAGCAGATCCTCAGGATGAAAAGAAAGTTGATATTAAAATAGTTCCTGTAGCTAAAGAAGAAATTCCTATTCGGCCAAGAAGCCCCATTACAATCCTTTCGGATGATGAAGGATACATATTAGAAGAAGAACAACCTGTTTCTGAGATTAAGGTCAAAACTGAATTTGAAGAAGCTCAAGTTTTAGATGGCACAACTATGAAACCTAACAAGAAAATAAATAAGCTGGAAGTGGTGGAATTAGCTTATGTTCGGTACCAAGGCAGAAAACTGAAGATGATGGGAGAGGTAGCTACATTCTGGAGACCTAAAACTAGGTCGAAAAATAAGCTGAGGTTAAACATAAAAAAGTTATTAAACCCTAAATTGAACTCAGATAAAGTGACCATCATAGATGAAGAAGCCATGGAGGATGACCAACCAAAGATAGATAAAATGGAGCCCTGTAAAGAAGAGGAAATTAATTCAGTGAAAGTAGCAGAAGATGAAAACCCAAAGCTCATCATTGAAAACACTTCTGAGAAAATGTTGATAGAAGAAACAGAAATTTTTAAGAAATTTGATATCCCTTGGAAGCCTAATGAAGAGCAAGATTCTGCAATGGAGAAAATGGTTAATTCTGACAGGGAAGATCTATAGAAGACTGTCAAACAATACAAGCACCAAATGAATTACATGCAGGAAGTTAATGATGGTTTAATGATGGCAAATAGAAGATTAAGAGAGGATCTTCAGGATGTTCATGATAATTTTCAGGAATTAGTGGTTGATGCAAAGGAAGCACTCAGAAGAAAAAGGGCTTCTGACAAGCACTGTTCAGAGCTCGAAAAGACAGTTGAAACTCTACAACAGGAAAATGAACACCTTCAGAAAAAGATAGCTGAGCTGGAAAAGAAGCATAAAAGAATAAAGAGAAGGTCCTCAAGTCAAGATGGTATATCTCTTCTTGTGGAGGCAGCGAAGGAGATATGAGGCAGTTACTAGTTAGGAGTTATTCTAGACAAACATTTTGTTTTAGTTAAAGAATTTGTTATTTTTAGCAGACTTGTAATTTTGTAAAAATGTAAATTTTACTTTATCTGACCTAGTAATTCGATGGAGAGTTAGGAGGAAAAACCTAACTGCTTTTTGGAAGAGAAACTATTTAGAAGGAGAAGAAAAACATTGTAAGGGTTCTGATTTTGGAGAGCATCAGGAGGTCTGCTAGTTGCTTGTACTTTCAGACTTGTTCAGTGATAGGTACTGTAAACTCTTATATGCATTTATTGACGAAACTATGAATATATGACTCTTTACCCCACATTTGATCTGTGTTGGCTTCATTTTGAACTTATTTAGTTTCATGAATGACAAATTCATTGCTGGTTGATATGTAATTTCTAGTGGTGCTTGTCCTTTATGTGTGAACTTCATTACAGTCTTTTGTTGGATTCCTGTGATATATATGCATCTTCATCGATATATGTATATGATTTAGTTTTTACTTATCTGCTGAATGTATTCCCTTTATGCTCTTGAAGTTTATGACCAAAAACATATAAAACAAAACCCTAAACCCTAGTTTGAATTGAATTTTACTCTTGAGATTGTGTTGGCTTGTTACCCTAGCCTTAGTAACAATTTTTGACACAAACAGGATCCATCATCATCCTTGCTCAATTTCAAACATGTTATCACTGGTGTTGGAGTTGTCTTACAGTTTAACATCTTAAATTTGTTCAAGACATCACTTGCATACTTTGAATGGGATATAAATATGCCCTTTTTAGTCTGTTGGACTTCAATGCCTAGAAAATACTTCATAAGCCCCAAATTAGTCATTTCAAATTCACTTTCCATGACTGATCTAAATTCTTCTATTCCAAAATCACCAGTAAATATTAAATCATCTACCTATAGGCAGAAAATTAGCTTATTACCTTGCTTGTTGATTTTTGTCTACAACATTGGCCCACATTCACTTCTGTGAATCCAGTCTGAATGACGTAAGAGTTAATGTGACTGTACCAAGCTCTAGGAGCTTGCTTCAAACCATAGAGCGCCTTTTTCAGCTTGTATACTTTGTGTCCTTGTCCTCGAACTTCATAGCCTTGTGGTTGTTCCACATATACTTCTTCCTCCAAATACCCCTTTAAAAATGCAGACTTGACATCCATTTGATAAACAGGCCATGACTTATGTGCTGCGATGGCCAAAACTATTCTGATAGTGTGCATTCGTGCTACAGGTGCAAAAGTTTCATTGATGTCTATGCCAGGCTGTTGAGTGAATCCTCTTGCTACCAATCTTGCTTTGGGCTTTTGCACATTTCCATCAGCATCTTCCTTGGTCTTATAAATCCATTTCATGCTTATGACATCCTTGTCCTTAGGAACATCAACTAGTTCCCATGTTTTATTCTTCTCAATGCATTCTATTTCTTCATCCATGGCTTGTGCCCAGACTTTATCTTCAACAACTTTTTCAAATGTTATAGGATCATTAACTTGAGAAAATAATTAAAAAACTGAGAATGAATTAGGTGTACTGATCTCATATATCTCACACAGACTTCTTGTCCTTGGCGGAGTTGCTGGTGTCGAACTATGCAAACTACTTGATGGAGTTTGCTACGCACTTGGTGTTTGTTGGAGTTGGTTGCAATGCAATTTCTGTCAGAGTTCCTTGTGCTGGAACATGCTGTGCAATCCTAGGAGTAGATAGAGATTCGCAGTTCTGATTCACATGCGGTGTCTCAACCACATCTTCTGTGATGTCATCATGTTCAACATGTGACACAATTTTGACATTCTTCTCTACGGTTCCATCCCATGCTTCATTTTTGACAAATTGAACATCGCGACTAATAATAAATTTTCTTGCAACGGGATCATACAACTTGTATGCTTTTGTGTCTTCAGAATACCAATAAAAATGCATTTTTGTCCTTTATTGTCTAATTTCCTTCTTAGTTGATCAGGAACATGTGTGTATGCTACACAACCAAAAACTTTTAGATGCAAAACACTATGTTTCATACCTGTCCAAGCTTCCTGTGGAACTTTGTTCTTCACGCTTTTCGTCGAACATCGATTCATGACATATACAGCAATTTCTACTGCTTCAACCTAGTTTTCATTTGACAGATGCATGGATGCCAACATAATGCGCGCCATCACCATAATAGTTTTGTTTTTCCTCTCTGTGATACCATTCTACTGCGGTGAATACCGCGCAGTGAATTGCTTCTGTATGCCGTGATTTTTACAAAAAATTAAGAAATCATTTGAAACATACTCACCACCTCTGTCTGGTCTTAAGATCTTAATGCTGTACTGCTTTGCTTCTCCACAAATGCCTTGAACTGCTAAAATAAATAAACGCATCAAATTTATGTTCTAGAAAATAGAACCATGTTTTTCTTGTGAAATCACCTATAAATGTGAGAAGATAAGTGCATCCTCCCATGGAGGGTGTTTTCATCGGTCCACAAATATCAGAGTGCACAATTTCAAGTGGTGTGTGAGCTCTGTATGACTTTCCAACTAGAAAAGTCTCTCTATGTTGTTTTCCAAAAATATAGCCTTCACAAATTCTCTCTGGCTTTTCAATCAGTGGCAATCCTTTCACCATGTCCTTCATGTGCAGTAGCTTCATCCCACCAGAATTCAGATGTCCAAATATGAAGTGCCATAACCAAGTTTCATCCTGAATTTTTGTTTGGAACGCAGCTTGCATTGCGCTGTCTTTTTCTTCCTTGTCGCAATGAATGTATGGTCCTTTGCTTTTTGTTTTGAACATAGATATAGAATTTTCATTCTGACTTTCATGAACAACTTGAGTTGTTTTTCCTTTTATGTTTGGCCTTATCCTCAAAGGAAACAAGCGATTTCTTGTCATCTGCAATTCAGAAATTAACTGATTGCTTGGATATATGTCTTTGATCACACAATGCTTTCCTATCATGTGAACTCTGTAACCTTTTTCCATCAACTATCCAATTCTCATCAAATTATGATTCAAACCTTGAAAACAATAAACATCAGGCATAAATTTCTGCTCCCCCTATTTTGTTAGAATATCAACAGTACCCTTAACCAAAACAGTAACTTGAATATTATTTCCAAGTGTGACATCAGTTTGAACTGATTTATCTATACTAGAAAATAGATTTAAACTACCAGTCATATGATTGCTACAGCCTGAGTCTAAATACCATATGTCATTTGGACTTTCTTGGACAACATTGCATTCAAGTGGCGATGCACATGCTAAGAACAATGAGTTGTTCGTGGTGCTGGTGTTCCTTGACTATGTTTGGCCTTGCTTTCCTTGGTCATACTGCTTCTTCTTGCATTCATATGCAAAGTGTCCATACTTCTTATAGTAATGACATTGAATTTTTGATTTATCATACCTTTTCCCACTTGGCTGACTGGGCATCTGATTCTGACCTCTTCCAGCAACATGTGCAGGACTGCTGCTGTGACCTCCTCTGAAAGAAATTCTTCCTCTTCCTCTAGAGTTGGATCTTCCTCTACCTCTTCCACGACTTATGGATGACTGTGCTGCGAATGCACCTTCCAGCGATGTATCTAAACCGCTGATTCTATGTTCATGATTGAGTAATGAGGCTTGCAATGCATCAATAGTAAATTGGGATAGATCTTTGTTTTATTCCGGGGTTACAACTAAAGATTCAAATTTCTTTGGAAGAACTCTAAGAACTTTTTCAACAACTCTTTGGTAACCTAGATTTTCTCCATGAGACTTTATTTGATTAACCGGACCAATAACACAAGTATAGAATGAGTGTACTGACTCTGTATCTTTCATTGACAGAGATCCAAAATCTCTTCTAAGAATTTGTAGTTTTGCAGTCTTTACCTTGTTCAAGCCTTGATAGGAAGTTTCCAGTGTGTCCCACACTTCCTTTGCTGACTACGTTGATGCTACTCTTGGGAGTATGGATTCATGTGTCGCTTGATGTATGTGGAACAATGCCTTTCCATCTTTCTTTCTTTGTTCCTTCAGGACATCCTTCTCATCTTGTGTGAGATTGTTATATGCTGCCATATCTGCTGGTTCCGCATAACCATTTTGGACTATTTCCCATACATCTTGACCTCTAAACAAAGCTTTCATAGTTAGAGACTAATATTCATAATTTTTTCCTGAAACGATTGGAGTTTGAAAATTACCAGAAGTGGAAGCCATGGCTTTTCCCCTATAGATATAATTGCTACTTTCCGTAAACCTCGCTCTGATACCAGATCAAGGTAAAAGAACACAGTGTAGTAAATAAGATTTAACTGCGCAATAGATGAATATCTTCTTTTTCTTCACTTCGGACTTCGCTGATCATACAATAGAGAACCCCAAATTTTACTCCATGGAACACTTGCCTCACTAAGAATTAACTTCGCAAATTAACTGCGTGGCGATTAACTGCATGGTGGTTAACTGTGTAGATTTCAACTTTTTACTGCACAATTGAACTTTGCAGTGATGCGCAGTTAACTTCACAATACTTTACTTTGTGGACTTCACAAACACTTCCTGGATCACTTAAAAAAACTTTATCATGAAATATATTTTCTAAGGCATAA
The DNA here is from genome assembly GCA_027924585.1 of Larix kaempferi. Taxonomy (NCBI): domain Eukaryota; kingdom Viridiplantae; phylum Streptophyta; class Pinopsida; order Pinales; family Pinaceae; genus Larix; species Larix kaempferi. The sequence goes on along the minus strand of BSBM01000096.1, from coordinate 21,295,736 downwards.
CAACTAAAACATCTTACATGAAGTTACTCCTCATAAATATAGAACTTTCACTGTGGTGAACAATTTGTAAATCTTGATTTCTTTTACTACGTGTAAATATAAACAATATTCAAGGAGAAGATGCGAGACTTGCAATATTCAACATTCTTGAGAATGAAACATAAAACTATAGACTTATGTATATTACCAAAGTAAACTGCGCAACACCTCAATACATGGAAATGAGTTTCTACTTTGATAATTTACTTTCACAGAGATTGGGATCTTGATACAAACTTCACGGATCTTCACTTCTACTCTTCTCCTCTTCACATATCTCTCTCTAAGTTTTAACTGTCTACTTCTACTTATAGAATTTCATAACAACCGACTTAAGATCACTTCTCTTGGAAGCTACAGGATTGCATTAAACATTGTAATTAATTCTTACCTAAGAGTTCTTGATATCCGAACCACTAACGCGGTTACATTAATACAAACTTGACGTGCACCGGATTGGCTGTGAACTTACTGACAGAATGACATTGCAGACTCTACGCACTCACACAAAACGACTGACAGATTGATTGATAGATCCGACACAGTAGATACATGATCAGCTCATAAATAGATATTTTCCAACAAACTTAACTCCCACTCATTTCAGGCCAGAGCCCACAAACCAAGTTTGGTGTACTTCACACAACCAACCCTCGTATACATTGCAAATCAACCATGGTGTACTCGCAAATCAATTCAGAACAACACCATCGCGTACAACCCTGGAATTCATTACAGCTGACGCATTAAGGGGAACAATTGTTGAGCAAAATCGCGTAGGATAAAAGACAACCAAAACACCTCGCTTTTGGGGTGATTTTGGGATAAAAACTAGTTAAATTTCTTGCTAAAAATTGTTATTTTCGTACTTTTGTAATTTCAGTAATTGGGATTGTCGGTTATAGACTAATTACCCAATTTTAAAATTACCGAGATTGATTTTGGCAAGAAATGCTCTGCCGAATTCCAACGAGTTGGGGACATTTTAGTTAGCCCTTATACAACTCGGACCAAAACCCCCACTCCAAATTACAAGGAATTTTTATCAAAGCTAAATTTTGCACAACCTAGCAAATACAAAAAATCAAAAGAATACGACCAAACTAATATGTAGAAAATTAAAACATTATGTTAGATACCTAATAAATATTCATATTTATTTTGAAGTTTAATTGAATTATTAAGACTTCAAATTTAATTTATGTAAAAATAAAACTTAACCATCTATAATGTATAATCTAATAATTTTTAATATTTTAACATTTAGTAAAATGGTAGATTTCCACTTTTAGACAAGAGATGATAGTATACAATGTATTCCACAAATCTCTTTACAATTTATGGCTATATACATATATAAAATTAAAATATTTAACGTTAAAAAAATTGAAAGAGGATCCAATTAAAAAAAAAACTATTATTTATGTCATAACTTATTTCCTAAGTAGCCATGGTACCGGTACCGAGGGTTGGGCATGCGTACCAGTACCGGGTACCCATACTGCCATACCCGGTACAGGAACGGGTACTCCTGGGAGTACTCAAGAAGTATCCGGTATCTTGCCCAAGTACCCAGTACTTTCCACTGTCCACTTGGGTACTGGTACTCCAAAAAAGGCAAAGTACCCTAATTTGGGGTACTTCGGGGGTACTTCTGACCCATAAATCTTAGCTTGTGGACTTCAAAATCCAAATTTTTTTAAAGTTTTGAAGTGAAGAGGGGGTAGGGTATGGTGGGGCCCTCTCCTAAAGATGTCCAAGTGTGCATCCAATTAGTGCAATGACTTCCACAACATGAATAAACACATTATCTCAATCTGCTATTACACAATTTCTGAATAGCAATAGACATACTTACGTAGTTACGTTGTTCTAAAATAAATTAGGACCCTAACAATATCTGAGAAGTTACAGGGTAGACATTTACATATGATTTATGAAGCCCTCTCCCTGCTTAAAATCTATTAGAAAGTGTCTAGAAATGGGAAAGTAGAGGGAAAGCAATCCCTACAAACTATAGTGTGCAAACATTTTAAACATCAAAAGCTGTTGTCCAAAGAATTAGAGATCATGAAAGGAAATCCAAAACCAGTGAGCTATGGGCCATTGTTAGAAGAAACTAATCCAATTCAAATCAAAGAAGAGATGACCTGGAAGCTGGAAGTATTGTTGCCAATCTTTATCTATATAATAAACCCAAGGATGGTCGCAGGATCTAAGCCAAGTTAATAGAAAATAAATAGCATAAATCCTGTCAACATTAATCTTTGGTAAGCTATATATAGTTAATTTGTAGCTTCTGAAAGATGAACAAGATGAAAATTACCCGACGGACTGAGAATAAGAAGAAGAAAAAGGGTCCACAAAGATGGCAAATAGGCAAGATATTACAAAGAACTAATTCCACTGCTTCACCATTTTATAATGGGGGTTGATAACAGATGGCAGATAATTGCTCCATCCAACAAGTTTCCAATCAATAATTTTGGCTCCACTGAAAAATGCATTCTTCTTCTGATAAAAAAAATACTTTTAATAATTAGCATAACACCAAGGATAGCTAGATTTAAAATTATAACAGTTGATGATAAGATAAAATTTAATGTTATAGCTAGATTTAAAATTATAACTTCTCATGATAAAAGAAAATTTAATGTTATTCATGTAAAAGTATGATACAAGAAAATATAAAGTGTAATCTACACATTTTAGCTAACATGGTCTGTTGAAAACGAAAGGTATCCCTCCATAATTAAAATAACTTAAAGGTGAAATTTCTTACAGATGGTATCTATTATATAATATAATTTATAAACTTGAAAATTATATATATATATATATATATACAGTACCTCGACGTACCCAAGTACTCTGTTTCAAAAAGTGGTGTACTCGTACCCGTCCTAGTACCTAAGTACCGTGGCAACTTAGCTTATTTCTGCAATCAATCAGAGCATTATATGGGGAATTGGGGATGTTGTTTTTTTGGAATCACTCTCTGATTTGATCTCGAGTGACATAATTGTTCCGAAAACACATTTAGATAGTGCCTTAAGGAAGCAATAAATATGTCAATATGAACATTGAGAGGCTCGTGTTAAATGTCATAAATAAGTTATGAACAAGTTATATGTTATTTGTACTTTGTTGTAATCACCTGTTGTCTATGCCTTATCTACTTATTATCATCAGCCGTTTTCTAGTTAAACAGGTTGTATGCCCTCATTATACGAGTGATCCATGCATAAACTACCAGCTATTTTTGATATTCTTCTTTTTATTATAATTGTTTAATTTTAAACCATGCCCAAACAATACATTTTTCCCATCCACCTATTAATCTAAGAAAAACATAAACATAAATTCTAATCCACCCCCAATTCTATAGATTCTAATCCACCCTAATTCTAAGATATAAACACTTCTCCATATAAACTCCATGACATCATAATAATAATCCAAGAATTACTAACTAGAAGTACATATAATTTTTGTAACATACTGTGCGCCGGCAACTATTGTAAGAAGTACAAAGGTGGGAAACCATATTGTTATCAATGACAAAACTGCAAGCCCCACAATAGGTGGAGCATTAATCAACAAGAATTGTAACCATCCAATCGCGTGAAGTGTGTTGGACTGATGAGATGGGTATAAATTTCTCTCCCACTGCATCCATTCTTCCTGAACCTTGTAATTCTCTTCCTGCGCTTTCATCCATTCTGCCTGAACCTTGTAATTCCCTTCCTGCGCTTTCATCTCCGATATCCGTTTTCTGAGAACTATCATGTTAGCGTCCACAATGCTCCAACTGCCTGCAGAAACGAGCATTAAAAGAATTGAGTGCAACACATCATCGACAATATTTATGGGTGCCAAACGTTATGTGATTAGAAATCTTTTAAATGAGAGATCTATACCTGAATCAAACTGGCGATCTGATCTAGAGTTAGCAGCTCTGATAACTCTTTTCCTTCTGTTCAACATTGTATGACGGCTAGAGCTTCTTCCTATCTCTGACTGATCTATTTTACAGTAAACTTTGGGCGCTACAACTGCACTTCTCAATTCCATCGATTATCTATAACAAGTATTTACTTCGAAGTTCGAACAATGGTGAGCTCGTGCTCCTCGGCTCTGCAAAATGATGACGGGCAATTGCAAAGTAAACTTCAGTTAGGTGGGAAGGGCCGAATACAAGAATCTATTGCCTAATTAGGTATCCAACCAACAAGCTGTTGGTTGGGTTGAAGAGGAAGCTGGTATTTATAGAATTTCTTTACCGGGAAACGGACTCTCATTGTTGTATTGTTTGAGATGCAAGCATGGCCTCTCCGCGTTACGCCGAGACGCGGTCGGACATCATGTAGGCAAGAACATGGCCATCTGAGCCATGTGATTATCAATAATTCATTCCTAAAATGAAGAGAATCCGAGAAAATCCACATAGAACCCTAACAATTCCATGAAGCGAAAGTTCTGTGCACGTCTAGCTTTTTTATAAAAGTATTGAGTTGTCAAACATGTGTGTTTTACGGCTTTCAATAAACAGCCCATCTATCAAACTGTGTATTAAAATATGTTGTCACATCCATAAGAATCAACCCTGAAACCTCTAATGTCTTCGAATTAGATGGCGTTGCACATGGGCCTCATTAGACCAAGTCTTCTAATCTTATATTGTTCAGATTTAAGTTAAACCTGTACTGTTTTGTAAAATATAATTATAGTAAGTCAATAATATATTGTTTAGATTTAAATAAACGTGTACTCTTTTGTAAAATATAATTATAGTAAGTCACAACCATATGTAGCATTATTTCACGAAACCACGTGTTCTAGTTCAAAAGCGATTGATGTCCTGTAAACATTTTTTAAAAATTGGCGCACTAGATGCATGTGGATTATTGGGAGACTGCCTGGAATTCCAGATTTCATGCAATTTCGTCTTCGTTTATCTCCGCAGCTGTTATTGTGGAAGGGGTAGGGGGACGTCCTACAAAATTATTCCACAAGTACGCTTCACATAGAAAGTGAGTATGGTGAGTGGATAAACCTAATGGAACAAAATCAACTACTCTAAAAGAATGGAACAAAAGCAACTACTCTAAAAGATTTGGTTGAAGCTAGAATGTCACACTATCATCTAACTTATTTAAGGAATTAGAAGGTCGAAACATAGAAGAACACTTAAGAGTCATTCGACACTTTCCCATATTATTTGATTTGATGAAGACATGAATGGTATCCTGGAGGCTATTGTCACAAAGGAGGAGTTGCACGGTGTCATGAATTCCTTAAAAAGGTTAAAAAGTCTAGGGCCTCATTGCTATACAATGGAATTTTATCTCAATTTTCATCTCTAAGGTAATCATGAATAGGATCAAATAGACAGATCCATGATGTTGTGGGAGCAGCTCGGGAAGGCATACATTCCATTAAGGTAAAAAAAATACCTGCTACTTTTTTAAAAATTGATTTGTCAAAAGCTTATGACAAAGTTAATTGGATTTTTATCACACTCTTCTTCTGCATATGAGGATGGAATTAAAAACAGTCAATTGGATGTTGGGTTGTGTATTCTCTACCACTTTTGTTATGCTTATAAATGGAACTCCTTCAGGTTTCTTTGGAGCCTCTGGAGGGTTGTGACAAGGCTATTCCCTTTCGCCATGTTTGTTCCTATTGATTGTTGAAGGGTTAAGCATATTAATTGCAGTGGCCAAGACTACAAGTAGAATAAGAGGAATAAAAGTGGTGGACCAAATCACAATGACTCATCTTTCAGTTTCTCATGGAAGATATTCTGATTTTTGGCGAGAGAATTGTTCATGAATTGAAGTTCATGAAGGAGGAAGTGGATACTTATTGTCTTGCAACAAGTATGGAATTGAATCAAACAAAGTCTCGATTATTTTTTAATACAATTAACATAGAAACTTAGCGAATGATATCTCCCAACTATTTTCTTTTACAACAGGGGAGCTTGAAAAAGGATTCAAATATCTTGGGTATTATCTAAAATCAAATGATTATAGAATCTGTGACTGGATGTGGCTATACAAAAAATTGAAGTCAAAACTTCTTGTTGGTTCTTTTGATGGCTTTCTCAGAGGAGAATGATTCTTATAAAATCTATACTCGGGAGTATACCTATCTATTGGTTATGTTGAAGAATGTAACTTCCAAAGATATTCTTACTTGTATTATTTGTCTCATTTGTATTATTTGCATTGTACACCCTATGGGGATTATTATTGATGTAATTGATTATGTAAAAGTCATTGAAAGAGTCAATGTAAACCCTAACTGTTAGGTCGGCTTGGAAATAATGTGAAGAAACCATTTCCAAGTAGCGACAACAAAGAAAATGAGATTTTGGAACTTATACATTCAGATGTTTACGGGCCTATGTCATTCAACTCATTAAGCAGGTATGCCTACTATGTTTCCTTTATTGATGATTATTCAAGAAAAACATGGATCTATTTCTTAAAATCCAAAGATGAAGTATTTAGCAATTCAAGGAGTTTAAAGCCCTTGTGGAAAATCAAACTGGAAAGAAAATAAAAGTACTAAGAACAGATAATGGAGGTGAATTTACTTCAGGAGAATTTAAATAATTATGTAAAGACTCGAGGATTAAGAGGGAGATGAGCACTCCCTATAATCCAAAAATAAATGGGACTACAAAACGAAAGAATAGAACAATTATGGAAGCAGTGAAGGCCATGATCCATGATTTAGACCTTCTTATGCACTTATGGGCAGAAGCTGCAAGGACAGCCATATATGTTCAAAATAGGACTCCTCATAGAGTTCTTGAGAACAAGACACCAAAAGAAATATTTACAAGAGACAAATCAGAAGTTCGCCATCTCAAAATATTTGGCTGCCCAATATTCATTCATTTTCCAAAAGAGAAGAGGACCAAGTTGGATCCCTTAGGAAAGAAATGAATCTTCGTCGGTTATAATGATTCATCAAAGGCTTACAAAATACACATAGTAGGCTTCAAGAAGATCGAGACCAACCGAGATGTAACCTTTGATGAAGACACAACTTTTAGCAGGTCAAGGAAGATTCACTCAAATGAAGAGCATGATGAAGAACCTGAGACTCCCAAGGTTAGAGATACAATAATGGAAGAATAGGTTCCAGAAGAGCTCGAGGATCATAATATGACAGATCCATAGAGACCTGTAGATCCACTGAAAGAAGTGAACTCACATAAAAGAAAACCATCTTGGGCACAAGAGCTTATCCAGGATGCAGAAAAGTATGGTGCTCTAGAAGGAAGAAAGAGACCTCGGAATTTCTCGAGCTATATGGAAATGTTAAGTGACATCATTGATGTTGAACCTTCCAATTATGAAGAGGCTGTTGAATAGAAAGTCTGGAAGGATGCTATGATTTAGGAGTATCAGTCGATCATGAAGAATGATGTCTAGGAGGTAGTTCCAAGACCAAAAGGGAAGTCAATTGTGTCTTCCAAATGGATCTACAAGATTAAACATGCGATAGATGGAAGTGTCGATAAATACAAGGCAAGATTTGTGGCTAGATGTTTCTCCCAGAAAGAAGGTATTGGTTATGAGAAGACATTTTCTCCAGTAGTGAGATACACTTCAATCAGGTCTGTACTTGCTAATGCCAAAGTGATGAATTGGAAGGTACATCAGATGGATGTGAAGATTTCCTTCCTAAATGGCATAGTGGAAGAGGAAGTGTATGTGGATCAGCCATTAGGATTCGAGACACATGACATGAAAATTCATGTGTGCAGATTAAATAAGGCCTTGTAGGAATTGAAACAGGCACCCAGGACATGGTATGACAGTATAGATGGGTTTCTGACGAGCTTAAGCTTTACCAAGACTAAAGCGGATTCCAACCTTTACTACAAGGTTGAGGAACAAAATCCTGTGATTCTATTGTTATATGTAGATGACTTGTTTTTGACAGGTGAAGAGAAGCTCATAGCAGAGACAACGAAGAAGCTTGCAGCTGAGTTCGAGATGAAATACCTAGGCACGATGCATTACTTCTTAGGTCTTGAGGTATGGGAAAATCCAGAGGAATTTTTCCTAGGTCAAGGAAATTAGTATTCAGTAGGGATCCCAAAGAGATTCAAGATGATGGATAGTAAGGACATGACCACACTCATGGAATCAAATATGAAGTTGGTGAGTGATACTACAAAACTGGTAGATACCACGATGTATAGGCAGATGATTGGTTCATTGATGTATTTGATGAATACTAGGCCAGAATTATGCTTTGCGGTGAACACTCTTAGTCAATTTATGGTAGAGTCAAGACATGTTCACTTGGTTGCGGCAAAGCATGTGCTGAGGTACTTGAAGGGTACGGTTGATTATGGCCTCATATATGCATCGGATCATAAGGTTAGCCTGCAAGTTTATGCTGATGTGGATTGGGATAGGAGTGTCACAGATAGAACGAGCACATTAGGATGCTACTTCAGTTTGGGATAAGGTATGATCTCATGGTTCAATAGGAAGTAGACGAGTGTGGCACTCAATACATCCAAGGCCAAGTATATGGAAGCTTTTTTGGCAAGCTACAAGGAAGTGTGGCTTCGAAAGTTGTTATCATGACTGTTTGATCTCGAGTTGGAGAGGACTTGTATCTTTTGTAACAACCAGAGTTGTGTGAATTTGTCAGATAACCCTATGTTCCATGACAAGTCGAAGCAGATTGAGATCATGTATCACTATATTTGCTATATGGTGCAAAAGGGAGAAGTGAAGCTCTAGTATATAGTAACAAAGGATCATATAGCAGATGTTTTGACCAAGCCTTTGTCGAGAGGGAAGTTTGAATACTTTAGGGACAAGCTTGGAGTGGTTCCTATCAAGAGGGAGCGATGAGCTTGGTTGAGGTAGTAGGTAGTCATGGGTCATGTGACATAATTGAGTATCCTAGGATACGAGAGGATCTGGATGAGTGGTGAGGTAATGTAGGTGGTTGCGGTGTGAAACGCAATGGACACTCTTAGGCTGGACTCACCGAATGGCTTGCTCAATTCATGGATGAGGATAGTTGCATATGGTATGAAAGAGGACCATCTCTGCAGAAAATCCTAGATTTGATCTAGGTCACATCTTGTATGAAAAAGGAATGGCACTGTGGTGGAAAATCCTAGATTTGATCTAGTTCACATCTAGTATGAAAAATGACTGGCACTGTGGTGGAAAATCCTAGATTTGATCTAGGTCACATACTGTATGAAAAAGGATTGGCAATATGGAAAGTCCTAGAATGATGCTTCTGGTCTTCCTACCTACGGAAGATCATTCGCAGATCCTGTAATGATGCTCTTGGTTTGCTTAGTTGCGGGAGATCATTTGTAGTGGAAAAATCCTAGACTCGGTCTAGGTTACCGTTCCAACATGAAAGAGGTTTGGATATTTGGTGAACAGTCCTGGAATGATGCTTCTAGTCTTCCTAGCTGCGGAAGATCATTCGCAGGTCTTGAAATGATGCTCTTGGTTTGCTTAGCTGTGAGAGATCATTTACAGTGGGAAAGTCCTAGACTCAGTCTAGGTCACATCTAACATGAAAGAGGGTTGGCTTTGTGTGTGAAAACCCTAGACATGGTCTAGGTCCTATCCATCATGAAAATGTTAAGATTCAATATGCTAAGACAGAGAATATCAGTATTACATTCCATTTCACAACAATAGCATATACAGGATCACTGAAAGAACAACAAGCACAACATAAACATAAGAGACACAAATTTATCCTGCGAAACCCTCATGGGGTAGAAAACCCAACAAAGCTTCCTCAATATAGATGACCAACAAATACAAAGATGTAATCCACAAACATGAGATCCTTCTCCTCCATAGCAGATCTCTCTCTCACCTATGCTCCAATCACAAGTGAGTGAATGTGTGTTAAATGAAGAACACACATCCTCTATTTATACACAATTCCAACTTGACTTTTACACTAGCTAGGTTGGCCCCAACTTAACTACTTAACATAATGTGATAGGGCCGACCCCACTAAGGTGGTCTAATAACCCTTTTACCCACATGACTCATATAGGGACGACCACCACAAGTGAAGTCTAATAAACCAAGTTACAACATTCTCCATGGAGGAATAAAACATCTCCGGATATACAACAAGGTCTTCACGGAGGAATGAAAAATCTCTAGAATAATAAAGTACAAATATAATATTCTTAGAAGTTACAATATCTCAACACTCCCCCTTAATGAGAAGGATATTATAACAACATCTACAGGAGCAAGGAGTCATCAACTACATGATACATGATACATCTATAAATCATTGGAATCTTTCTTTATACATCATCAGTAACTCAAGCAATTACTGGAACATCTTCAATACTGGAACATCAACATCTTCAGTAGTGAATATTCATCTTCTGCAGCAGTTGAACAGCTACAGCAACATCAACATTTGGATCCTCACGATCAATAGCTTCGTCATCTAGATCATCACGATCAACATCATCGTCATCTACATCATCACGATCAACAACCTCATCATCTAGATAATCATGATCAACAACATCATCCTCTAGATCATCACGATCAACAACATCGTCATCTAGATCATCACGATCAACAACATCATCATCTAGATCATCATGATCAATAGCATCGTCATCTAGATCATCACGATCAACAACATCATCATCTAGATCATCATGATCAACAACATCGTCATCTATATCATCACGATCAACAACATCTTCATCTAGATCATCACGATCAACATCATCGTCATCTACATCATCACGATCAATATCATCGTCATCTAGATCATCACGATCAACAACATCGTCATCTAGATCATCACGATCAATGAAATCATCATCCAGATGATCATGATCAACAACATCGTCATCTAGATCATCACGATCAACAACATCGTCATCTAGATCATCACAATCAACAACATCGTAGCAACATACCTTGCAATACATATGATCCATTTAAGACACCATAGCATGTCTAGGGACGATGTAGTCCAATCGTAAACTTAGACAAAGTCTAAGGACCACTTTTTCGAAGACATATGTCTACGGATCAATTCAGGGACCAAGGTCCAGGGATGATACAATCCCCTCTCATCCACTAGGGACCACTTCTCAGAGACATCTATCTACGGATCTATTCAGGGACCAAAGTCCTAGGATGATACAATCCTCTCGTCCACTAGGGACCACTTCTCGGAGACATCTGTCTACCGATCTATTTAGGGACCAAATTCCTGGGATGATACAATCCTTTCGTCCACTAGGGACCACTTCTCGAAGACATCTGTCTACGAATTTATTTAGGGACCAAAGTCCTGGGATGATACAATCCTCTCATCCACTGGGGACCACTTCTCAAAGACATATGTCTACGGATCTGTTCAGGGACCAAGGTTCTAGGATGATACAATCCTCTCGTCCACTGGGGACCACTTCTCGAAGACAACTATCTACGGATTTGTTCAGGGACTTAAGTCTAGGGATGATACAATCTCTTCTCATCCACTAGGGACCATTTCTCGAAGACATCTGTCTATGGATATGTTCAGGGACCTAAGCCCAAGGATGATACAATCCCTTCTCATCCACTAGGGACCATTTCTTGAAGACATATGTCTACGGATCTGTTCATGGACCTAAGTCTAGGGATGATACAATCCCTCCTCGTCCACTAGGGACCACTTCTCGAAGACAACTGTCTACGGATCTGTTCAGGGACAGAAGTACGGGGATGATACAATCCCCTCTTCAACTTAGACCAAGTCTTAGGACAACTTATCAACCTTATTGTTGATATCATTAAACTCATCATTGGGACAGGTAACCCCATCATCGACCTCATCATCGGAACAGGTAACCTCATCATCGATACATGTATCCTCATCATCGATACAAGTATCCACATCATCAATACAAGTATCATCATCATCGATACAAGTATCCACATCATCAATACATGTATCCTCATCATCAATACAAGTATCCACATCATCTATACAGTATCCTCATCATCGATACAGTATCCTCATCATCGAACTTACCATCTATATAGGAAATCTCATCATTGATACATGTATCCACATCAATAATAATGTCCAAATATCATCATCGACCATATCACTCCCCCTTTCGATGAGGGTCCTTCTGAACTACACCAAGCTTGTCTCGAAAATACTCAAACTTTACCCGAGATAGAGGTTTGGTCAATACATCAGCAACTTGTTCGTCAGTGCCCACATACTCGAGCTTTATAGTTCCTTTCTACACCATATCCCATATATAGAAATATCGGATCTCTATGTGATTTTACTTATCATGGAACACTGGATTCTTTGTCATCTTGATACAACTTTGGTTGTCACACAGGATCAGAGTGGGGTTCATCTCTAAGTCAAACAATTCTGATAACAGGTTCCGAAGCCATATCACTTCACAACTAGCATAGCAAGCAGCTATAGATTCCGCTTCAGCTGTGCTGAGAGCCACACTAGATTGCTTCCTGCTAAACCACGAGATCATGGTAGATCCCAGACTATAACATCCACCTAATGTGCTCTTCATGTCTAATACACTTCCTTCCCAATCAGCATCTGTGTAGCCATACAATCTGAAGTCATGATATCCAAGATAACATAGACCAAAGTCTATCATACCCTTTAGGTACCTCATCACATGCTTTGCAGCTATCAGGTTAACATGCCTAGGTTCCACTAGATACTGACTCAAGGTGTTCACAACAAAGCATATATCTGGCCTGGTATTCATTAAATACATCAATGACCCAATAATCTGTCCATACAGAGTTACATCCACTAACTCTGATGAGTCATCAGCTAACAGCTTCAAGTTGGAATCCATGGGAGTGGCCATGGCTTTGCATTCCAACATATCAAATCTTTTCATGATTTCCACAGCATACTTTCCCTGGTTGAGAAATATTCCTTCTTGCCATACTTCCCGACCTAAGAAGTAATGCATCAATCCGAGATCTTTCATCTCAAATTCTGTAGCTAGCTTCTTCTTGCTTTCCATGATCTGTTTCTCATTCCTAGTTAAAAAGAGATCATCCACATATAGTAATAGTATGACAGGTACATCATCCATAACCTTAAGATAAAGGTTAGGATCAGCTTTACTTTTGGTAAAGCCCAAGCTTGTCAAGAATCTATCAATGCTCCCTATGTGATTGAACATCATTCACACTCTGCATTGAGTGATCTTCTGCATATCTATCTGTGCCATCTCCCGTCAGATGGGTCTACTGATATGAGCCTAAAGATCATTCAAACTCTATGGTGAGTTCCTTCTTGCATCTGTCTAAGAGAAGAATGTCATACGTATATAGACATCATATTCAACCTTATAGCAAAGGTTGAAATCCGCATCACCCATGGTGATCATTAAACTCATCAAATGACTATCGATCCTAGGTACCTGTGCAGAGCTTTCTTCAATTGAATCCTGGGAGTTTTCTTGATTCACACTTCTTCTTCAATTACACCATTAAGAGAATGGTCTTATCTAGCCACTTGGAGCAAACATCTCGTCATGATCCTCTTTCTCTTTCTAAGAGAATCTTCTAGCCACAAGCCTTCTATACTGTGCTTGATTTGTAAGCCTTCTTGTTGAACATCCATCACTGGTTCAGTGTTCATCATTCTTCATGATCTTTCCTACAAATCAAAGTTGATTACATGATTAGTAATACTTCATAATCATCAAATCATGTTGACATGATAACCTATTATGCATACAAATATGATTCACATGGTTATTCAACTATCTTGACCAATACTTTGGCACAACACTTTTCCATATACTGTATGCATATAGTGGTTATCTAGATGCCTTCCATCTCTACCATAACATACTATCGAGAGCATGCATATCTCTCAGCATGTCAACAAAGAGGTTTCATTCTAGATAAACAATAATGGAATGTTTGTCCAACTTACCCATCATATGCATATTAGTAGTATACTGTTCAATGCTATATGAATGATTACACTATGCATGATATACAAATATTCATACAACTATTACAAGCAATATCATTTACTATTTCAGAGATTCAAATACCAACTCAAATACTTATCTTTTATGTTTGTGTGGTTGTCTTTCACTTGATCTCTATATTTCTTTGAACTTCTATTCATTCTGTACCACTATGCATGCTTAAGTGTGCACTAGTGTCATCCTCATGATCTCATACATAAACATACATTCATTAGTATAATCTTAATACTATCAAAACATTATGTATGGTCATGATCATTTCGTACATAGGTATACTTACCTAAGATCCTAACACAAGGTATGATTCTAACTTGATATAGGAAAACATACCTATATTATCATGCTTGGTTATGTATTAACATACCCAAACAATATCTTCTTTGTTCTCTTCAATGATTTAGAGACCTTGTGCTAGAACCTGCATATCTCATAAGTTAAGCATAGTAGAACAAAGTCATACATACCTTGTAAGTAGAGCTTTTATGTGATCAAAGACTATGGATGAGTCATGGTCATAGAACTTGCTTTGTGTTTCTTGATGTACCTGTATCTTGTTAGCAAACAACATCATCCTCATACAACACCACAAGTTCATTAGTACAATCATAAGTGTCATAACCCTAATCAATGAATAGCTTCTATCATTCACATGCATTCATTATCAAACAATCATAATTGTACTAACCTCAATAACATGAAGATAAACATATTATGAACTTAATCAAGAATCAGATTTCAAAACATACATGTATTTCCTCAAGTCATACCTGTCAGGATTGCTTGTAGTCTTCTTATGTAAGGCCTTAGCCTCATCTCCCTCTGGAACTGGAACTTCTTCACTTATGCAGGTGTCCAATTTATTCTCTTCTAGGATTAACCCAATCCACTTTGATTTGCTGAAACTGGATCTCGAGCTGGATTAGGGTTTGTCAAAGAAACCCTAAAAATTCAAATTTTGAATTTCAAACTTCTGAATGGATGGAAAGATGTGGCTTGTTGAGTTGATCAAGCTGGTATACTTCGATTTTGAAAATTGCAAAATTTGACCCCTCAAAATTGCCTTTGAAACTTCTGGATCTTTTGGACAGGATCTCGAACTAGGGTTTGATAAAGCCCGATCTTTTTCCCATCCAAAAGGTTCGATATTTTTTTCTAAACTTCAATTTTTTTGAGGAGCTTCCAGCCGTGGTCATAGATTTCAAAAATTCCAACTTTTGTAGAAGCCCTAATTTTCCACCTTTCCAATCAAAATCTCGAAATAGGGTTTGATCAAGCCCCACCTTTTGCCCAACCAAAAAATTCGATCTTGGTCTCTAAATTTCGATTTTGATGAGGAGCATTAATCCATGGACTCCGATTCCAAAAATTCCAACTTTCTTTGAAGCCCTAAATTCCCACAGTAGTGACAAGCCAAGAATGAAGGTTTGCTCAGAATCCAATTTTGTTTTGACAGAAATATGCACCTGATTGTTTCTGGTTCATCTATGAATTTACGAATCCACAGGGTCTAAAACTTCGGCTTGTGGTATCTTGACCTGTCATATTTCCAACCCCACCAGTCTGAACTCAATTGGATTCTCTGAGAGAGATTTATGCCAAGTGTCGCAACGTGACCTGTTTATGGGATAAAATAGGAGATCGAACTTGTACAGAGTGCCACGTGTCCCTGGTTCAACTTCGTCCTTTGAAAATAGGACCTGTGAAATTACAGTCCGTTCCCTACTTGTCACCTCTTACAAAATTTAATTTGGAGATTCCTAACCCGAGATATGACCTTTTTTCCTAGGTCACCTATTTATGACTGAGATCTGGAAGAGGCAGCAAGCCTAACTTGTACAGATCATAAATCACAAAGTACAACGAATATGAAGTTTTTCTTTGGATACAAGGTACAAGTGGATGTTATCTACTACCTGTAAAGTTTTCAGATCCCAAACCTTCTCCAAAATGGATTTATAGCGAAAGTGCCACGATGACTGGTTTTTTCTATATAAAACCCTAACTTGCAAATTGTCGCAAATGAGACAAGTGTCGTAAGTGCCATACATTGCCTTCTTTTAGGCTAGCTATGATACCATGTTAAGATTCAATATGATAAGAAATAGAATATCATTATTACATTCCATTTCACAACAATATCATATACAGGATCACTGAAAGAACAACAGGCACAACATAAACACAAGAGACACAGATTTATCCTAGGAAACCCTCGTGGGGTAGAAAACCCAGCAAAGATTCCTCAATATAGATTACCAGCAATAAAAATATGTAATCCAAAAACATGATCTCCTTCTCCCCCATAGCAGATCTCCCTCTCACCTATGCGTCAATCACAAGTGAGTGAATGTGTGTTAAATGAGGAACACACCTCCTCTATTTATACACAACTCCGACTTGACTTTTACACTAACTAGGTCAGCCCTAACTTAAATACTTAACATTATGTGATAGGGCCAACCCCACTAGGGTGGTCTAATAACCCTTTTATCCACATGACTCATACAGGACCGACCCCCACTAGGGAAGTCTAATAACCCAAGTTACCACATTCTCCACGGAGGAATAAAACATCTCTGGATATACAATAAGGTCTTCATGGAGGAATGAAACATCTCCGGAATAATCAAGTACAAATATAATATTCTTAGAAGTTACAATATCTCAACAGAAAAAGGGTTGGATCTTTGGAACTTCTTATGATATATAGATTCGGGATATCCATATGTCAATAGTCCTTGTACAAGAAGTGCCACAGCTAGAATATGAAGGTGATGATGACTAAAGAATACCTTTCTTGTTAAGAGGGAGTGTTGAAGAATGTAACTTCGGAAGGTATTCTTATTTGTATTATTTGTGTCATTTGTAGTATTCGTATTGTACACCCTACATGGATTATTATTGATGTAATTGATTATGTAAAAGTCATTGTAAACCCTAACTGTTAGGTCATCCTAGAAAGATCTAGAAAATAATATTTTATTGTAAAGTATAGAGGTCGGCCCAGTTAGGAGAGTCAAGCTTACCTAATTAGTAAAAAGGTTATGTGTTTTTTTTAGTATAAATAGGAGGCTCACCCTCCTCATTTGCACACTTCACTCACTCATCTAATTAACATGAGTAGAGAGAGAGAGTCATTCATAGTAGTTGCTTTTGGTGTCTTCTTGTATTTGGGTCTTTGCACGAGGGATACCATTGTACATTCTGCGGAATCTATATAGAAGAAGTTTGCTGGTTTTTTCTGCCCTGAGAGGGTTTTCTCAGGATAAATTTGTTGTGTAATATTGTTCATGTTGTGCTTGTTTATATTTCAGTGATCCTTATTTTTATTGCACTTAAAATTCTAACAGGTTATCCCTTGTGCATGTCCCTAAGGAAATTCTTACTAAAATTTGGAGTAAGTACTAAAGTTTTCTCTGGATGAGCTAAAAGAAAAACGAAGGTATACCTCTAGTAAATTGGACTAATCTAGCAAGACCAAAGGGATGTGGGGGTTGGGGATTTAAAAACATCTTCTTTTTTGGCAAAGCATTGGTAGGTAAGAGTTTATGCATACTAATTTTTAATGAAGGTATGTGGGGAAATATTATGAGGGAAAAATGATTAAAGGACCTATCTATTGAGGATTGGATAAGACTTGAACAAAAATCAGTCAAGAAAGGACTGTCATAAGATTTTCCTCTTTTAGGTAGGTGGGTATCTTGGAAAATAGTTAGAGGAGATAAAGTTAGGATCAAGTAGGATCCTTATATAGGGGGCCCTGAAAACTACAAATTGTTGGAGGGGTTGTTGGCTATGGAAAATTCTTTCTGGAACATGTAGGAACCTTCATTAATTCGAGAATATGGATACAAAGATGGGTATCTTCTGATGAGTTAAATTTAAAGGGTGATATGGAAATACAATGGAATAATGACAATCAAGCACATGGACATAATGCAATAAATTTACATGTTAAGGATGATGAAATAAGGTGGACTTGGAACTGGACTACTAGTGTACTAAATGCTAAGTTGGGATATGAAGCACTTGTTATTAAATACATGCTTGTTGAAACTACATGGAGGTGGTCACATATTTGGAAATTTATTAATGTCCTTTAAAGATACAATTTTTCTTATGGTTGGCAGTGTCTAACATAAGACTTAGTTGGGACAACTTCCAAAAAAGGAGTTGGAGTGGTCTGAACTAGTGCATACTATGTAAAGATAGTGCTCAGTCGGTTGATCATCTACTAGTATCTTGTCCATTTTCACAATAGGTATGGAAGGATGTCCTACAATATTTACAATGTTTAGTATTTTGGAATGAATCAACTCTTATTCAATGGATAGAATCCTTGGATGTTTATTCAGTGAACACAATATTTCAAGATCTTTCGACATGATATGTCTTGTGGATTTAAGAATATATATGACGATAAAGTATGGGACCCAATTTTAGTTGTTCACAAAATCAGATGTTTATTCACGGAGGGTAAATCCAATGCCAAATAATAAAATAATAATTATACAAAAACCTCTCATAAAACAAAATATGGTCTAGGCTTATTTTGATGGTGCATGGCAAGGTGAACCAACTATGGTTGGTGCAGGAGCAGTCATATATCTCACAAAAATTCATTACTACACATTAAAATTTGGGGCAGGAAGGGGCACTAATAACAAATAATAGATTTTTTCATTATGGATTTTGTTAAGACGTGCCTTGGATACTAATGTGAATTCCATACAGGTGTTTGGTGATTCAAAACTATTGGTGGACTAGTGTAATGGTGTGTCTCAAATTACAAATATGTAGCTACAACATCTACTCCAACATATTGAAGAATAAAGATCACAATTTTTTCATCTCACATTTGGGAATCTATACAGATAATTAAATCAAACGGCTAATGACCTCTCAAACGATGCCATCAAGCTACATGATGGAATGTTGGTAACTTGGGACATCAGAGGGGAAGAGGAGCTTGTACTAGTTTCCTTCTCCATATATTAAATTTTGTAACTCTCTTTTATTTTTTGTCCATTAAGTACAATTTCTATGGAGATATCATATGTTTGGTTATGTTATTTTTGAGAAAAAAACATGTTGGGGTTCTATACTTGTTTTTGGTAAATCCCTTGGTGATCTAAAAAGTGTAGGAACATAGTTATACCTAGGGGGTTGTCAATATCTTATTTTGTACTAAAAGTCCATTGAGCCCTAAACTTAGTATTAAGTCGTGGATTGTCTCATGTATATTTTGATTTCATCTCGAAATAGCAAATATAATAGCTTTTTTTCTTGAAAAAAAGTCACAACCATATGGAGATGGAGATGAAGGTTACACTCTCTTTATTATTAGGATATAAAATATAATATATATCTAGTTGGTAACTAGGCTATAAAATTTAATATAGATATAGTTGGTAACTGTATATTTCTATCAAATTTTATATATGTATCTTTTTTTATTTTAATCGTGATGATACATTATATTTATTTTTATTTCATATTAATTGATTTTTTTAGCCTATAGTGTTATAGAGTGACATATCTTCCCCACCTAAGTTGTAGAAATCACCTCTCTAATGAGAATTGTAAACTTATACATGTTTCATGAGTTTATTATTTTAAGGGTTAGTTTGATGGGTAGATCTTCTTGGATGGAAGTTTATAAATATCTTGAGATGAAATCACATTGACTTCCTTGGGGTTACTCAATAATATTTTGACTAGAATCATTACTACTATCATTCATATAGAAAATTGAGGAATATGAGAGGAATCCATAAGGAAATTATAAGGTAGTAGTTCCATAGGGAAAGTTGACTATATTTATTTGGGAATCTTTTCAATATAAATCAATTTTCAATCCCCTTTAAGCAATAAGTATAAGTTTATAAATTAAAAACCAAATTCATATTTGATGATACAAGGTCAAAAAAAAAAACAAATTATGCACCTAATAAATCTTCATGAGACAACTAGGGTTTTATCCTGATTATAATGTTGTGATTATATGGCTTTATCTACCTTGTCTCATGGTGACTTGTCCTCATACTGTAAACCTTGCCCCTATATTGGTTCCCATTTTTTAATGCAATCCGCTCTTCTTCCTCCACAAATATTTTTTCATCACTTGTAGATAGTAATTATAGTGAATATATTTTTTATAGCTTCCTCCATGAACAATAAAAACCTCATGCTCTCCTTGACCCCTTGAACACCATCCATATTGGTCCCTCCTCTGGCCTCACAACTTTTTGTTAATGGAAATAAATTAGTCTCCTGTCTCTTTGGTTAGATGCCCCCAGTGATGAATGCATGCTCATTGACCCCCTTGTCTATTATCTTCCTGATCCACTCTAAATCCATTCCTTCTATCCACTCTAAATATAGTATTTCTATTCCTTCACATTCTACTACCACCAATCCAAGGAACTCTTTTAAAAATGGGCTACTGAAGAAGCATAGTGAAGGTCAAATCCCACCTCCCTTGAGTTTGAATGGTGAATAATTTTTTTACCTTATCCAGTATAATGGTATAAGATGAAAATGATCAATTAGAGGACACACAACAAAATATTCCGTCAAAAAGACAAAAAAAGGCACCTTAGAAAACCACATATGCCGAAGGCACATGATGGGAAGGGTCAATCGAAAAACACCATCTAATCAACAAGGACATCACATAGGCCACTATTAAGGACATACTCATCATTTATTATTACTATATTAGTTAAGGTTAGGTCGGCTCAATGGAAGGTTATATCATGATCAGTTCATCTCATATTTATAACAAAGAATATTCTTTTTTATAAGGAATTTCATCTTGTTTTGTGCATTTGATATACTGTAAAAGGAGGTTTCCATTTTGAAGAGGCTTGTTATTCATTGACTCTTTGTCATAATCAAGGCATGAAGCTATGCCTTTTTTAATGTTTTTGGGAAATTTGATTCATAAATTTGGTATCGGAGCATATGGTCCTTGGCTTGGCACATTCAAAATGAGTCATTTTTCCATTTTCACTATAACTTTTTTTTGGGAAAATTTTAGAAAAAAATTATTTTGGGATCCTCCAGAGACATAATGGAGTACCTATGGTAAAAAAAATATTTTTTTTTGTTTTATAAGTTCAATGTTACAGTCTGTGGAAGTCAAGGTTTTTACTACAAAAAATAGTCTCAAATAGGTGTTCTAGGTAAAATGGCCATATCTAAGGCTTGCGAGCTTCAAATTCATTGTAAATAGTTTAATATGAAAGAAGATAAAACATATTATTTTGTATAAAAAATTAGAAGCATAGCATAAAAATTTAGGCATGTTGTAGTTCATGCATGTTAGTTGTCTTAAAAAGGAAAAAAACAAGTCTCGGGAAAGTTACCATAACTTTCTCTCTACACATCAAAAAAGTTATTCAAACATATGGAATTACAGAGAAACACATCATGCTACCACATGACAAAGTTCTAAAATTAGAGGGGGATAAATTTCATATATACTTTAGGAGAAAGGTTGTTCATCAAGACAGTCCACAAATAGGGGTCTTTAAATGTATGTTAACTTGAAATTTGCATTAGTTTTCATTGGTAGATCTAATTTGGGTGATTCAAAAGGTGTGATAAAGTGAAAAAAGAGGATAATTACTAACATGTTAAAGCACTATGCAAATTTTTCTATAATAATTAAACCTATCGAAAGATCAACCTTGACTCATGAATAAAATGAAGAAATATATAACGAAATATTCAATTTAAAGAAAAAAATTAATGAATTGAGACATAGGTAAATGACACATGTTCAATTACTGGACACACAAAACAATATAGAAATTAATATGGAAAACTAAAGAAATCGACGGAACAAAATATGGAAACAAGTGACCAAAACGTGGAAACAATGGATCAAAAGATTGGTCAAAATATGGCCAAGCTCATACATACCCTAGATTAGAGGTTCGCTAAAAGTGATAATGTGAATAGAGGAACTCGGGAAAATAAAGATAGTATTCATGTGGAACAACGTTCCATCAATAAACATGCTAGAAGGATTTGAATCTAATATTGGAGATAATATGGGATGGGTTCCTAAGGGTACTCATTTCCCCAAGGTTGTGTTAATAAAATTTTGATGGAACATGAATGTCTTTACCTAAGTGAACCAAATAGAGAAATACTTTGAATTGCATAATATTAGGGATGGTCAATAATGGAGGCTTGCATGGGAAGGTTAAATGAAGATATTAAACATATTCTTTTCTTAAAAGTTTCTAAAAATATTATGGAAGGTATGTAATTTTCATGACATATTCAAGCCAAGAATAATGCTACATGGAATTATACTGTTAGAACATATGCATGAACTAGAAGTCAATTTGTTCCTCATAGTAAAAGCATTCCTCAAACTTCTCAAATATTATAGAAGGAAGTGGATGAGAGAAGAGAAAAATGACTATGCTTTGGTTGTAATAGTAAAAAGTCAAAATTGCATAAATGTCAAGAAAAAAATTGTCAGCAATGGAAAATAATGATGAGGAGGAAATAGAGGCATCCACACAAATGGGTGAGAAGGAACTTATGAACTTAAAAGAACATGAAAAATATATATAAATTGTTCACAACATAGATCCAAACAAAGTGTGAAAAATATGTTTGTTCATTGGCAAGTTTGTGAGAACCTTAAACCATGAAGATTGCAAGATAAATTAAGAAGAAAAAGGTCATAGTGCTTATTATTTTAGGCATTACCCATAAATTTATTGATAAAATATCAATAGAGCACCTCCATTATTTTGTGTATTGAGTGACATGTTTTGAATTTTTAGTTTCTAATGGGGGGAGTATAGACTATGGAGGAAAATGCCAAAACATTAACATATCAATCCCAAGTATAAAACTACCATTGTAGTAGAGGTTATTCCCGGGATTCAATGGTTGAGAACCTTGGGCATGGTTTCTATAAACTATAGTGAATTATTCAAGAGATTTGAATTGTAAGGACTTAAATATGACCTCAAAGGCTTAAAATGTACACTCTCTCAGGTCGTCATCTCTCATGAAATGGAAAAGCTCCTAAAAAAGTGTTTTAATAGATTTATTGCTAGACTTTATTCTATGTAAGTGGAGAATCAAGATTAGAATATTCCAGATGACTTAAAATATACCTTGGAAAAGCACCATATAGTCTTCCAAGATTTTCCTAAGGGGCTACCTCCACCTAGAGATCATGAATATCAAATTTAACACATACTTGGAAGTACTCCTCCTAATAAAAGGCCTTACAACTATCCACATAAAAGAATGGACATTGAGAGAACACTACAAGACATGTTGGATGTAGGCATAATTCAACCAAGAATGAACTCCTTTTCAAAACTAGTAGCGATGGTAAGAATAAAAGTTAATTCCTAGAGTATGTGTCATGATTATAGAGATGTAAACAAAATCACTATCATGAATAAATTCCCTATTCCAAATATTGATGAGATATTATATTAACTTCATAGTGTGACTTATTTCACAAAGTTAGATCTTACATTAGGATACCACCAAATCTTATGAAGAGAAGAAGAATAAGATATTCCCCCAAAAAAAATTTGAATACATGAAAGACACTATGAGCTCTTTGTCATGTCTTTTGCATCGACTAATTCTCTGTCTACTTTTCAAATCCTTATGAACACAAAATTTCATCCTCATGTTAGAAATTTTGTGTTGGTTTTCTTCCATTATATACTTATCTATAGAAAATCATGGGAAGAACACATCAAGTCCTACAATTCTTGAGAAAAATCATGTGTATGTAAAAAGTTCCAAAATGTGCTTCTGGGAAAGAAGAAGTAGAGTATTTGGGTCATATTTTTTCACAAGAATGGGTCAAGGTGGACCTTGAAAAGATTCAAGGTATCAAAAAATGACCCATTACTAAGAGCATCAAGAGTCTTAGATTAGTTTTGGATCTTACAAGATATTAAAGTTTTTTTATTAAGAATTATTCATGCATTGCAATTCCACTCACATATCTCTTAAAGAAAAAATCATTAATTGTATGGAATGAAGAGGCTACCTTTTCATTCTCACTCTTAAAGGATGTTGTATATTCTACACCAATATTGAGAACACCTAATTTTGGTAAAATATTCATAGTTGAATGTGATGTATCGGGACAAGGAATTGGAGCAGTATTGATGCTAGAAGGGAAAGTGTTGGCTCTTGAAAGTAAACAACTCAAGGGGAAAGACTTGGTTCAAAATACATGTATGGAAGAGAAATGGCATAAAATTAACATGCAGTAAAAAATGGAAACAATATCTCAATCGGAGGAATTTTGAAGTCAAACAATGCATGATAGGCTAAAATACTTTTTGGATTAAATATTGTCATCATAAGAGCATAAAAAATGGGCAGCAAAATATAAGGCTTTGATTTTCAAATAATCTTCAAAAAATGGAGGGCAATGTGGTATCATATGTCATTTCCAAAATAGAAGAAGCATCTAACATATATTCCATTACATCTTCCATTTTGGTGTGGTTGGAAGAAGACTTCCATGAATGACAAGAATACAATAGTACTATACAAGGAGTAAAATGTCTAAAAGAAGGGAATAACACTATGGAAAATTAGGAGTGGAAGAAACTTGTATCCTTTGGCACAAGGGTAAAATATTTGTATGCCCTCAATCAAAGTTGAAGGGCATGTGCAAGCTAATGAGGGTCACTTTTGGCGTGTTAGATTCAAAAGAAAACTGAAAAATCAGGCATCGCTCAACTTACTTGGTTTTCTTGAGATACTTACACCAGATATCTTGGATCGAGTAAAAATGATGAAATGTAGGAAGTTGAGTCACGTTTCTGAATATATAAATTTTAAGTATTGAAAATTTACATAACTATGTCAAATTTCATATTTTCTTACAGTCACTTTTTTTTTTTGGCAAATGATAAGGTATATGTTTTTGTTGGTGCAACCTTTGAGTGCCTAAATGACGGTTTCATGCTACAAAATTGGTAGACATGTATAGAACTCGTAGCACTAGTGAAGCACTATTTTTGCAAAATTAAATGTTTAATTTTTTATTTATTTTTACTAATGTAAGTGAGCAAACCTCGAGAACAATACATCAAATGTGGGTGCAGCCTTTGAAGGTCTTAATGCAGTTATTTTGACTTGGATTTTTAATAGCATGTAGAGGTCGGTGTCTACTAGTGCAACATATATATATTTTTTTAAATGGTTGTGAAATGAAAAAGTTACGGAATAAACACTAACAACATGTGTTTTCACTTAAGGAGTGATGACACAAAAAAATTAGGAAACAAATAGAAAATACAATTTTTTTTTTTAAATTACATATTTGGAATCTACATAAAAAATGTTATCTATGCCTAAAATTGCGTCAATAATGGTCATGTATGTCATGCTGTAGAGAGCAGTGAAAAACAAGCATATTGAGAAAAATGGTGGAAATGCCTAATTAGCTATGGTTCAGTAAATTCCATAGCAGATGTTTTGTAAGTATGAACCAACCACATAGGACTGTCGCTGACACACGGGAATAGGAGGAGGGGTTATTAGGTTCTCAGGAACGTGGACACATTCTATTTAAATTCAAATATTTTGGTTGGCGCGCTTGTTGTTAGAAGAAATCCGCGCACGTTATTTATATACAAAACGCTCGAGCATTTTGTATATACATAAGGTGCGTGATTTATTAACTTCACAAATTTATGTTTTTAATATTTGAATGGAGATAAAGGGGGTGAGATTCAGAAGAGAGATATGAGACGGGGGAAAGGGACATAAATTTAAGGATTTGGGGAGAGTAATGATAAGGGAGGGAATTTAAAGGCCTAAACCCATAAGTCCTCAGTCCCAAACCCCCTAAATCCCTACACCCCTAAGCACCTAAGCCCTTAACACATAATCACTTACCCCATTAATAGTTGATCCTAAATACCTCAACCTATAAAGGTATTACTCCTTAAATCCATAGTCCATTAATTAACCCTTTATCTCCCCTCACTGTTGTACTTATCCTCTAATACCCTAAGCCAAGTTAACACTATAACACCTTAGATATCAATTCCTAATCTCTTAAAACCTAACCCCCTAAGCCCAAAGTCCTTAATCCCTTTACCCCTAAAGCCCAAACTGCTAAACCCCTTAAGTCCATTAATTGTATACCTGTAATCCTTTAACCATTATCCCTCTAAGCTCTAGTTTACCCTATACAGGTAAATGATTATTTACCTCTACAATATGTTTGCATGTGCGACCTCCTTTGTGCTAGTGTGCCCTGCATTTTCTTGTGCACTCTACGTTTGCATCTTCGTTTTCATGAGATCTCTATGTTTTCTTGAGCTCTCTCCCTCTATATTGATCGCTCCTCTCTTAGCTTTAGAATTCTTTCTTGGGCTTGTGCATTAGTCTCTTTAAGCTCTAATTTACCCCTTATAAGCCTTTAAGCATTCAACCCCTTCAACATTAATGCCTAACCTCATAAACCCTAACACGCTAACCCTATAGCACTAAATCAATCAACCCTTAAGGCCACTAACCGCTAAATACCCTAGACACTTTATCTATAATCTCACAACCCCTAACCCTAATACCTAGTCCACCCCTAACCCCTAAACATTCTAACCCATATTACTTAAAAATATCAAATCCCTAAATCCATAATCCCTTAACAATAGAAACAATTAAACCTTTTCCACCTACTCATAACCCCCACCCCTCTCTATCTAAAAAACCCTAAAAACACCTCCCTACCCACCACCACCCCTCTCTCTCTCTAACCCCTCCTCTTCCTCTCCCTAATCCCCACCACTCTTAAACCCCCATCTCTCTATTTCTCTCCTAATCATGTCATTGCTAACCCTCGCTCACTCTCTCTCCTCCTACACCTAATCCTTACTAAAATCCTCTCTCTCTATCTCTTCTATACTCCTCCACCAATCCCTATCCCCCACCCCTCTCTCTCTTCTAACCCCATGACACCCTCCTCCCTCTCTATCTCTCTATAAACCCTTAACCCACCCCACCCCACCCCACCCCACCCCACCTAACCACATCCCCTCTCTTATTGTCTCTCCTACTCCCCAAACCCCTAATCCCCATCTCTCTATGCCCTCTTCCTCATAAGCCTTACAACCTCCCTCTCTCACTCTCTCTTCCCTAGTTCTATGCCTCTCTCTCTCTCTCTCTCTATCTCTAAACACCCTCTCCCTCTCCCTAACCTCTCCCCCATCCCTAACCATCCTACTCTTTCTATCTATCTCCTACTCCCCCTATCCCTAAACACCCTCCTCTCCCTATCCCTTACTAAACCCCTCTCTCAGTCTCTCTCTCTTCCCTACACCTCCATGTACCTCTAACCACATCTCCCATCTCTCTTTCTCACTCCCTACAGCTAACAACCTCTCCTCTCTCTCTCTCCCTCCTCTCCCCACCCTAACCATTACTAACCCACCCCCCTCTCTCTCTCCCCCCCTCTCTAACCCC
Source organism: Larix kaempferi (assembly GCA_027924585.1). Taxonomy (NCBI): domain Eukaryota; kingdom Viridiplantae; phylum Streptophyta; class Pinopsida; order Pinales; family Pinaceae; genus Larix; species Larix kaempferi. The sequence continues at coordinate 21,268,147 of BSBM01000096.1, read as the reverse complement.
CCTCCTATCCCCCCCTCTCTCTCTCCTAACCTCCTCCTCTATCTCTCTCCTAATCCTCCTTCCCCTACCACTAACCACCCCCCATCTCTAACCCTTAATCCCCTTGACCCCTTAGCCCCTAACACCAAATCCCTATTTAACCTCCTAACCCATAGGACATGAAGCCCAAAACCTTTCAAGATAAGTAGTGATCTAGGGAAATAAAGGAAATTAATTTTCTTGGGAAGAAACTAATAAATAAGGTTTTGATGAAAATTCAAATTTTGTAGATTACCATAACGTTAGCACGTTTTTGGATGAAGAAAGGATCACGCATTTTTTGCCACTAGACATTATTTAGCCGTGCACCAAACATATTAATTTCCTAGGAATTGTTTAGCATTAAAGAAACGCGCGCGCATTATAGTTCTAAGAGACGCTAACGCGTTTTGTGTATCCATAACGCTAGTGCGTTTTGTCTGTGCAAATATTTAGCGAAATACTCTTCCTATTTCATACCCGAAGTTTTCGTTTTGTCTCCCCGACAGCGCTGCAAAATAACTTCATACTCTATGTTCACAATCAGCAATCGAGGCAATTGAGGAAGCTTGATACTCTATGTTCACAATCAACAAGCTTGAAGAGGATTCTACAGTTAGCATTGGGAATTGAGGATTCTACATTCACAATTAGCAAGCTTCAAGATGATTCTACATTCACAATTTCAAGCTTCAAGAGGATTCTACATTCACAATTTCAAGCAATCTTGAGGAATCTATATGAACACAATTGAAGAAGAATCTCAATTCACTATTGAGCAAGCTTGAAGAACCGATATTCACAAATGAACAATTTTCTATATTCACAAGTGAGGTAGAAGTTACTTTCACATTTGAGTAAGCTTGAGGAATCTATATTCACAATTGAGGAAGTATCTATATTCACAATTGAGCAAGATTGAAGAACCTATATTCACAATTGAGAAAGAATTTGGATATTTGAATAGTTGAGCACACCTCTAGAATCTATTTTCTTAGTATTGCTCATTATGGTCACAGGGAATTCACGCAATCGAAAAAGTAAATCGGCAAGGAAAGAGAAGCCTCAAGAAACCATGGAAGAATTAAGAGAAAAGAAAAGATTGGACATGTGGAATCGAAGGAATTCCATGGAAACTCATCCAATTCCAACCATAGATGATGCCACGGTCGTTCCCACCCATCCACCTCAAGAAAAATGGAAAAATTCACTAGAGGGACCCTCAATTTCAACAACATTTGATGAACAAGCACCCCATGGAACTATTCAAGAAGTAAAATGTAGCTTCTCATCAGGGGATGTTTCCATTCCCACAACAAGTTAACCTCAGACTATGGTAGTGAATGACTTGTTGGGTTTTTTTTATACAAGCGACGAAGTTAGGGAGGCATTGAATGAAGGATTTACAATGAAAGAAGCAAATGTTATGGAGAACGTCCAAGAGAAAGTCCAATTTCCCACATCCAACTACCAACAAGAGAATGAAAGAAAAGAAGCTCCTATTGAAATGATGGAGCGTCCTAGTGATGTTGTACATGCTTGAGTTCTAACACCCCTACTTCCATTAGCAACTACACGCCAAAGAACTCTGAAACGTATTTAGGTTGATGAAACTCTCATTAGTTCACTTGAAGGTACGTTGTCTAAACGTGCTATTTCTTATCAAACTCGACAAATACTTGATAACTTCTTTGATTCTAAATGTGATGGGGACAAGTGCAAATTATTTTTATCATTGTTAAAATCTAGGTCTATGGCTGTTGTTAGAAGAGCGTTAAGGATAAAGATGACCAAAAAGTTAGAACCAAGTTCGCATATTGTTAAAATTTTAGTAGATGCATTTAGTACAATTGGAAAGAAGTCTCTCTCAAAGGATCGCAATGCGTCTCGCCATGTGTTGTCACAATCAATCGTGAACAAAAACACTAGGGCACTTTGTTTTCTTAAACCTACCTCCAAAATTATTAATTTGAATGTGAAGACACTTCGTAGGTATTGTGTTAGAAGTGAACAACTTGAAATCAGTCAAATAGATGTTTGGGCCTTCATTGGTAGATTTCCATGCTTTGATATGAAGCTCATTGATGTGGTAAAGGGATTAGTGCAAGCTTTTTGGCATGGCAGTACTAGACTTTCTTCCAACCAAAAAGATGTATTAAAATTGAGAAGGGGTTCACAAAATCATGAACCACACATTAAACATTTTCTTGATATGACATAAACAGACTTATATGAGAGATTTAGGAATGAACATACTGAACTTAACTTGGGCCAAAGATCCCTTGAAAAATGCAAACCATGGTATGTTAAAATAAACACAGTTTGTAACACATGTTGTTGTTGATACTAAATTGAGTATGGTTACTATTATGACACATATACATATATTTTTCATGTATTGCATAACACTCTTGTGCAGGAATGCTCAGCTACATTACCACCAATGTCATATCGATACTTTATTCATATCATTTTGTCTAGAAGACCAAACGATTGCACATTTTATCAAAAACATTGCATAGATGGGACATGCCTAGGGTGTGGTGGATTGGCATTATTGGAAAAATGCATACATGTGACCGATGAGCATGAACTTGGGAGGTAGGAGGTGAACTTGCATTCATTCAAATATGTCATGTATGATATTGATGGAGGGAATGAAAGAAAAATAATACAATTGGTCACTTCTCAGGTTGGTAATGAGTTATTGAATACTATTTTTCTTCAGATTGAAATTTCATATGTAACAATCTATTGATATATGTCTTTATTATTGATCTACCAGGTACGGGTTTGTGAATTCATGGATGAATTCGTTGAAAAAACTCAACAGTATGTAAAGCATGTACATGTGGCTCGTTGGCAAGATGAGCAGTTTAGAACGTGCAAGGATACATTTCCTATTGGGACTATCCTGTCAGTGGTTGATTTTGCAGAAAAATACACTCTTCAACCGCAAAATAAGATTCAGACTCGTCAATACTATCACTCAAACAAGGTCAGCATAATGGTCCATATCACCTATAGACATGGGGTAGATAGTACTAAAGACAACATGGTTATATTGAAGGAGTATCACTTCTACACAAGTGATGACAGGTGTCACAACTTGGCTTTTGTAGAACACAACTTTCAAATGTTCTACAATCACTTGAAGGATAGCAGTATATAGATGGAACAACATTGGATTTGGTCCGACCGTTGTGTAGGGAAATTAAAAAATTCTCGTGTCTTCCAATGGTTGTGTATGCTCCACAAACGGAACAAGGTGCCACATATTTGGAACTATTTTGAGACTGGACACAGAAAAGGTGAACATGATGGAGCAGGTGCGTGCATCAATACTGCATTATGCAAGCAATAAATGAAGTTCACAAATGTATCACTCATCTGAGATGCACAAACCATCATTGAATGGTGTGCTTCAGTCATGGGGGAGGGACCAAGAAGGCATGAAGATCACTAAACCAAGAAAGCACATGTACATAGATATTTTTGGGAGGTGGTGGATGTAGATCGATCATAGTTATATGAGTGCACAACCATCCAAGGAACTTGTGCATTTCATTTAGTTAGAATGTCGAATAATGCTATACTTGAAATGTGGACAAGGAAACTCTCATGTTTTTGTTCTCCATGCAGTAGTGGTGAATGGGATGAATGTGAACCCACAGATTGGGTTTATAGTTGGGATCGTGTATCACTCCCCCTTGGTCGATGGATAGCTACAAAATTATCCCATTTGGAGGAGGACCAGTCAAGTATTTTACCAGACTATGACCACATATCAGATCTTGTACAACCATGTTCAATTAATATTTTTATATTTTTGACAACTAGTTGTGTCTAATTATAAGTTGTGTGTATTTTTTATATTTTCAACAACTAGTTGTGTCTAATTAGTTGACTGAAACACTGGCACTATATTTTCTCCAGGGACCATATACGTAGTGGTTTCCCCGAGACGCAATGCATGGCACACCGACTATTGGCTGGAACGTTGCTTAGAGGGGAAGAAAACCCTAAATTTCCCATTATATGACTCTGAGGTGAATGATTTTCCTATTGGGTTGAGGTTTATAAACGGATAATATTTGAACCAGGTTTCCCACTCAGCAAATATAAAAGGGTATACATATGAAGATTATAAACCAGGTGAGAATGTATAGCATTATACAAAATTAGTTATTGGCACAAACATCCAGCTGCAAACAATTCCAAGGAAGAACTCATCAAAGAAACAATACTTATTACCTTACTTCAAGCACGAGAGGTTAAAGAAAACCCTTGGTATTCGAGGTGATCCTGATGGTCTAGTCAAATGACCATAGGTATGTAATCTGGTATGTGGTTTGCATGTTTTATTGTGTACTATTTTATAGGTATGTGGTGTACATGTATGCTATGATTTTGTTTCATGGTCTCATTGAGTATTGACATTAATATTTTGACTATTGCAGCCAGACATTGATAGCTTGATAGATTGATAAATTGCATAGACTTGGTACAACTTGATAAATTGCACAAGTTTCATCATGTATTTGTTTTATTTGTTTTTTTATCCCATCTAAGTAAACCATAATATCTGCATCCTCATGCCCATTTTCATGCTCACTATCACCATCACCATCTCCATGCTCATTATCACTACCGTGCCACCATGAGCATCACCACCGTGCTCTTCCTACCCATGTTGTCATCATCACCATCCCCTTTTTCACCATAATATTCTCATCCATCATCCACACAAATATAACCGTTAGATACCTAATTTAGAAACCTAGAAACCCAAACCACAAACATAGAAACCTAATCTACCCTTATAAATCTAGTGTACCCTAGAAACACAAATATAACCTTAGCAACCTAATCCATAACAATAGAAACCTAGAAACCATGCCAAAAAACATAGTCATAATCCTAATATATATGCATGCCAAAAAACCAATAGCAACCTAATCCTAATATATGCATGCCCAAAAAACTTCGTATATTCATGTGCATCCACTTGTATCTAAACCATTGTGCTACAAATATGCACAAGAGTCCAAGAAACCATAATTTGTATTCTAAACCCCTTAATGCATCTTTGAAAAAGATTGTATTGATTCTACGTGTGTTTCATGGATATTGAATTTGAGAAGTAGCATTTAGGAAACAAAACCCTTGTTGTCCTCCCTCAAACTTGGTAGACCTAGAGACCCACTCTTGGTTCACAAGTAATGTAGTCATGGTACCCATATCATCCTTGCAAGTGATAATTAATATACACATGTAGCTCACGGGCTCATACATGGTTCTTGATCCTAAGAAGCAAGATTTAGCATGAGAGGATATTGTTTCCATCTCAACTATTGTAAAGGGATCAAGACCCATCCATGCTACTAAAGACCTAATACCCATTAAAGAATCCCCAAGAATGAGAATGTTTTGTGGATTCTATATATTTTTCATGGGGATTGAGCCTAAGAAGTGTCACTTAGGGAATGTGTCCCTTGTTTTCCTTACTTACACTTGTTACACCTCGAGACCCATTCTTGGTTCACAAATAACCTAGTCATGGAGGCAATAACATCCTTGGAGGTGATTATTAACCTATATAGGTTTAATGTGGTGCTTTGGGGACTCATAAATGGTTCTTTCAAATGAGAAGGAAGGTTTAATACTTGATGCTCTTGCTTCCCTCCCCCAAGTAGAGTTAAGGACTTGAGACTTATCGAATATGCCCAAGACTTGATCATTGTGTCCATATTCAACTTGAATTCCAAATACTCCTTGGAGAGGGATTATGTCATGGTGTTTGAGCTCAAGAATGTTAAGTTTGGAATTAAATCCATTGTCCCCCCAATAATGTTTATTCCTCAACACTTATTTATAGTGCACAAAACCTACTAGTGGCACTTGTATCCTAGTTAGATGTTAAATACCCCCTACAAAGTTCTCATTTTCTAGTTAAAGGACTTTTCCAATGCCCTTAAGATTTAGAAAATTTATGATCATAAATCACTTGTTTCATCACTTGATGATGGCTAAGGCCCCTCAATGCATGCATTGTCCTATGTGGAGGTCCGATGACACATTCATGAAGGTTGAACCTAAGAAGTTATCTTTAGGGCCTAAGGTTGTTGGTTCCCTCCTCTAAGCATGGTCAAGGACCTAATTATATTGTTTCCCTTCCATGATCATGGTCAAGGCATGAGTACCCATATGTGGAGTAAAAAACATCTTATTGGAACCCATCTCCAACTAGGGTTTTTCTTGTTAAGAGGCAAAGAAGATTTTGCATTAAAAGGTCAAATTCATAAAAAAAATTGCATGAGAGTTTATGGAAAATGCGTTCATGTTGGTCTCTCCCAAACACACTTTCCAAAAATTACAACATTCAATTTTGTTCCTTGGTTTGGTTATTATGCCCAAGGATGAATTTTCCATCTCTCCTTGAGACACTTGACCTAAATGAAATTGGAGGCACGAAATGAAAATTGTGCATTGAAAGGACATGTCATTAGTTGCAATACATCTATTTCAACATGGCTATCCTCCCCATTCAATCATAGAGGTCTGACACATTTTCTCTGGAGTTTAAATGGGCCTAGAAATCCTATCCATACATTGAAAGCTTAATAGATTGATACATTACATGGACTTGGTACAACTTGATAAATTGCACAAGTTTCGTCATGGATTTGTTTTCTTTGTTTTTTTCTCCCATCTAAGTAAACCATGTAATATCTACATCCTCATGCCCATTTTCATGCTCATTATCACCATCACCATCTCCATGCTCATTATCATTATCCCCATGGTCATTGTCGCCATCACCATGCCACCATGAACATCACCATCGTGCTCTTCCTACACATGTTGTCACCATTGTTATTGGTCAAATTAGCACTTCTCTGTCTGTGACCACATTGCCTTGTCGGTCACACAAAAGGAAATTATGGATGGAAGATATTACCTTGACCCTAGATGACCTAGAGTTGAACCTTTCAATCCTTTACTTAGAAGCATCTTTCTCTACCTATTTTTATACAGAACATCGACCCTTATAATTTCCAACATGTGGGTCAGCCGCAGATATCACTACTGACAACCTGTGAGTGTCAACTAAAAGATGCACCCGCTACATGCAAGTGGAGACACTCGTGAGTCACTTGCTAGTTGTCCTATATCACACTCGTGGGTATCTTAAGAAAAAATTGAAAAAAAATTAAAAACACGAATTGGAATTAGTTGAGGTAGGTACCAAAACTACCCCAACTTCCCAACCCAACCAAATTTCGAACATGCCTTCCTTGCCTTGATATAAACACAAGGGGAAGGGATTGAGAAAGGGACCGGATGATCATTAGAGAAATTTATGTTGGATAAATTCATAGCTAAGAGAGAGGAGCGGGATCCCAGGGTTGTGGTTACAACGGTGTCGGTGCAGGACAAGTATAGCATCATTGTACTTTCTGCATTTTTCAATATAGATTGAGACATTCTTTCCTTTCCAATATAGATTTTCTTATATCTATTATTATTTGATTAAATGTTGACATTATGCTGCTTTATTAATATCAATATCTTTTTGGGGTCAAATACGTTTGAGAAAGGTCTTGTGTTTGTGTTGTAGGTTGTTTGCACAAGAGGATGAAGAGAGAAAAGCTTGGACCGACCTTCATAAATAAGGTATACATTATCTGAATTCTAATCCTATTTGCTTATAAACAATGTTGGTAAACCCTTATATGTCTATCTGATAACCTCCCAGTACGTTGGTAGTCTTTTTCCCCAACTGTAAGAGTTATTTGCTAACAGCAAGACTGGCGACTCCGCTGGGAACACCATATTTTTTTTCTGCTTTGGGGACTCTTGTTGATTTTTTCTAGTTTTTATAACTTGTCTGATCTCTTTAGAAGTGTCTAGGTTATCCTCGACTCTGTTTCATTAACTTAGTTCTTTTCTGACCTGCAAACTCTTTTCTTTTTAATTTTTTTTTTAGCCCACCAACGAGTTTCCTGTACATACATGAGTGATTTTTCAGTTGCAGTCACGAGTTGCCTATATAGGTACCCGTGATCATTTAGTTGCACCCGTGTGCTTCTGCATGATACAGTCATGAACTTTTATTGAGATTTTGTTTTTTTTAACTTTGATCTTAGGGTTACTCTACTGGATTTGGAAGTTTGTTTGTTGGTATGACACCGGTTTAAAACCTTTTAGTGTTTGATCTGAGTCTCTATTACATCCTTTCTTAGAGGTCTCCTTTGATTTTTATGCTTGATTCAATAGGTTTTGGTCTTTTTAGTATTTTCAAGGCTCACCTGTGACCTGCATATACATATAGTCATGGATTTTCTTCCCTACCCACGAGTTGCTGGTATAGGTACCCGCGGGTCAACCACTCATTGCTGCATAATACAGTCGCGTTTTTTCCTGAGACTTTTTCTTTTTTAATTAGGGTTTGGTCTTAGGTTGGTTTGGATGTAACTTTGGAATTTTTTTGCTGACCTGATACTCTTTGGACATTGTTCAATGTATGCTGAGTTTGGTTTGAAGATTCTTTAGGAGTTTCTTTTTAAGTTTTTGTGCTTATGAAGTTACCCTTGATTTCTAGCCTATTTTTGTTTGGCAAGTGCTTGGATTCCAACCTCTTTGATTACTGGTGTTCAGGAGTAGACTGATATCTGCATAAGAATCTCTTTTTTTTCGCCTTACATATCAGTCATCTTGGTTTGCATTTCATTTCCAAAGACTAGTTACTTTCTAAAGAAACTAATTGGGTTGGTCTTTGTCGGTCTTGCATAAAGTCTCATTGCTTTAGTCTTGGGTTATTGCTCTTGTTGGTTCACATTTATTTTTATTTATTTCATAGTTAAATAAAAAATCAAATTTAAAAAGAACTTTCTTTTATAGCAAGAATTGACATTTCTTTTCAAACTAGTTATATTATCTAGTACTATCATCTTTGTCACGTCCCCACTGACCCCCTTAGGCCCCTAGAGACCTTGATACATTTTTTTTCCAAATTCGACGAAGTACACACACATAGTTGAAATGACTCGGATCCGCAATCCGCAACCCACAACTACGAATCTGCAATCTACAATCTGCAACTGCGGCTGTAGAAGTGCAAAGATCCACAACTAGAAACTTACCTTTCCGCAATTCGTAATCCGCAACAACGGATACAAAATTTGCAATCTGCAATCCGCAATTGTGGATGCAGAAGTGCAAAAATACACAACCAGAAACTTACCTTTCCGCAATTTGTAATGGTGGATTCTCAATCCGCAACTGCGGATGTGGAAGTACCAAATGTATTCCACAAATTTTACGATTCCCCAATCTGTAATCCGCATTGCGGATGTGAGCATGCGGAAACACACCCCTGCAAGGTAATCTTTCACACAATCTTCTGAGAGGCATAACTTCCTCATCCTTGGTCCAAATGAGACAAGTCTAGTACCGTTGGAAAGATCTTGGAGAGATCTATCCAATAGTGGAATACCTGTCACATCTGATCACTCATACCATGTTAAATTGCCCACTGAATTTTTGTCCATAACTCCACTAAAATGACTTAGACTTCCTTCCTACCATGAACTTTCCTTCCCCCTTGATGGGTCCATTTTTCAGTTATTTTGATAACCCTTTTTCCACAGTCTAGCTCAAGCAATGGTAACAAAATGCATTCAATTGTGGGAAAAGTGTTTTACTTTAATGATTTAATGAAATTGTTTTTATGATTAATCTTGTATGTTAGAATGCGTATCAATTAAACTGATTATATGGAAACCAAGCATGATTGAGCAGGTTCAGGTTTATTAAAGGAAGGACGTGCAGAAGACTAAAGGATCACCAAGCTCGGTGCCCTGTTTCCTGATTTATAGGGGACACACTCCCACTTTCAAGATGAATCGGCACTTTGACAATCAGTTAGGATTAGAGTTCAATCGTATAAATATGGACCTCTCGGGTAGCGAGAGGCCCCTGCTGTTGTTTTTGTGAAAGACATTATTGTTAACGTTTTCTACACTATTGAGATACTGAAGTTCAGACTTCTATTTTGACATGGATTTTACATATTAATGAAAGATTGATGATTAATTACAGCAAGCGTTTCTGAGTTTTTATTCTCTCTTGAGTACGGGTTGGGGAGGGCCCCTCCAACACGTAGGTCAGGAGATTCCTATTTGCAAGTATTTTTCCAAGTATGCGTTTTACATTGATGAATAGTTCTATGATATATGGTAGCGTTGAATGAGTCATTGTTTTCTGTAGTAGTTTAGAATGCATTCCGTAGTACAGTAAAACAATTTCAGTAGTCCTGTAGGTTCTTTCTTGCAATGCATATTTTTATCCACGATTACATGTGTAATAGCTTAGCTTTCAATGTCATGGTTAGATCTGGAGTTCACTGCAGTTTCTCATCATGATTAGTTTCTTTTAACTTCTTAGTAGAATATGGGTAAGCATAGAATGATCGTATTTCAATTCTAGATTGGTAGAATAAGATAGATCAAGACTCAAATTGTGTGCTCAAACAGTAGTTACAGACTTCGTTTCCCCAATAGTAAAATAGCTCTGTTATGGTATTTTCATTCTCAGCATTTAGTTATTTCAGCAGTTTAATTATTTCAAATAGATTTATTGTCTTTATATCTTTATTTCTTAGAACAGATCAGCATCTAATTACTTCAGCATTTTAATTACTTAGAATAGATTCCCTGCTTTACTTCTTACAACATATTTACTGCTTTCAACGCTTTATTTCTTTTAATCAGATTCATTGATTTCCAGTATTCAATTTCGTAGCATAATCAGTTTTCACATTAAGTAGACAACCTTCACATTTAGTAGACAATCTTTAGAACATCGATACTGCCCTTTAACTATGACAAGAGATTATCCTATAAAGAGCACAGACAGTGCATGCATCTCTCAAGTTTGTACGTTCCCCGGGTTGACATTTAAAGTAGGCTCTTGGTATAAGCTTCCCTCATTAGGAATCCATATTAGGAGCTCACCACTTTTTGGCGCCGTTGGTGGGGAGGTGCTAAATATTTTAGGAGACATCACCTAAAAACCACAAAAAGGAAACAAAAATTACATAAAACAAAAACATAAATATCTTCTACCAATGAATGCCTCGTCAGCAAAGGGATAGGTTTGGCCGCTTTCTGCCCAAGCATTCCATGAGCAACAACAGTAATAACAGTTATGACCATTCTCAGTTTGAATTTCTACACTCTGAAAATGAGACTAACTCCACATACGATCCAAACAGAAGCAACTTCACTACCAGTTCCAGCTCAAACACCTCAATGGCAAATGAAGAGGAAGAACCTAGGGAGCTTTTCACTTTTCCCATTAGCATACCTCTTAGAGATGCCAGAATGAAGAACATCAATCCTAATAATCTTCCAAACTTTCATGGGTTGACTTTAGAGGATCCTGACACATTCCTGTTCGAATTTGAGGTAGTTTGCAGATCATTTGATTACACTACTGATGCACAAAAGCTTAGGTTTTTTCCTTCCACACTAAAAGACCCATTACTTCGGTGGTTCATGAGCTTTGAAGGAAATAGTATCTTTAGCTGGGATCAAATGAAACAGTCATTCTTAGAAAAATATAGGGACTACTGCATGGCCAAAGATACTAGGGATGAAATCTTTAGGATGCAACAAGGAGATAGAGAGTGATTAGAAGATTATGCCCAAAGATTTCAACTCAGCTACAAATGAGCCAGCCATTGCACATTGGATCCTGAATCACTAAAGCTTGTCCTTCTCAGGGGTGTAAAAGAGGAGAATTTTGAAGTCTTAAATCTCCTTGGAGATGGAGACATATTCCAAAAATATTTTCACCAGATCCTGCAAATCTTCAGAAACTACTCAAGATCTAGGAAAACTAAGAATGGGACGAGGGATACACATACAACCACCAGTGGATCATCATCCTCACTTACAAAATCTGATTTAGGAAACCTACTGGATGACATGAAAACTGACATACTGCAATCCCTAGCCATGCAACTTGATGCTCTTCAAATAAAAAAGAAACAGGATGAATTTAACCAAGCCTTGGCAGTATTTTGTCCTCGTTGTAGGAAGAAGCATGAGAAGGGGCAGTGCACCTTAAACACAATAGAAGTATGTGGTCTCTGCACCGATGACCATTCCACTGATAAATGTCCCCTCTTACCCTCATGTAAGGCAGCCATTCAAGACCCAGCAGCTGAAGGAACTGTACAACAGCTCTGTTTTATAAATCAAAGGAGGAATAATTTTGTTAGGCCATATTAGAAGAGCAATCAAACTTACTATAATCAAGGACAGCCAAATTGGAACTCTGCACCGACTCCATGGAAAGCACAACCAAATCAAAACCAATGGCAACAAAACCAGCAAGCATATCAACCATCCTATCAACAGCCATATTATCCACCGTCTTATCCTCAATACCCCCCACCGTTTCCATCCACCACAAACTATGCAAACCAGTACCCACATCCATCAAATTGGAGGGCGCCATTACAACAACCACTCATTATGCCACCCCCACAACCTCAACCACCCCCCAGACCTCCACCTATTCCAGCCCAACCAATTCCAAATCCTAATAATAACAGGCCCCCACAACAGCAGCAGGCTTACAACACTAATATCACACAATTCCCAACTTATGTTGTAGACACCATAGAAATAAATGAAATAAACCTACAATCTGGAAAAACGTTGCAGAATGCACCCCCACACAACATCCAACAACTTGTACCTAAAGCTCAGGACCACACATCAAAACCCTATGTTCAACATCCTGATGAACCAGAACCTCTTGAGGAAGAAATTATACCCCTAACACAAAATAGAAACCCTCCATTTCCAGGAAAACTTGTCCGGAATACAAAAGAAGAGGAAGAGAATATAATCTTAAACGAATTCAAACACTTAAACATCCAAATCCCAATCTTATAAGCCATAAGGGATGTGCCCATCTGCAACAAATTCATTAGAGAGAATTGCCTAAAGAAACCAGGAAGAAGGAAGCGTGACCCACCAACTATTAATGTAGTAGGAAAATTGGTTGATTTGATGCTAGGTGTCATAATAAATCCTAAATATCTTGATCCTGGTAGTCCTGTAGTAATTGTCACCATAAATAACAAGCAAATAAATAAAAGCTTAATCGATCTAGGAGTTGCGATCAATGTCATGACTAAATAAATCATGTTATACCTAGGACTCCAATCAATGGTAAGACCAACTACAATAGTACTCCAACTAGCAGACACGTCCACTGTGAAGCCCGAAGGAATGCTAGAAGACATCATGATAAATATCGAGTCCTGGGAATACCCAATTGATTTTATAATAATCGAAATAAAAAGCAAACTTAGTGGCTATCCAATTATCCTGGGTAGACCTTGGTTAGCAACTGCGGACGCTTAAATAGGTTGTCGATCAGGAAATATGACAATCACCAGTGGACATACCAGGAAGAAGATAACAATCTACCCACCAGCAATGAAATCCTCAGAGTTAGAATATCAAAATTGGACTGATGATTACCAGAACACACCAAATCAAAACCTCTGACCTATCCTAACAATTGATGCTGTAATATCTTTAAAGGCAATAGATGAAGATGGCCATATAGATAGATTTATACAAAATATAGCTCCTAACAATCATGTTATTCAAGAATTTTTTTCTACAGAAACAGGTGAAAGTTCAAAACAGAACATGGATGACTTATGGACAGAAGTGCTGCCAGAACAGATTGAGAAGGTAAAAGTCGTGGAAATTAACCCTGGCAAGACAGTCAACATAAATTCCAATTTAAAACCAGAGCAAGAAGAGAAATTGATGAAGATACTAACACAACAAAGTAAAGCATTTGCCTGGCCATATACAGATATGAAAGGAATACATCCTGATATCTGCAAACACTACATTTACATCAAAGAAGGTTCTACTCCCATCAGGCAACCACAAAGAAGGCTGAACCATGCACTAAAAGACATAGTCAAAATGGAATTACAAAATTTATTAGACATAGGGTTCATCTATCCAATATCTGATAGTGAGTGGGTCTCACCACTAGTCATAGTGCCCAAAAAAGGAGGCAAATGGAGAATTTGTGTGGACTACAGGGAGCTGAATAAAGCAACAAAGAAGGATCATTTTCCACTTCCATTTATAGACTAGGTGCTGGATACATTATCTGGAAACAAGTACTTTTCATTCCTAGATGGTTTCAGTGGTTACAACCAAATTTTGAAACACCCAGCTGATCAAGATAAGACGACCTTCACATGCCCATGGGGAACTTACGCCTATAGGGTCTTACCCTTTGGTCTATGTAATGCCCAAGCAACATTTCAAAGAGCCATACTGAGTATTTTCTTCGATTTTCTAAATAACAAAATGGAAGTATTCATGGATGATTTCACACCTTATGGATAGAGCTTTGGCTAGGCATTGGAAAACCTTGAATTAATATTGAAAAAATGTATTGAGATGAGCTTGTGCCTAAGCAATGACAAATGCAGAATGTTAATGGAAGAAGGAATTGTTCTAGGACATCATATATCACAGAGAGGTATAGAGGTGGATCAATCCAAAGTATCAGTAATCAAGACACTACCCCCACCTGTCAAACAAAGAGATGTGAGAAGCTTCCTTGGACAGACAGGGTACTACAAGAGGTTTATTGAGAATTATAGCAGAATTGCTTCCCCCATGTTTGCACTTCTCACAAAAGACAATGAGTTCATATGGACAAGCAACTGGATGTCATCCTTTGAAAGTCTTAAACATAAAACCATCACAACACCAATACTTCAAGGACCAAACTAGTAAATTCCATTTCACATTCACACCGATGCATCAAATAAAGCAATCGGATCTATGCTTGGGCAAGAACAAGACAAGAAACCCTATGCCATATACTATATAAGAAAAAATTTGGCTAGGGAAGAACTCAACTACACAGTCACAGAGAAGGAATTTATGGTAGTCATACATGCAATCAACAAATTTAGGCATTACATTATAGGATACCAAAGTTTTATCCATACTGACCACTCAGCGATCAGATATCTTATGAACAAGCCTAATATAAGTGCACGAATTATTTGATGGATGCTACTTCTACAGGAATTCGACATCACTATAATAGATAAACTAGGAAAGCATAATATCGTAGCAGACTTTTTGTCAAGAGTAACACATGGGACAGATAATGAATTGGTCCAAGATAACTTCCCTGATGAGCACCTTTTTGCCATATCAATAAAAAGTCCATGGTTTGCTAACATAGCAAACTATTTGGTTTCTAGGAAATTTCCAGAACATTACAATTATAAAGAAAGGACAAAAGTATTAAGACAAAGTGCCACATATACATGGATAGAGGGCATGCTTTTTAAACAGGGACCAGATCAAGTACTTAGAAGGTGCATTAGGGAATATGAGGTACATGACATAATGCATGCCACCCACAATGAACCCTGTGGAGGACACTACACTGTAAAAAGGACATCCTACAAGATCTTGCAAACAAGGTATTATTGGCCAACACTCCACAGAGATGCTTATGAGTATGTGTCCCATTGTGACGATTGCCAGAGAATGGGAAAGCCAACACAAAAGCAAGAAATGCCACTACACACACAAATATCTTTACAAGCATTCGATAAGTGGGGATTCAATTTTGTTGGCCCATTCAACCCACAGTCCAATCAGAAGAGCTACATCCTTGTATGCACTGATTACCTTACAAAATGGACCGAGGTAGCAACACTGGTTGCTGCAAATGAAACCAGTGTGGCCAAATTCTTTACTGAGCAGATCTTTCACAGATTTGGGGTGCCAAGAGAAGTACTTTCGGATCAAGGACGACAATTCACATCTAATTTAATTGAAGACTTGATGAAAAGAAACAATTTAAAGCACAGACAGTCATCCTCCTACCATCCTCAAGGAAATGGTCAAGCTGAGGTAACCAACAAGGAAATAGAAAGAATATTGACAAAAACTATCCAAATTCACAAAAGAGATTGGGCTGACAGACCTAGTGAAGTAGTCTGGGCTTACAATACTACATGGAAAACAGCAACAGGATTCACACCTTATGAGCTGGTCTATGGGAAAAAGGTCATGCTACCAATCGAATTTGAAGTAAAAACATTAAGAATTGTAGCCGATCTAAATATGAACCTATCAGACATTCAAAAAGAACGCATGCTACAACTAAATCAACTGGATGAATACCGCCAACAAGCACTTACACATATTGAAATCATCCAACAACAAAAAAAGAAATGGCATGACCAACATTTGAAGGATAAGAAATTCAAAGAGGGTGATTGGGCACTACTCTATGACTCCAGATTTCACACATTCAAAGGGAAGCTAACCACTAGATGGCTTGGACCTTATAGTACACAGAAAATTTATGACAATGGGGCTGTGAGAATTATTACAATTGATGATGATGAGTTCCCCATGATCGTGAATGGGCACCGCCTAAAACTCTACAAACAACCAAAGTCCAAAGAGGAATTTACACAAGTACTCTACCAACAACAATTGATGCTGATAGAGCATGCTCCAAAACAGTAAGCTTCAGCACATTTCATGAAAAAAAAACACAAAAAAAGAGAAAAACAAAACAAAACAAAAAAAGAGAACAAAGGAATAACAGATATCAACCTATTCAAGCGAGCCTGCACAATAATTCAAGCGAGGCTGCCAACAATTCAAGAGAGCCTGCAAAATATATCAAGTGAGGCTGCCAATAATTCAGGCGAGGCTGCCATCAATTCATCCAAGAAACAACTTATATCAAGCGAGGCTGCCATCAATTCAAGTGAGCCTAAAAAATAAATCAAATGAGGCTGCCATATATTCAAGTGAGGCTGAAAGCAATTCATGCGAGTCGGCCACGTCTACATGCAAAATAAGTCTTCATCTACTACGGAATTCATCAAAGACACACCACGCCAACCTTTTTCAAACATATTTAAGAGAGCCTGCAAACTTATTCAAGGGAGCCAATCAGATCCAACCATGCAATCATCCAAATATAAAGCACAATCGCTTGAGTCGAATCAACAACTGGCACAATTTTCAAAAGCACATACTCATCAAATTCAAAACGCGCATAACGGAAAAAGCACCCTACGCACGTAACTACTGACATGCAGAAATCAACTACAGACACCGCCAAGATTACTACAGAATCCACCATGCATGAAAAACGGACCAGCTCATCAATGCAAGTACGCATACATACCAAGGTAATCTCTAAATGATTTTATTTGATTTTTACGATAAAACACTTTCCCACAATAGAGTCGTTTCTAGTCAGTTGATGACAGCTTCAATTTCAAATCGGCAGCATGGTGGAATGACCTTCATAACTCATGATTGCTACCAAAGTCACGTCACCCTCAGCAAATCATGAAGTATAGAGGTCGATCATAAGAAGGCAGAGATCAATCATGAAAGATAGGGGATTAGAAGTGGCAAGTACAGGTATGATGAAAAGAATAGGTGCAGAAAGACAGTGAATTCGGGTGCAGCATAGTCCATGATTTTGCATATAAGTAACCACCCGGAATTCCCAAGAAGCAACCACCATTGCATTCCTTGAGCCCATAGGCAGATCCCGACCAAGTTAAAAGTATAAAACTACATCCCAAAGCCCTGGTCTCTCTGGTTATAGAGAATATTCAAAAAACGACGAAGGGTTTTAAAAAGAGTGAACCGGAAGATCACAGTGCCATTTATCAAAGCCCGAGAGTCCTGCAAATCATTTGCAACTCAGGCTGGATGCCATTTATCCTTGGACTAAGAGGATACCACATAGGGGTAGCCCAGGAGTTTGCAAGAAACTTCAAGAATATAAAAGATGAAAAGTACATCCCCCGGGTGAAGGGGTTACGCATAAAAGTGGATGAGGACATGATAGCCAAACACATTGGTCTTCCAATGGGCCTACATTGGAGCAGCAACGACCGAGAGGCAAACCACACAGCAAAAGAAACATTCTTTGAGCGCAGAGAAGTTTATGATGAGGACAAAAATGGAGTCAAGAGACCCTCCATGCTAGCACCATGGGATGAAATGGCCACAATTGTCCTAAGGTATATTACATGCACTGGAAGATTAAGCTATGTTCCCATTTTCCATTTTCATATTTTAGAGCTTCTCAGGCACATAAGTCACATTTCATCAAACAACAATATTAGCATTCCATTTTTCCTGCTCCAATCCCTAGCAGAGATGAGAAGGAAGGTGGCTAAGGGAAAAGACGATGCTTTGGCCCATCATGGGATGATCAAACTAATAGTTGGTGAGGAGATAAAAGCTCAGATTCCAGAGCTCTCCTGGGAGTATTTCATTGTGGTATCTGCTGAGGACGTTCAGAGAATGAGGACTACGCCCTTGCCACCTGCATCAAAAAGTAAGACCACCTCTGTATCAGGGGCAAAAAGAAAAATCGACTTGGACAGTGTGGCCGACACCTTGGTCAAAATAAAACACTCCAAAGAGGACTCCCCCAAATCAGACCTAGATATTCCTACCAGTAGTCAAGGGTCGAAGAGGCTCAGCAAGAGATTCACACAGGTATCTAAAATCCGAGTCTCCACGGAGAAAGAAACGGAACCCAGTCCCTTGATTACCAATGTGTCTGATGATGACATTGATCCTTTTATAGATCAAAAGGATCCCACTACGGATGAAGAAGAGGACAAAGAAGAAAAAGAAGAAGAGGATGAAGAAGAGAAAGGGAATGAAGAGGAAAAACAAGATACAGAAGAAGAGATGGATAAAGGAGAAGGGCAGAGCTTACAGGAGCAAGGTAACTTTCAGGAAAACCATCCAAAATGTAATGAAGGCCCCGAGGTCGTTTCCCAGCTCGCTGAAGCACCAGCAGAATTTGAAAGGCTCAGAAATGACTTGGCAACATTAAGAATTCAGCCAGAAAGCCAGGACACACCTCCCCCATTCTCAGTCGAGAAGACACAAATCCTAAAGATGCACCATGTAGAAGAGCTTTGGCTGGCCGAACAGAAGAATTTAGAGCTACAAGAAAATTTGGCCGAAGCACAGAGCAAATTGGGAAGGAAGGACCAGGAAATTATCAAAATTAAGGATGTTCTTGCCACTACTATCAACATATATGAGAGAATGCGTGACCTTAGACCACCATCGGCGGTCTATGCAGTTTATTTACAAGAAAAATGGGGTGAATTCCAGCTTCAGAGATTGAAGAAAGATCTCCCTATAGAGGTAAGCACTCCTAAGGAATTTATTGATGCATCATTGAACTCCACAGAGCTGGAGAAAGACCGATTGAGTGAGTTCTTCTTGCACAATTTCGTAGTTTCTGGCTCGCCCAACTGGTCACCAAACCCATATGTGGGTGATTTCTAGTTAAGGGCATTGTGTTTGTGGATGAACCACAAAATTGAGAGAGCCCAGGACTATCATCTCTATTTGGCGTCGAAATGGCAAACTCCATTAATGATCAGACCTGAGCCCACTCACCCTGAGGGAATAATT
The DNA here is from genome assembly GCA_027924585.1 of Larix kaempferi. Lineage (NCBI taxonomy): Eukaryota > Viridiplantae > Streptophyta > Pinopsida > Pinales > Pinaceae > Larix > Larix kaempferi. The sequence goes on along the minus strand of BSBM01000096.1, from coordinate 21,248,558 downwards.
TATAATCATAGGATCCTCACTCAGGACGAGGAGCTGATACCCATTCTCCTTGCAAAACAACAGGAGGCGGTGAGTCACTTCGACATTACACTCCTCAGCACTCAAAAGGAAGTTGATGAGTCCATCAGGGAAAGGTGGAGTAGGGTGGCAAATGATCTAAAACGAAGAGAAATCCACTCTCCCCTCAGGCTTAAGGATGCTCTCTTCAAAACCATACTCTATAAAGAATCCCTGGTAAGAAACCAATTAAGGTGGATTGGGATGAGATTGAATCCTCCATTCTTTCTTTCCCTAGTCCTCAAAGAACAGATTAATGAAGAGGAGGAGAGGAAGACATGGGCTAGGGAGGATCATAATTTTGGGTATCTCAGACAGGCAGGGGCACCTAAGGTGGCAGCATGGGATATCAGGGAGGTCATCGACGAAAGGAACAGGTCACCCAAGGATGGGTGAATCCTTCAAGTAGGGGAGAGAATGATGGGTCCATTTTTCAGGTATTTTGATAACCCTTTTTCCACAGTCCAACTCAAGCAATGGTAATGAAACACACTCAATTGTGGGAAAAGTGTTTTACTTTAATGATTTAATGAAATTGTTTTTATGATTAATCTTGTATGTTAGAATGTGTATCAATTAAACTGATTATATGGAAACCAAGCATGATTGAGCAGGTTCAGGTTTATTAAAGGAAGGACGTGCAGAAGACTAAAGGATCACCAAGCTCGGCGCCCTGTTTCCTGATTTATAGGGACACACTCCCACTTTCAAGATGAATCGGAAACTTTGACAATCAGTTAGGATTAGAGTTAAATCGTATAAATATGGACCTCTTGGGTAGCGAGAGGCCCCTGCTGTTATTTTTGTGAAAGACATTATTGTTAACGTTTTCTACACTATTGAGATACTGAAGTACAGACTTCTATTTTGACATGGATTTTACATATTAATGAAAGATTGATGATTAATTCCAGCAAGCGTTTCTAAGTTTTTATTCTCTCTTGAGTACGGGTTGGGGAGGGACCCTCCAACACATAGGTCAGGAGATTCCTATTTGCAGGTATTTTTCCAAGTATGCGTTTTACATTGATGAACAGTTCTATGATATATGGTAGCATTGAATGAGTCATTGTTTTCTGTAGTAGTTTAGAATGCATTCCGTAGTACAGTAAAATGATTTCAGTAGTCCTGTAGGTTCTTTCTTGGAACGCATATTTTTATCCATGATTACATGTGTAATAGCTTAGCTTTCAATGTCATGGTTAGATCTGGAGTTCACTGCAGTTTCTCATCATGATTAGTTTCTTTTAACCTCTTAGCAGAAGATGGGTAAGCATAGAATGATCGTATTTCACTTCTATATTGGTAGAATAAGATAGATCAAGACTCAAATTGTGTGCACAGATTGTAGTTACAGACTTCGTTTCCCCAATAGTAAAATAGCTCTGTTATGGTATTTTCATTCTCAGCATTTAGTTATTTCAGCAGTTTAATTATTTCAAATAGATTTACTGTCTTTATATATTTATTTCTTAGAACAAATTAGCATCTAATTACTTCAGCATTTTAATTACTTAGAATAGATTCCCTGCTTTACTTCTTAGAACATATTTACTGCTTTCAGCACTTTAATTCTTTTAATCAGATTCATTGCTTTCCAGTATTCAATTTCGTAGCATAATCAGTTTTCACATTAAGTAGACAACCTTCACATTTAGTAGACAATATTTAGAACATCGATACCTCCCTTTAACTGTGACAAGAGATTATCCTATAAAGAGCACAGATAGTGCATGCATCTCTCAAGTTTGTATGTTCCCTGGGTTGACACTTAAAATAGGCTCTTGGTATAAGCTTCCCTCATTATGAATCCATATTAGGAGCTCACCACCCCTATCCCACACAGGGGTTCTGAAACATTTCCAGGGCATTCCCCTCCTTCCCAAGGATCAGATGTAAGCGTACAACTCATTTCCATGTTAATCAAAGAAGTCCCCACATTTAAAGTGCATACAATTAGATCTAACAAATACATCTATCACATGCAAGACTTATAATGCATTAAACTCATGTAATACAATAATATACATATAACAATGAATTCATCCCTTTACTCGGGCCTGCACATGAATCCTTATCAATCAAATTCATATAAACATGCATTCCACAATTGAACATAAGAAATCATTTCATAACAATGAAATGCCATCATTTAACATAACAAGAATTACATATCTTTCAACTTCTGAAGCTACCAAGGAACTGGCTAAGTGAGAGCAACATTCCTCCCAACCTTAGATCTTTGTCCTTCCTGTACTCTTTCAGTTGAGAGATCACGCCCGAGTTGGGTTGTGTATCCACTAAGGAGGGCTATCATGTTCTCTCACAGTCAAGGTTCCATACCAATGTTAATCCAATCTATAGTTGGGTTTATCAAGCATTCTAGGGCACTTACCCATGCTAATCCAACCTACAGTGGGTTATCAAGCATACAGGGATATACTAGTCATGCTAATCCAACTTCCAGTTGGGTTTATCAAGCATACCAAACAACAAGGTCATGCCAAGCCATAGTGCAGTTGGGTTTATCAAGCATACCAGACTAGCTGATCATGCTAAGCCAATCTGCGGTAGGTTGATTAGGCAAAGAGGGATAGAAAGGAAGGCATTGCTAAGCCAGTGAGCTCAACCACATAGCTGTAGGAATCTCAAAACTCATCAGACCTGACACCCACATTACCTACCACATCCAACACAAGGAAGACCCTCTTCTTTGTTGCACAGTCCTTCAAGGCCTCTTCCCTTCCAGTGCTATTCCAGGATGGGCATAGAAAGGTCCAGTCACTAGTTCTATGATATTTCAGCCTTCACTGGGTTTATCAAGCAACCCAACCTTCTACCACATTTCAACAAGTTGACTCCTTTCAGACTTGTAGACAAGGCTCTGTTCTGCAATCTACTCATTGCAATCCCAACCCATGTTCTCACAGTTTCTCTGCACTGTTCAGGCTTGCAGTTTCTTCATGGGTTCTTGTCGCTCTGTTATTGGTATATTGGGTTCGCACACACAGTTATCATGGCTAAAAACTCTCTGGTATTTCTATTACACAGGGAGACACGATTATCTTCAGGCTTTCCCCACAGTTGGCTTTGCATATGCAGGAATGTATGAGCAAACTCTCTTCTGACGGGTCGATGGATCATGGAAGTATGAGGGAGTAAATGGTTTGCGAAAATGCCTAAATGAATTCCCTCGTGAATGTGTGAATGAGTGAATGTATGTTTTTATTTCCCCAACGGGTAGTCAAACAGGTTTTGTGAGTTCCCAGGCATTGAGTGCCTTCCAGGACAAGGAACTAGAGTCATTCCATGCCATACAAAATCGCAGGCATGCTCCATACTCCATCGGATTCAGCAACATGGTTCCCAACCACCCTCTGCAACCGAATTAATGTCAGGAGGGAGTTCAAATGGCTTCAGATTCGAACATGTGGAAACATGGGAGCCAATCCCATAACCCCCTCACCTCTCCCTAGTGGATACATGTGGTACCTTCTCATTAGTTGCCTCCTTAGCCAGCTTCTTGGTTATTTTACTCATTAATAACAATTACATCATTTACATTTCTTCATGGCTTGACATCCCATGAATAATAAAACTGTCAAATACTTTCCTATCGCAATAACCTTGAAAATCCACTAGTGGGGCCTTAGCCTTGAGCTCCACACTAGGGAAAATACACACACTATATATACACAGTAATTACATTGAAGCCAATAAAGATCAAGGGGGAAAATGGAGTATTACAACTCCCTCTCCCTTAAAATAACACTGTCCTCAGTGTTCTCAAAACTAAACAAAAATGGGAATGCCTCTTTCATGGCATCCTCCATCTCCCACGTGGAATCTTGTGGGCTAAGGTGCCTCCATCGCACCTTTACCTTCCCTATGTCCCTGTTCCGGAGCAAGGTAATCTTCTTTCTGAGGATGCATGTAGGTTCCACCTGGAAATATCCCTCTGGTTCCACCTGTATCACATGCCCAATCAATGATATGATTAGGATCATGTACATATTTCTTAAGCAACGATGCATGGAAAACATTATGATATTTCATGTTAGCAGGTAATGCAATCCTATATGCAACTGTCCCTATCCTATCAAGGACTTCAAATGTCCCACAATATCTTGGTGCCAACTTGGCACAGCTTCCCAACTTCATGGAACTCTTTCTCGGTTTTACTCCCAAGTAGACATGATCCCCAATCTGAAATTCCTTATGCATTCTTTTCAGATCCGCGTAACTCTTCTGCCTATCCTGTGCTGCCTTCAAATTTTTCCCGATATTCACAATCTCTTTCTCCATCTCTTCAATCATTTCAGCTCCATGCACTACCCTATTCACTGGGTTGTCCCAACTCACTGGAGTCCTGCACCCTTTGCCATACAACACTTCAAAAGGAATCATCTTCAATGATGCTTGATGTCCATTGTTGTAAGCAAATTCTACTAAGTGTAAATAGTATTACCACTTGGATGGTTTGTCCATCACATACATCCTTAACATATCTTCAAGGATCTGATTTACTCTCTCAGTCTGACCATCCATTTGAGGATGATAGGATGTGCTAAACTTCAACTGAGTTCCCAACTCCTCGAACAATCCTTTCCAAAAATTTGATGTGAACTTTGTGTCACGGTCTGAAACTATTGCCTTAGGAAATCCATGTCATCTAAATACCTCTCTCATGAAGATATCTACAATGTCATTGTCCTTGTGGGTGGACTTGACTGGAATGAAATGAGCTACCTTTGATAGCTTGTACACCACCACCATAATTGCATCATGTTTCTTCACTATTATTGGAAAACCTGTTATAGAATCCATAGAGATCACTTCCCACTTCCATTCTGGAATGGTAAATGGTTGCAACAATCCTGTTGGATGTTGATGCTCTTCCTTGACCTGTTGACACTTTTGACATCTAGCAATGTACTCAGCTATGTCTTTCTTCATACCATGCCAAAAGTAATGCTTCCTTACTCCTGTTATAGTCTTTTGATATACTGGATGTCCTGAGTATGGTCTTTGATGTATCTCATCCATCGCCAACTTATTCAAATATGCGATGTTTGGAATGTACAGTTTGGTATTCTGATAAATGAGAGCATTATCCTCACCCAGCTAATATCTTACATGCTTTTCATCCACAATACCATGCTGCAATTTCTCTTTGATCTGAAGGTAGAATTCATCACCATCTTGAGCCTCTGAAATTCTTGCCTTCAAGTCTGACTCACGCCTACTTATTGCTGCAATATGAAATTTCATGCTGAGTGCATCAACAACTTTACGCTCCTTAACCTTGACATGCTTAATCTCTAAATCAAACTTGCAAAGAAAATCCATCCATCTAGTTTTCCTAGCGTACTTCACAACTTTTACATTTCCACAATCTGCAATCCGTAACGACGGATGCAGGCATGCGGAGCCACAACCCTACAATGGTAACTTTCCACACCACTTTTGAGGGGCATAACATCCTCATCCTTGGTCCAAATGAGACAAGGTTAGTCCGTTGGAAATATCTTGGAGAGCTCTATCCAATGGTGAAATCCCTGCCCCATCTGAGCACTCATACCATGTTAAATTTCCCACTGAAGTTCTGTCCATAACTCCACTTAAAAGACTTAATCCTTCTTCTTGCCATGATATTCCCTTCCACCTGACCCACAGAGGGGTTCAGAAACAATTTCAGGGCATTCCCATCCTTCCAAAGAATTAGATGTGGTCATACAACTCATTCATGGGGTCAATCAAACATATCATAAATGTAAAATGCATAAAGTTAGGTATAACAAATACATCGATCACATGCAAGACTTATAATGCATTAAACTCATGCAATACCATGATATACATATAACAATGAACTCTGCCCCTTACTCATGCCTACACATGACTTCTTGTCAATCAAATTCATATAAATGTGCATTCCACAATTGAACATAAGAAACCATTTCATAGCAATGGAACATCATCATTTAACATAACAAGAAGT